>CM028754.1:1763815-2214985 GCA_016801395.1 Leptodermis oblonga
GTCCACCTTCAAAAGAAATAAGAATGGAACAAAGGTAGAAAAAAATTAACTTTATTTGTCTTCAATTAATCCAGAAACTGAATGAAAGCAGAAAGCATTAAAAATTAACTTTTGCTGGGTTTCATTGCACCGTTTGGAGGAAGGTGGGATGGAGGCAGAAAAATGAAGGTAAGGGCAATAAATTTGTAAAACACTACATAGATAAAGTAACATTTATACAATAAAATTACAGAAATGTTATTTACAGGCCACATATTATTATTCGTAGGCCACTTTTTAAAATTTTTATACGTGAATTTACATTTTTATCCTTTATAATTTATAACTTTATAAAACAGAAATGTTATTTACAGGCCACATATTACTATTCGTAGGCCACTTTTTAAAATTTTTATACGTGAATTTACATTGTTGCCCTTTATAATTTCTAACTTTATAAAAAAGTTACCCAACTTTTTTAACTCCAGGAAAATCGCCCAGTCCAGGCGATTTTTCCAGATAAAATTGGTGTCCTGTGGCGATTTTCCCTAAAAAAAAACGCCACAGGACGGCCTTTTTTTAGGTTTTCCCGATCAGTAGTCGGAAAAAAATTTTTCCGGCGAACGACCACTAAATTTTAGAAAAACATTTTTTTTTAGGGAAAATTGCCTGGCCTGTGCGATTTTCCCAGATAAAATCGCCCATGCCAAGCGATTTTCCCAGATAAAATCGCATGGCCTGGGCGATTTTATCTGGTCCCTAAGTTAAAAAAGTTGGGTAAATTTTTTTTTATGAGTTGAAAACTATCAAAGGTATATTTGTCTTTTTACCACTTAAAATTTTAAAAAATATCCTGTGTTTAGTAAAATGGTAACTGCAAATAACATGCCCGTAAAATTATTGCAGTGGAATGGACACGTTATTCCCAATTTACTTCACATGGGTTTGGGGTCCATACATATGACACCACAAAATGAACAATGACCATTCATTCATCAACAACCAATTTACTTCACATGGGTTTGGGGTCCATACATATGAGGGCATTTTGTTGTCGATCAGTGGCTTGTTCATGGTTTTTGAAGACAAACTGTTCAGGAGTGAGGAACCATTTTGGGCCAAAACTAGTAATGTGGAAGGGATCTTGTCATGTGAAGCCAATGAGCATCACTTAAGAATTTTGGAACTTAGTTCTTCTAGTTTGGATACTGAACACTGCTGCAGAATATTTTTCTAAGCGCTATATTAGATGAAAGATATTTTCACTGTGCTTCTAATTTTGATAAGTGTGTCAGATACTTCATCCCTCTACTTGGGTACGTAGGCTTGGAGGTTGATATTGGATGACTATCTTAGCTCTGTTTGAAGTTATAGTTATAAGATGTTCTCATTGTGCACAAGTTGATTTTGTAATTTTAAGTTTTTAACAATTCAACAGCCTTCTTTCTTTTGTTTCCTTTGCTGGCATCTTGAAATGATCAGCCGAGTAAATCAAATACTTAGCTGCATTTATCGATTCCAACTGTGAGGTTTTCTATGTATTTTTTAGTCAAACTGACTCTATTTATAGTTTTTCTATCATTCATTTCTTTCTTTGCAAATGAAGTTGGTGATTCATTGCAAGACTTAAGCTTGTGCCTTTCCTACTGGGCATCAAGTCTTCAAATTTGCAGCATCACTTCTTGCAGGTTTGGTTGATAATTTTACTACTGCTCATTGCGTTGATGATACAAGGTGTGCTAGTGCTTTCCATTCTCAGTCATCCATTTGATATAAGGAGCTTTGTGTTTAGAACATATCAAATGCATAGTTATTGTTTAGAGTAAAGCAATATTATGTCCTTAGTTTGTGCATTCCGTGTTATTTAGTGTTTGAGCTGTTGTACATTCAACAACAATAACAAAGATGCTATATTTACTGGTTGTTCAAAGATTGAAAGGGAAAAACACATTGTTGAAAATAACACTCAAAGCCAAAGAGATGATCCATTATTAAGGATGTTATGCAATTGATGAAGAGCATATTGTGTCTTGCTTCTGTGTGTGAGTTTTTACATAACTTTTATTATGTACAACTTTCAAAGCCACTGGATTCTTTTGTAGAACTTTTATTCGGGGGCGTATCCCATGCTTTGTTTATCGACTCCTATATTAATTAAGCAGATAGCTGGAAACGAAAGTTAAATGAATGCTCTCATAAGTCCAATGTTGCATCATTCATCTAAGTTCTTACATACGCATAGGTTTATCAAAACTTGAGTGCTCTGTTTTATGAGCGTTTTTGTTGCAAGTTTTGCCTTCACCTTTCCGCGGCAAAAGTTTGACACATAATTGTAAAAAAGAATCAGCAATATCCAAGACTTGCATTGCGAACGAACCAAATATATAATTAAAATGCATTCATTAATACATAATTGAGTTTGATGACCACAAAATTGCAACAAAAAGCATACATAAAGTGCTATTTTGCAACTGCTTAAACATAATGGACCAAATGGGCCACGAGGCCAAACAAAAAGGAACTAAAGTGCGATTTTTTTTTTTGTGTGTTGACTATTTGTTGCTACCGATCTATTCTTTTCTTCCTTGCGGATGAGTAAAACACATATTACTCTTATAACTACTAATCATGAATCTCTAATACTTCATCGTCCCAAAATAAATAACACTTAAGCATTTCCTAAATATATATATAATTAATTCACTAAGTATTTTTGTAGAAATTTATAAAACACTACATAAATAAAGTAACATTTATACAATAAAATTATTGCAGTGGAATGGACACGTTATTCCCATTTACTTCACATGGCTTTGGGGTCCATACATATGATATGACACCACAAAATGAACAATGACCATTCATCAACAACCAAATTCTACATCTGTGTTGACTAATGTTTCCTGCCAATCTATTCTTTTCTTTCTTGCAACTCTCTGTTTATCATTTTCCACTCACTCAGATCTCCAAAATACTTGTCCGTTTATCATCAATTTCTACTTCATTCCTGAAGATGGCTGATGCTGCGATTGGCGTGGTTACTGAGGCTTTGTTGACGAAGGTGGCTTCACTTGTTGCTGAGGAGATCAAGCTTGCATTGGGTGTGGAGGAAGAACTCAAAAAGCTTGCCAAGAAGCTCCAGCAGATTCAAGCTTTGCTTTCTGACGCCCAAAGCAAGCAAATAACTTTCAAAGTTGTGCAACTCTGGCTGAAAGATCTTCAGTCAGTGGCCCTTGATGCTCAGATTGTCTTGGATGAGTTGAGCTACCATGTTCTTCGCAAAAAGATCGAGTGCCGAAAGAGGGACAAGGTACGCAACATTTTTTCAAGTTCAAATCCCGTTTTTCTTCGTCCTAAAATGGCTCGTAAGATCCAGGGTGTTTTGTCATTCTTGGATGAGCTTTATGCTGGCTCAGATAAAATTGGCCTTAAGCCAATGGAGTTGATAAACTTGCTTCCTCCTAATCTCAAAGAAATAAGGTCAACAGTGCCTTATGTGGAGGATTCAGAAATTGTGGGAAGAGATAAGGATGTTTCAGATGTTATAACATTGTTAACTGGCTCAAACGCAGAGTACGGGGTAGACTTACCGGTCATAACCATATTGGGTATGGGCGGTCAGGGGAAGACAACTGTGGCTCAACTTGTGTTCAAGAGTGATGCAGTTGACAGTTATTTTGATAAGACAGTGTGGGTTTGTGTCTCAGAGGATTTTAATGTTAAGAGACTGTTAGCAGAAATGCATTCTCCCACTATAACCGACTACCAATCAGCTACTCCGGTAGACTTGGTAAATAAATTGAAAGGCCAGTTGGAGGGTAAAAAATATTTGCTAGTGCTGGATGATGTTTGGAATGAGAATGGAGGTAAATGGAAAGAAATGAGGTCTTGTCTGCTAGGAATTGGGGGCTCTAAAGGGAGCAAGATTTTGGCCACTACGCGTGGTGAGAATGTTGTTGCTTCAGCTCTGCAAACATCGATGCAGAGGTACCATTGCATCCATCGGCTTGATACACTTTCAGAAGAACAAAGTTGGGAATTGTTTACAAAATGTGCATTTGCTGAGGGGGAAGCAACACGGACGCCGCAATTGGTGGATATCGGCAGAAGGATATTAAAAAGGTGTGGAGGCGTACCTTTAGCTATTAAGATTATAGGAGGCTTACTGAAGTATAAGAACTCGGAATCAGATTGGTCAATGATTGAAAGGAATGAGGTGTGGAATGCATTTGATGAAGGAGATGGAGTTCTTTCTGTCATCAAGTTAAGTTATGACAATTTGTCTTCATTGCCACTGAAACAATGTTCTGCATATTGTGCAATTTTTGAGAAGGACACTGTCATGGAGAAAGACAAGCTAATTCAACTTTGGATGGCGCAAGGGCTACTAAATGTTCCGCAGGGAAGTAATTTGCAAATGGAAGACCTGGGCAACATCTACTTGAATACTCTTCTGACGAGTTCTTTATTGCAAGATGATGACGAGGATTGCATAATGCACGATCTTGTGCATGATGTTTCAGTACAAGTGTCAGAGAATTATTGCTTTCTCATTAAAGATTCCAAGGCCATAAGCAATAATGAAATGGAAGCCGTGCATGTATCAATCCATTCAAGTGAAAGTGAAAGAGGAATGTGGAAGAGTTTGAAAGGTGTTCTTCCCTCAAAGTTGCGAACACTCTATTTGAAAGGTGTTGACCTGTCTGAAGATTTGTTTGAAAACTTACCGTGGCTCTCTGTTTTGATTATTGAGAATAGGAATGTTGTGGAATTACCAAATTCAATTGGCAAGTTGAAACATTTGAGATTTCTTGATGTAATTCGCACTGGTAAGGATGCTTCCGAAGTTTTTGACAAAGTTATACCACTTGCAGACTCTAAGAGTGCGTTCTTTGAGGGAGGTACCCAAGGGGTTTGGGAATTTAATCAACTTGAGGCACATCTACTTCTTCGCATCCTGGGAGGATAAATGTGTTTTTATTGGATTAGGGCAATTGAGGAATCTTCAAACGTTGCCGTATTTCAAGGTGGGAAAATGCAAGGGATGTGGAATAGAAGAGTTGGAGTACTTGGACAACCTCAGAGGTACACTCCAAATATTCTGCCTTCAAAATGTGGGAAGCTATGCATCTGCTGCTAAATCCGAGTTGTCGAGGAAGTCAAATATTCAAAATCTAGAGCTTCATTGGGATGATCAGAGGGAAGAAAACATTGATGACAGTGATGTTTTGGAGGGTTTGAAACCTCATTCGAATGTGAAACGTCTAAGGATCAAAGGTTATCAAAGCCAAAAATGGCCATCCTGGGTTATCAAAGTTCTACCTCGCAATCTGGTTGAACTAGAATTAGAGAACTTGGATAAGTGTGAAACACTCCCATCACTTGGGCACTTACCTTTTCTTGAGGTTTTAACGATAATGAAGTTAAACAATGTGAAGTGCATAGGAAAAGAATTCTATGGTGTGAATTGTATTGGGTCGAAAGTTACTCTGTTTCCAGCACTGAAGAGACTTTGGATTTGGGGTATGAGGAGTCTGGTGGAATGGTCAGATGCAATAGGAATTACTCCGACAATGCAAGTCCAAGTATTCCCGTCTCTAGAGAAGATGCGTGTAAGATCTTCCCAAATTGAGTGTTTTTCCAAACTTGGGTACCTTACCAAGTCTTAGAGAACTGGAGATAATGTTTTGCGAAAATTTAACGATTGTGGCGTCAAATGGTGAATGGAATAGAGGGGTTGAGAATGAGATGTCCCCTAAAAAGGTTGAAATTGGTTCAGATGCCCAATATTACTTTCCATCGCTACGTTCTCTACGGATTGCTGATTGTGAAAAGTTCTGTGCACCACTTTGCAGCCTCATCCCAAGTTGTGCGCCACTTGAGGAGTTGCTAATCGACTGCAACCCTGGATCATGGCCTAAGGATCTGCAACACCTAACCAGCCTTAGGGATTTAAATCTTGGATCATCATGGGGTTCTGAAGATCTTGAAGTTGATTGTTTTCCTTGGCCCTACCCTACGAGTCATTCTGCTGTCTCTCTTACGGCTCTCCGTTTAAGCGGAAGATGTTTGCCAAAAGTCACATCCATTCCTCATGAAATTCAGCAAGTGGCTACTTTGAGGAGCTTAACCATACGAGACTTTGACGGATTGGAAGATCTTCCAGAGTGGGTGGGTGATTTAGAACGTCTTGAAGAGTTGGTCCTTTGGGAGTGCAAAAACCTGAAGCAGCTACCTTCTGTGGAAGCAATGCAACGCCTTTCCAACTTAAAGAAGCTAAGGATTGATGAATGTCGTATACTGAAAGAGAGATGTAGGAAAGAAATTAGTGGCTCAGAGTGGCCCAAAATTGCCCATATCCCCATTGTTGGTATCTACTGATGAGGATGGATGACAGGTGGATGCAGCTCTTGTGATGAAATTTGAATCCAATTTTGAATGTGAGTAAAATTTAACATTAATTATTTCCAATTACTTTACCAAAAATTAAATAAATAAATAAAAATCATATATATATATATATATATATATGTATTAAGCTCATGACTTGTTTCACTAATTTTGTTTTCTTTGTACGTGTAGGTTTGGAGACAGTGATCCTCCAATGCAAACTTCATCTGATTTTGCTTCTTTCTTTTTCTCCTCAAATTTTCCAAACTATGTACGTGTAGGTTTGGAGACAACGATCCTCAGCCACGTTTTTGGCTTATCTTCTCGTCAATTCAGTCCAAAACCTAAGACACTGCTCTGCAAAATCGCCAGTTTTGTATGGATTTGAGATGATAAAGCGTTGCGTTTGCATATTTTAGGCACTCTGCAGTTGTAGAAGGAAGGAAGATAGGCACTTTAAACAAAATTATTAGTCAAAGAAATTTACAAGCATTTTCTTACCTTAACCTTCAAGAACAAATGAGAAACTTTCTTCTGTAATAAATGAACTGATAACGTTTTACAAGAATCTGCATCATCTCCAGTTGTGTATGTCTGCATACACAAACAGTGTAATTTTGGTTTTAATTTGAATTTGTTTGAAGACAAAAGGGACTCAACTTCTCATGTTGTCAAAGGGCTGCATAGAAGAACAACTTTGAATTCATGTTGCAAGTCCAAAGGAATGGAAAGAACTCCAGGTTTTCACTTCAATTTTGATGCTAGTATAACAGTAAGGCTTACACAAGCTCGCTGCTTTCCGCCTTTTCTGAAAGATAAGCTGGAGACACAGAAGAAACACCAAAATTTGTAAACCAGCTCAAAAGGCCAAAATAACCCGGTGAAGCTTTCGCTATCGATCCACCAGACATCGCTGTGAAATGGATCAGATCAATAGTTCCAGTTATCGCTCGGACAATCTGTAGAGGTTCCAGTTCTCATGGTTGAGCGCAACGGATCAGATCAATAGTTCAAAAAGAGATTAAAAACATTGGTTCCAACACATCAGCTCTTCAGTCTTTCCATTGCTGTAAACCCTTGGAGGCGTTTTACAATCGCCAACCCTCTGCACCAGAAAGAACAAACCATAATCTGTATATTTAGGGAAATGTATTACAGCTAAGTTTCATATACATTAAGGCACATAAATATTTCTCATCAAGATGACACAAAAGTCATCAATTTCACCCCAAAAGATGAAAGTTAAATTGTAGAACCTGCAAGTCAGACTGATACATTCTTTGTCCAAAATGCCAACTGGGTATTGATGATCCTGCCCTTGCTCTAACACAACTGCTACTTCACTTATACCGCGTTTATTCATCAAAGTTTGAGAGAAAGAAGGCTCATCTTTGGAGTTACTGTCAAAGGTGTCTCACATTCTTCTCCTTCAGGTTCACATATATCAGATACTAGAAGCTCCTACAATTCAAAATCCTTAAGTTTTGCTTAAACCACATGATAATGAATGCTGTAAGAGGTACCTGGCATACCCCTGCTAGAGTAGCAGCCATACCAACCTGTACAACAAATTGAATGCATAAATGAAACACGGTACACAAGATAGCTTTCTTAAACAACATCCTGAATGCATCCCATTACTAGTTTCCAGGTCTAAGCAGACGTTTAGTCATAAAGCAGAATAATTCCATCCAGGTATCAAAAATTAATATAATATTCAAAACTTCAAAAAATATATATATATGGTAACGAACAGGGTCACCCAACTCTTCAAATGATTTATTTTTGGTCATTTAACTTCTTCTTCTTTTTCCTTTTTTTTTTTTTTTTTTTTTGTCATTTTACCCTTGAACTGTTAAATGTGCACTACCCATTCTGTTAATTTTGGTGGAATGAAATAAAGTTAACCCTAACCTAATTATTATATACCTAATTTCGCCTAAATCAAATTTTATATTTACTTCTGCAGTCTTTTCGCTTCCTTTGTGTACCTCCAATTTTAGTTCCTTTCCAATTTCTTTGCTTCCATTAGGTCGCACTAATAAGTAATGAGTTGGTATCCCATCCCCATGAGATAAAAATAACCATGTCCTTCTTTCATCATTTTAACTTCTGTGTATCATGTGTTGTGCATTGTAGATTGCGTCCTCATAAACCAACACCTTCATACTCGTCAAATTCGATAAAATAATTACACTGGATTTTCAATATGTCCAATAATTGTAAAATCTATGCATGACTGGAAAATAAGACTTATCTTTTTTGTTTTGCTAATCTAATTCATGATATGTATGATTTAGAATGAAATACATCGCAAGTGAAATCTCCCAAGAATGAGAAGGCGCGTTGGTGGAGGTAGAAGAAAAGAAAATGAAGTCAAAGTGGAGATTAACAAAGGATTAGAGATGGCAAAGAGACAGCATAAGTAGACTATTTAAGAGTTCGGTGGCTTATTAATCATTTCCCTAAACCCAAAAGA
This sequence comes from Leptodermis oblonga, assembly GCA_016801395.1. Classification (NCBI taxonomy): domain Eukaryota; kingdom Viridiplantae; phylum Streptophyta; class Magnoliopsida; order Gentianales; family Rubiaceae; genus Leptodermis; species Leptodermis oblonga. Next base: position 1,772,664 of record CM028754.1, read on the forward strand.
GGCTAATAAAAGGCTTGCATATTTATTTTGGTTATGTTAGGCAAAACTACAAGTATTGAATTTGCAGAAAAAATTTGAGAAAGAAGAAGAAGTGAATCTGAGATGAGAAAGCAACTAAGGTACGTCGCACCTCTGAATCATACCCAGCTTTGAATTTAAAGTCCTTGCCAACTGTGTGCTTATACACTGTGCTCCAGTAGTTTGAATCAAAGTTATATACAGTAACTGGGTATGGAAAATCAGCCACAAAGAGTTATATGTCAAACTCCTTGCGAAAAGCAGAAGCCGCAACCAAAATTACTTGAGGTAACAAAACAAAAACACATAAATTCAGTAGTAATACCACATAGGTAACAGTAAAATATCAGGGAGGTAATTAAACCCAGATTTCCATTTTCCCTCCCTTTATCAAACTCCTGGTAAAAAAATGGAGGTTGGTGGTAAATTAACTTCCTGTGTGAGCCCCCCTCCCATTGATGATACACCAGCTGTCAACTATGCTTAGCATAGTATTTCCAACCCGCCTTTAGGAGTACATTCCAACATGAGGATCTCTGACCCTAAATGCAGTTTATAACCTGGCAATTAAAGGATACCAATCTATTTTATACCAAGTAATCAAATATTTAATTTTGTTGTCTTCAAATTCTGCCATAGATCCCACAAATATTTTGCTGCATGATCATGCTAACATACACTTCATGACCTTAGGCCAACTTCTACAGCTATAGGTCCCAACCTTTATCGAGGAACACAATGAACAAACAAGCATTTCCAACATGATGCTTCAAGTCATTCTACCAGTTCATGACAATATCCGTGAGGAAAAGTGCATTAAAATGTTATCAATCTCCATAGTATGTCTTCTTTTCAGTACACATTTAGATATTAGAAAGAGATTCTGATACCCAAATTTGTCTAAAAGACATCCTTCAAAAATCTTGATCTTACTTGTTGTTTCAGTTTTTAATTTTGTGCTCAAGGTTTATTTCATTCTTTACTTTCTGTATTCAATAAATAATCTGAAAGCAAAGATCTAATATTTATGTGTATTTGTGTGAAAAAGTTGTGTTCCTTTTCTTCTTTGATGTTAAGTAGCTGAATGTTCTACTCTGATTTCCTTACCATTCTGATTGAATAAGTTACATTCTAATATAATATATCTAATGTGAATTCTTATGCCATTTTGAAGTCTTGATGCTATTCATTTTGTCCTTGTTAAATTCTAGAATTTGAAGTAAAGAAACTAAAGTTACTTTTTCCTGTTATACTGTCGTATGTGTAGAGTGAATGGCTGCAACAATACAAGGTGTAGGAGCTACAGCTGCTCTTTCTTCTGCTAATCCAAAAAGGAACTTATCTTGTCATGTCGTAAATCATTACTTTCAGGTATACCATTACTCTTCTCTACATGTTCATCGAAGAGGCCAACGCTGAAATCGATCAAATAGGAGAAAATGCTCTTAAAGAACTTGATGAAGCTGGTTCCAGGGTATGTACAAGTTCAACCCACCACTTGCACTAGTTGGCCTCGTAGCAATTGCAATTTCTGATGCCACCTTCTACAACCCTGCTAGTGATGCCATAATTTTCAAAGCACCCAAGCTCTTATAACCAGTGGGTTTCTCCTTTCAAGATTAGCTAAAAATTTATACTGAAACCAACTTTGTAGTCCAAGATTTCAGATTTGCAACAATGAAGAAATTGACTAAGGCTCCACAAGATCTTCTTATGCGATCATGCTAAACTCAATAAAAATAAAAATGAATACATGCTTCAGAATTTGTGTCCACGAGCAGCAAAATGATTTTGGGGGCAATTCATTTGGCAAGTTGAACCAAAATTTTGAGGAACGTTTTACCATTAATGGAGAAAGTGTTGGTTGTAGCAAAAACATACATGTGTAGTTTCATTGTTTATCCACGCTAAAATGCTGCACCCTCTACATTTTGTACTTTTTAACTCACCATGTATAGTAGAAGCGGATTGCAGATTTTTTAAAAAGAAAAGAAAACAGGAAAGAATCTCCTCTATACAATCCTAGACTTAGTTTTCTATATCAAAGCATAGGATGAGTGAACTACAGGAACCAAGCATAACATAAGTAAGAGTAAAAAAGCATAGGATGTTCAAAATTGAAGTAAAAATTACAAAATGTGTATTAAACTCAGAGTAAGAACGCAGCTCATAACTCAGAAGGCATAAGGTAACGAGAATAATTCCAAATACACTACAAAGTAAGAAAAATGGAATTGAACATAGACAAGAAAACTCAAATTTTCATATAGCAATTCATGTGATTCAAACACAAAGATACAATTATAGAATCCTGAAAATGAAATTGGCCATCATCAGTATTCTCTTACCTTGGTTATCTGAATTATGGCCATCACCGGCATGGATACCCAGATTTCTTTCTTCTGCTTGTGAACCCACCATTGAAAATTTTTACTGGAAAATTGGAGGAGATGCTTGGTCGAAAAGGAGAAAATACGCAGTAACTTTGAGAGTAATTCTTCCCGCGTTTTCTTCTTCCATGATATATGATCTCGACAGCAATACTCTGCTGAAATTTCTCCATCAGAGATTATCAAACATATTCTGATGAGTGAAACGCAGGTTTGGAAGCTGAAATCGGGGAGAGATTATCGGAGGGTTCCGATGAGTGAAGCCTCTGTTTGGAAAAGAAATGGAGGGAAAAAAAATTGAAAGGTAAGCAATAGAAGCCACGTGTCCAATTATTAGTGGATTGTTGTACCACATCACTTGCTGATGTGTATGATCCGGGAGTAGGGAATAATTTCTCTTCATATGGGAGTTTGCGTTAAGCCACTAACGTCAGGGACAAAAAAAAAAAAAGGTAAATTTCTTTCGGTAAAATTCATCGCACCCTTGGTTTAGGAATTTTCCACAAAAGCAAAACTTCTCTTCAATTCTTAAATCCTTGTTCGCAGAAGAAAATTAAGCTTCTTCATAAACAATCCTGAGGAGGCCAAGCTACAGAATTTCTTGTAGTTGATCCAATAAAGAAAAAAAATTGTTCTCTGAGACAGTGAGAGTTTCAAGAATATTAGATTCCCATATATCACCATTGCTTGAAGAAATAAAATTGTGTTGTCGCCCGAAAATCTTGTTGCAGTTTACTCGTTCTTAGTTCAGATGATTTATTCAGGTTGAAAGATTTTGGTGTTTGTTCCGGTTTCCATACAATCTAATTTGCTTAGCCAGAACTTTGTCTGTTGGCTTCAGCAACAAAATTTTGCTGCTCATTGAGTAGTTTGGGTTAGAATGTATTAGATTGGTTTCTTTAATTTTCTCAATTTTCGTGTAATCAATTATTATGGATCAATTTGCTTTGCACGTCAATGATTCTTCGTGGGTTCAAGATCCTGCGGCTCTGCTTCTTGTTAGAAATTTGGGATTTTGTTGCAGGAGACTCACAAACATCAAACAAAACTATAAGTTCCCAGAACTCAAACAATGGCTTAATTCCGAACACAAGAAGAAGCAAAGCTGAAAAGCAAACTGATCCACAAAAATTGATCGCACTTACGAGATTTGAACACTGGAAGAATTATGGTGTATATTCTTGATTTTACTTAAGAACACGAGGAATATGCATATGTATATAACAACCCCATGTGTACCTGAAGCAATGAGGTTCTCTGTTTTCATGGATTGATGGCCCCAGTTCAAATTTCTGTGTCAACGTTTTGCCTCTGTTCACAATCATAATTCAGAATTAGGGGAAGAAGAGATGAAGAAGCTTAGGAATCGGGAGAAGTTTTGCTTCTGTGGAAAATTCCTGAACCAAGGGGCGATGGATTTCCTTTTTTCTTTTTTTTCTTTTTTTTGGCTTACAGCTCCGTTTGTTGGTTACTAGATAGAAGCTAAGAGTTTGCCACGTGGCGCAATTTAATTGGAATTTTCACTGGTCCATTGCGTCCGTCTCCCCTATCTATTCGGGTAGAAGTGATTTTTCGACGATATGTTAATTTATGCCGGATTGATATGATATGTTTAGTGACTGAGTTTCGACTGGCAAACTGGGCACATCGGATGTGCATCTAAAATGGTATTGTAATTAATAGCAGTATGTAACTCCTATATGAGATCGAAAGGTAAATTGCCGTAAATAATTGGTAAAATTAAAAACTTTAGATTTTTCTTCTTCCAAATGTGTAAAAATACTTTATTTGAGAATGGAGATAACAAAATTAAAACGGAATATCTAAACGCAGGGAAGGAAAGTGTTAAACGCAGGGAATGAGATATAATATTTTGAAATAATACCCAAAACACCCCTACCTATAATATTGCCTACCCAGCCCCGGAAAGCTGTCGCCGACCGCCGGAATCCGACCAGATCTGGTTGCTTCTAAGCAACCAAATCTGGCTGCACTGCTTCGGACGAAAGAAACCCAGCAATGGGTTTCATCCATGAAACCCATTGACAGGTTTCATAGCAATGGAATTGCTTATATGAAACCAGAAACCAACTTGTTGGGTTTCATTAGAGCCCCCGTTGCAGTTTGTTTGCCGGAAAAAATGGAGTAAATCTCCATTTTTTCGATTGTACAGAAATTTGGGGTTAGGCCGCCTAAAGTTTAGGCTGCCTAACCATATATTATGGGGTTAAGCGGCCTAAGAGTTAGACCGTCTAATCTTGTATTGTGGGGTTAGGCAGCCTAAGAGTTAGACTGTCTAACCCTTTATTGGGGGGTTAGACGACTTAAGGGTTAAACAGAACAGGGTTAGGTGGCCTAAGAGTTAGACCGCCTAATCCTGTATTGTGGGGTTAGACAACCTAAGAGTTAGACTGTCTAACCCTTTATTGGGGGGTTAGACGACTTAAAGGTTAAACAGAACAGGGCTAGGCGCCCTAAGGGTTAGACCGCCTAACCCTGTAACGAGGGGTTAGGCTGTCTAACCCTTGGAGGTTAGGCAGCCTAAGGTGGGTTTTGGTGGGGCAGGGGCTGGTAGGCAAAATTAGAGGTGAGGGTATTTGGGTATGATTTAAAAATATTATCTATCCTCCCTTACGTTTAGCATTTTCTTCCTTGCATTTAGCATAACATTACCTAATTATAACTTGGGGAAAAAGACAATGATTGACTTTGGCTCCCACCATAACGTTAGTGTGCTACTCAGTAGTAGTCAGTTATAAGCTTGTTGGAACCAGAATCTCTCTTTTAAGTTTGGGTTTTATGACTCTCACAAGATTGATTTCCGGTGGCAGAATTTTCTCTTTTCTGAGTAGCAAAAAGCGAAAATGGTTGTTAACGGCGGTGCAGTGAATGGGATCTTGATTGACGCCTCACTGATTCTTCCGTCGGATACTTCACTCCTCAGCCCTGCTGCTCATTCTCTACTTCGCAAGCTTCAATATTCCAAAATCCCCGCCGTCAGTATTTCATCTTTCATCTTTGCACACGCGGATGAATCTTGTAAATCGTAGACGCATTTTCTCATACATGTCATGTGCTGTCATTTTTTCTTCTTTCTGACTGGTATTATTCAGATTGATGATAAAGTTTGCTACTTTTATTGGAAACAAACGAGTCCGGATGGGAAATGTAGATGCGCTATGCTAAACTTTTGAATCTTTTAGCTGTTAATGCACATGCCATCAAAAGTAGTAATTTGCAAACCCTTTCGTTGTTTCTGAAACAGTTAATCATAGATGGTAATTATTCACTATAGATGCATTTTACATGATTATGGTATCAAATCTGCCAAGGGAAGCCTTAGTGCAGTGGTGGTAAAAAACTGCTTACATCAGACCTTTATGGCCCTGACCCGCACATGCAGGAGCTTCTATGCGCCCCCTCCTTCTCTGGTATCAATATCTGATATTTTGCATATCACCATTGAGACCCCATTGTCCAGTATACATATGTTCCTTCATGCAGGGCATAGCCTATTTGTGTGTTGAAATTTTCTTCTTGATTTAGCTTTATTCCACGTTTGACCGGTCTAATCTACCACATTTTCAGGTTATATTTTACGAGCCAGGACTTTCAGCTGTCCAGGTTTGTTGCATACTCACATGGCATTTTATCATTAGTGTGATTTTCCATTAATGCAAGCACTTATATTAGATGTTATTCCATCATGCAAATAATTCTATTTTGAGCAGCACTAAAACTTTAAACATCCCTATTTGGCCCAGGATTTGAAATCAGTAAGAAATTATCTAGGCTTCCGGTTGTAGAGTAGGTATTCGTTTGGCGCCTATCATCAGTTCTTTCAACCTTATGTGCCAAAGCTTCCAATGGTGAGCTCTGATGTGTTTATGCAATAATACTTGTTGCAGTGAGTTTGATATATAACTACTCACTGCGTAGATTTTTGTCCAATCCTAGATGTTTTCATGAGAAAAAATTTAGTGTTCTAGAATTCCCCTCTTTTCTTAACTCTTAACCATTCACAGATTCCCTTTGGGCAGTTTCTACTTTGAGAAGCTTGACTATGTTTGTGATTTCTAACTTAACTATGATTAGTGGTTAGCTGCTTTGTTTGGGATCATTAGTCTAGTTTACCTTCTTGTTGCCATAACCCTGATTATTTTAAATAATTCTGTACATCGGACCATGGAACCATAACCAATTTATCTCCACATTGTAGGTAAATCTTCTTGAAGAACTGACCCGATTAAACTTGTTCAGTTCTATGATACTGCAGTCATCATCAATTGAAAATGTTGCAAATGATGCCTCATTGGCTTTGGGCAACTATAAACCAAGTTCCGTTCTTTTTGTTTCTAATTACACTGAGAACCTGTCTCTGAATTTGAGGAATTCTGGCTGGGTGACTGTCATCTTATGTGAGTTTGACTCCTCTTCCTTCTCACAAAGTTTGTTTAGATGCTTATTCTTTTGGAGATTGGTAATATGTTTCAATGCTTTTTTTGTTTTGGACATTAGTGATCCTTTTTCCTTGTAGAAAGAGCTTAGCTGTTTATGAAAAGATCGGAACAACTCCATGTTCCTGCCAGGAAAAAAAAAATTATCCTTAGTGTTTGACGAGATGTTATACTAGAGATATATATGATGCTACTCTCCAAGGAAATAGTAGGTTGAACTATAGTGCATGCGATACCTTCATTGCAAAAGTTTAGCTTTTGCTGAAGATTTGATAACTATCATCCGTAAGATTTCGATTCATTCTTTAGATGACTGATCATGCATTTTCTTTTACAGGTTCTCCAGGACAAGTATTATCTAATGGTGTGGATCAGTATCTGTTGCTCTTCATTCTTTGGATATCATTGTGACCTTTTGATTTTGTGGATTCCCTTTTATAGTTGATGGTTCACTCCAAGTTGGGACCTTTTACTGTTGAAGCAGTAAAAGCCTCACTCACGGCTAAAATTGAGATTCTACATTTTTCTCAGATATTGTATCTGCAACTGCAAGCGAAAATTCGAGCATTTTTGTGATTAACAAGCTTGAAGAGTTGCCTTTAATTATTTGCCATTTGAATAAAAAGGTATTTCTACTACTCAAGGCTCTGTTTTTCCGTTGAAGCTATTCTATGACTAAGCATTAACTTGTAATATATTTTTCCATTTGAGTGTTTCATGCAAAGAACAAGGGTATTATTGTTGTTTTATCGGTATTTCAAAATAATTGCGTTACAATTGAATCTTTAGTTATGATGCATTTATACAATATAATCTTTGCTGAGGCTTTTCTTTTAAACTAAGGTGTAAATGGTGTAAAACCATAACTACCCAGTTTGTGCTATACAAGTACAATTGAGCTGGAAAGAGGTTTGGTATGAGGATGACGGATGTGCCTTTCATTTTTGAAAGCGTGTTCCTTTATTTTCCATTAGCAAATGTAAGATTTTGAGAGAATATAATCAACAGAATCATAATTTTAAAGACGGATTGAATCCAGAAGATGTTTCCTTAGGTAGTTGGAATAGAGGTAAGGTTGGCTGATGATTAACTCACAAGTGTTTCAATAATTTTGAAGATTGAGAACCAATTTCCAAGTTCATATTTTAATTTGTTGCTTAAAATTTGATCTACGGTGAGTTTGTCTATTGTATAACCATTTATTGTCATTGAGTAAATTAATCTTCATTTTCTACTGTTTTGCTTTAAGGATAATCAAGTATTGGAAAAAACAGTTGCAAGCCATATAATTTACTTATTATTGAATCTTTTTGAGGTTAACATCCTCTTTCACACAATACATACACTACTGTTTAATAATAAACAGTCTATTTGTCAACAAACAAACCAACTTGAAGAGTCTTATTAATGTGTTTTGAGAACTATGAATGTATTGACCTGTTATCACAATATCAAATGCTAAACATTTTTGGAAACCCCACTTCAGTGTTTTTTACTACTGAAAATGCTTTTTGAGCTGAAGACTGCAAATCAAATAATGAAGCCTAGCTAAACACTTCAATATCACTAAAACCTTGCAACTAAGGAGATACCTGAATTCAGCTGGTTTGCTTGATACTTTCTTTTGATGTTTTATGTATTCTGCTTATAACTTGATGATGGAAGCATAACACTTTGTAAAAACCATGATTAACAGGTAAAAAGCAATGAGGACATCCTAGTGGTTGGTTACAGAATGAAACTGTCTCGTGAAGAAGACTTTGCTAAGGTTGGTAGTGGGCAGGCTTCATACCTAATAACTGAGTAGTTGTTTCCTTTTCCATTTGGGTATTGTTATTATTATTATTATTTGGTTGATTTGAGTACAGTGCGATACTAGTTACTTTTTAGATAGACTATGAAGTGTGGCAGAAGAAACAATTAGCTAAGGATGGGCTTATATTTTACATTGTACCTTATGCATTTACAAATGCTCCTTGGAAGTTCTTGACTATCTAAGTTCGCATGCTTTCAGGATCACCAACAAGGCATTAACTGAGGTGCAATGTATTAGATAGCTTTAATTTTTATTTAGTCTTAGTTAAAGCAGCTCTTTATGTTGGTCAAATCTGTTTCACATGAAGGCTTCAGCTATTGTGTTATTTACATGCTGAACTTATACTCAAACAACTAGACGAAGGTACTTAGAGTTGTCTCTTATAATTGCAGAGAGGAGCATTCCCTTTATGTCCAACTGAGAACGGGTTGATCTTCTTTCCTCTTAATTATGAGCTTTCCATATCATCTCAATTACAAGAAGTTGATATTTTCTCCAAAAGCAACAGATGAGATAGTTGATGTTGAAATGAGCAGTGCCTTAAAGTTAGTTAGCAAAATCACATTTACAATGGCATGCAGGAATTACTAAGGTACCTTCAACCTGAGCAATATTGATTGGTTCTTTATGTGTGTTACTGTGATGCCTAGTTGAACAAAATTTCTCATAGAAACTTCTATAGCATCTGATTAATTTCCTGAAGAAGCATTTTTTAAGAAATTGTTACAAGCACTATGGAAAAAACGGCAATAATAATTATTCTGCTATTTTTAAATTGAATACTCCTTAACCAAGGTTCAAATGTATTTGTGTTCCAGGTATACTGAAACCCATATGGACTTGTGTGTGATTGATCCATTTGATAACATTCATCCCGTGGTGGATCGGCTGAAAATCCAGGAGATCTTATGTGGTTTGGAAGACCTCAGCACAAAAAGCAGCTATAAAATCAGAGGTCCACATTATCTGAAGGTCCTTTTGCTATGATGGTGCTTATGATATGCTTACATCAACAAAGAACCTATTATTATGATTTTGGATGTTCTAGAATTGCAATATGTTACCTTTTCCTGGAAAAGCAATGTCCAATAAAGGTTTCAAGGGTTGCTTGCAAGATCTGAAACATGTCTTTGTGAAATTGAATATAATTTCATAGCTGGCAACAAACTGTAGGAATATTGTCGGCAAAAGGTTAAAACTTCAAGCTGTTTGGAAAATGAAATAATTATTTGATTTAACTGGGAACTGTTTGCAGAGTTGCTATCGAATTTTTTCTTATTCAATAAAGTTAACTGGTGTAAGGATTTGTTCTCTCTTGGATTCTCTGGTGACTGTTTCGTATTTAGTTATTTCTGTTGCCACGTATCAAGGTTGCCTGGAGGTGGGATGATCTGCAATTACAAAACGCCACATTAGTAGTTCAAGAGGTTATTTGTTTAATTATACAGCAACAACGACAAACAAAACCTTAATCCCAATATGTGGTGTTGACTACATGGATCATATCTCATATTGTTTCATTTATATTTAAATATACATGTGATTTTTTATGTGTTTCAATTCTTTTTAGGTCTTACCCTTCCCATTTTAATATTAGTTAATTATACAAGTGAGGATTAAATGTGTGCTCGTTTTTGTTAATTATGTTGTTAAAGTTCAACATGCACTAGCTGTTGATAGGACCTCAGATAAGGGTTCAGATGCTTATGGTTGCACCATGTATTGCAAAGAAAATTGCAGAAGTTTTATATGCTCTGTTGTATTCTACATTGATCCTTTATTACTTTAAACTCACTTTGAGGTTTGACTTGGCATTCCATAGTTCTCTAAGCCCACAGGCAATTCACTCTTTATCTTTCTCACTGTGCAGGTGGATAGCTTTGAAGAGCCCAGTTTCGAGGATAGGTTGTCTGGAGCCAAGCTATCTCTCCCAAACATTGTGAAACCTCAAGTTGCTTGTGGTGTAGCTGATGCTCACAGCATGGTGATAGTTAATTAAATGTTTAATGCATTTGAGTTAATAATCTTGCAAACTGAACTGATCTGGGAAAGTAGAAGCTTTTTCTCTGCACTTTTTGTTTCTTTAATTCTCGTTTCCTTGTATATACCCTATAATACTCACCATCTGCATCAGTGCCAGCATGCAGATTTAGTGACTTGCTCACAGCCTTTCATTGTGTTTGACTTGCCTTTATATGTAGTGATCTACATTCATGACACTTTGTTTCTGTTTCCTTCTCCCCCCTCAAATGGCAGGCTATTGTCTTTAATGTGGAGGACTACAAAGGCCTTAGTGTTCCCCTTCCAGCAGTTATTCAGGTAAGAATGGAACCTTAACAGTTTTGGTGCTAAAATCTATTTATGAAAGGTCTTGTTGATTGATTTATGCAATAGTTACCTTTTCCTGTGAATATGATTCGCTTCATGCATAATAGTGGCTCAGAACATGGTTACCTTGGCTGACTATTGGATTTTTGAAGTCCAGGAAAATCAAATTTTGTTGTCTTGTTATCTAGAAATCTGTAATGGTCAAACATAGCCTTCAGTAGCATTGGCAAATTCTTTATTATGATCAAACTGTAAGGAAATGCATTTAAAACTGCAGGAATATGTGGACCACTCATCCCGTCTGTATAAGTTCTATGTTTTGGGGGAGAAAATCTACTACGCAATCAAAAACTCCACACCTAATGCAGCTACTTTGATGAGCTTTTCAGAGGAGAGTGGCTTCAAGCCTATCCTCTTTGACAGGCACTCATTTTCTTGATTCGTTTATCTTATCTGTCATTACGCTGCCAATGATCATGTTGAGCACACTTTGGATAGGGATCACTATTCCTTTTGCTTGCAGCTTAAAATCATTACCCATGGACAACAAAAACCAGCAGCTTGATTCCCACCAGCAAATCGACCTTGGGCTCGTGACTGATGCTGCGAATTGGCTCAGAAATATTCTCGAACTTACCATTTTTGGCTTCGATGTTGTTGTGAGTACCATTTGTTAAAACTTCAATGTCTGATAAATTGGAATGACTAATTATTCTCTCTGAACCAGCTTTTCTTACGTTTGAAAAATTACTGCAATTATCTGGGGAAAGCTTTGATTTGCTTTTCAGAAGTTTATGAAAATTTGCCAGAAGTCCATGAAGTTACTTGAGCTTTTAATGTAGTTGGTAGAACTGGAGCCTGAATTTGTTTTGATATAATTTGAAGCCTTTGTATAATTGTATTTATGTAAATGTCCCAACTGCCAAGTAACAGAATGCCAAAAATGGTACTATTTCGAGGCATTCTGATTGTTGAACCCTTTCTCTGTTCTCGTGGATGTAAGTTGTTAAAGTTGTAAATAAATATAGTACCTAATAACCTTTTACCTCATCATTCCTTCAACGATTAGGATGGACCAAAAACTGAGTTTGAATCATATACTGTATAGCCGTGGCCGATGCTTAAGGTTTGTGGTTGAGTGACAAGGTCACTAATTGTATACATGTGAAAGTTATCTGTATATTTGGCTACTTTATGTGAACTCAACTGATGTAGCTAGCATCTGTGCTTTTCCAGTTGGAAATGATGATTTATTTCTTGAGGAATTTCAGGTGCAGGAGACCACAGGTGACCATGTCATTGTGGATTTGAACTACCTTCCATCATTCAAGGAGGTCCCTGATGAAATTGCTGTTCCTGCTTTTTGGGAAGCTATAAAATGGAAATTCATGTTGCAGAGGAAAAGAAAAGGCACCGCAGCTACTTAGATGTGGATGATGAAAAATGTCAGAACTGAAACTTGGGAGACCAGACCACTTTCTGTATAATGCTTTGTTACCTACATTAGTAACTGAATTGACACAATAATATTGACTGCATTTTCACATATTTGCAGAGCTTAAAGGAGAAAATCGAGGTTTGTTCGTTATTATGTCTTGAAAGATGGTTTTGGTAAAAGGGAAAGTGTATTTCACATATTCACTAGGAACGATTACTTTGAGATCTTATTCACTTGCAATAGCAACAACAATGCAACTGGAATTGGGTTGGATGTAGGTACCTATTACCCAATCTCCAATTTCTATCTCGTAGTGACTAGCAATTGTCAAAAGAACGACTCAGGGAATAATTAAATAAGGAAAAAAGTCTTCTTGTCACACATAGGGATACCAATGTTAATATAATTGTCAATAAAAAGAAGTGGAGTGTAAATATAATTTTCCAATTTAACAAGTTGGTAACATACATAAATTAACACTACAACACAAAAAATCACCATATCCTAAACAGCACATGAAAAATCAGAATAATATTAGTCTAATATATGTACAAAGGCTTCATCTCTTCTCTTACAGTGTGTAGGCCTTCCAGTTAAGAGTAAGTAGCAGAAACAAAGAAACCTCACGCCGCACAACAATGTAGCCCCAGATGAAACCTTGTCGCCTCTTCAATATCTATGGGGAAGAACTTTGCAACCCTAAGGTGACGGTTCGAACAATGTGGGTTGCAAGGGTGAAAAAAAAAAAGAAAAAAGACTATCGCCCCCGGTTGAAAAGCCAGAAGTTGAAATGTTCACTACTACTCGTACTGCTCACAAGCGAATAACACATGAAGAAAGAAGGGTGAAACAGCTTAGCAATAGGCGGGTGCAAAAATTATCAACATGGTTGGAGCAGTGCTTCCAGGCTGCTTTTCTTGCCAAATTAAGAAACCTAAATGCAACAAAGAGAGAGTGTTGTCAGAAAAAACACACACAAAACCTAATTTTTCATACGAATGAGTTCTAACAAAAATGACGCCCATTACTAGATAATTATGAGTAGGAGTATTAAAGATGAAGGTGGCCGAGGATGCACAAAAATATGACATTCAATAGACAGGTACAAGAAAACACTCAAACAGAAATAATGAGAGTGACCAGAGGCTAATCTACTTATCAATGCCCAAAAAGATCAGGAAATAAGAGAAAAACATCAAATGTAACTGAACATGAATGAATTCAGGACTAACCATTAGTTGTGATATTAAGGGGTCCTATATTAAAGACAATCAAGAAAAAGCAAAGAACCTTTGCCATTTTGGAAGATAGGAGAAGTCCACCTTCAAAAGAAATAAGACAGGAAAAAGGTAGAAAAAAATTAACTTTTTGTGCCTGAACTAACTGCCTTAAGTTATCAACCCCTATTGAAGACAAGCATAAGTAGAAACTGGGAGCAATTTAAGATCTCAGGTGTGCCTTTGCTACTGAGAGACCAACTAGTTCAAATCCTCCCTTTGTACACGAGAAGAAGAAGCAAGCACAAATGTCACAACCATATGCATCTCTTGTGGAAAATGAATGAAAGCAGAAAGCATTATAAATTTATTACATTAACACACACCTTCAATTTTTGGACACAAACCGCAAACCAATTATTCCTGCGCGACATCCAAATCCTCATCAGTCCCAGCATCCAATTCCATTTCTTCATGAGAGGCACCAGCCAAGACCATTTCTTCATCAGAACCAGCCAAGTTCCATTCTTCCCTAGAATCATCCAACTTTCTGTAATCATAGTAAGCATTTGCCTGCCAACAGATTTTAAACAAGAGTCTAAGTTTAACAAGAACACATACATGTCCTCCTTCAATAAAGCAACACTGAATCTATGTCTACCTACTCTTACGCACGCAAAAGCAACAAACAATTGAATGAATACACTTAAGAAGTAATGCTGCAAATGGTTCCCCGTCAATATATAGGTGCTACCCAAAATGGTTTCTACTTGGTTTACAAGTAATCAGGATAAATACCTTGGGTCTTGGGTTAACGGCATCAAAAATACGTACAGATGGAGAATCAAAGTCAGGGTGGTCAAGAACAACATATGCTCCTTTATTTTGGTACCTAGCCTCTTGCGCCTGCTACATTTAGACAGTAGACAACACTTTACAACATTAGCACACAGTTTCATCGTTACAGTAATCAACAATGTCAGGTATAATTGCAAGCTGATACATTTCATTGCTTCATGTCTGCTAATGTAGAGAACATATCTGTCCATTCTTATCCGCCAACCAACTTGAATTCTCTTTAAGCATGACAAGCGCTTTCACAGTCCAAAGAAAGGAAGATAGTGATCAACAATTTCACAAATTTTCCACTTAAAGTTTTAAGAAAATAAAATAAAACAGGGTTAACAGAGTTAAAGAACAGGATAGCAAGTAGAAATATCTAGTTGAACAATACTAACTTGTAAAATTGAGGCAAGAGTTTCCAAATTTTAAGGACTTAAATAATCATTTTATTCTTTTATGAGAACTATAACTTACAGTAACAAAATGACAATATACACAAGTCCAAAATATGTACCTGTATGGCAACAACATTCAAAAGGCCTTTTGGGTGGGTCCTACAGCAAAAGTTTGTTTGGGATCAATTCTAATTTGTATCTTAAAATGCATTTTAAAATGCATTTGAAAAGCTTGTTTGGCATTTTGAAAACAGCCCCCAAATTTCAGCTTTTTCTCCCTTCCTCATTTCCACGGCAGAACACCCCTCCCTCCTTTTATTTTTCTCTTTCTTTCCTTTCTCCCTGCACTACTTCTCTTCCTTCCTCATTCCATGACCGACTACTCCTCTTTCTCTCCTTTTTTTTTTTTTTTCCTTTCTTTTCTCTCTTTATTTCCTTTCTCCCTGCACTCATCCGAACCTAGATCTATTTGCCTCTTTTCTCTTCTTCTTTTTTATTTCTTTTTCTTTCTTTCTTAGTCTCACCCATGACCTCTATTCCTTCTACCCCTCTCTTCTATTTCCGTCAGCAAATGGGTGGTGGTGGATTAGAAATATGCAACCGCGATAGATTTAGAAATGGGCGACTGTGATGGATCCAGAAAGGGCCGGCGGTGATGGATCTAGAAATGGCGGCGGTGATGGTAAATCTGAAGATAGGAGCGGTGGCTGGGATTTGGTAATGGGGTGGGGAGAATCTAAAGGGTGGTGGTGGATTTAGAAATGATTATTTAAAATAAAAGAAAAAATACAACAATATAATACCAAACAACATTTCAAATCACATTTTAAAACACATCTCAAAATATATCTTAAGATATGATACCAAACAATATTTCAAAATATCTTTTAAAATACATTTCAAAATATCTTTCAAAACATCTTTCAAAATGTGATACCATACGGGGCCGTAATCTCAATATCCATACTTAATAAAACACACAAGTCAGTTTCCCCTTCTTTGAACACTAATCAAGAAAATGAAAATCCATATCAGCTGGCTAGCATCAGAAAAGGAATCTCCTTCCAAAAGAAATGTACAAAATTTTAACACAATCATAATGAAAATTAGGACTAAAAAAATAACACAAATAAGGATAAAGAGATGATAAATGGACAAGAAATGACCTGAAACTGAGGATAGTCTGGGGCGCTAAATACAGTGATTAATCTTCCAGAAGCTACATCATGGTCAATAGAAATCCTTCATCCATTCCTCCAAGGCCAAAAAGCTTTTTTCTTGCATCAGGACCTTCATGTGCCCTTATAATCAATACAGTAGCAAAAATAGACATACAACTGGTGACTTTCCATATTTTTATTCAAAATAAACGAATAAACTACCGAAAAGATATTTATCCACAATGTTTCACCTTCAGATTTGAGTTTTTCAAAAATTCATCAGTGCAGTCAGGGCCCCACAAGAGGCCAAAAGATGTTCATCTGTTTTTTGAAGTCCAGGACTCAATGATGGGACAGACCACAAGATATCACCAATAATTGCATTCCTACCACTCAAAGGAGGATCAAGAATGAATCTCCTTATTTTGGACAGATCCTCTAAATAACCAATGTTCTGGGGTCATTTCCCAAATCTTTACTTTATTTACTTTAGTAAGGCTTCGAAAGAGTCCTCCATGCGTGCTATAAACTTTCCCAGCTATAACACACGAAAGAGGAAGCTTGTAAAGCAACTTAAACATTTTTGGAAGGCATCCTTTCCTTTTGCTCCATACTTGACAAAAACTTCTTCTTTAAAGCCAAATTTGGTAGAACAAAGCCTTGTCTCTGATTCCCCCGTAACAGGTGCAACCTTTGGGGCAAAAAGAACCTAGAAAAGAGTATCTAATCATTAACTAGTTTTACGAGGATTCAGAAACTGACTGAAACTCATAGTTCCCCACAGCAATTTAAACTTCTCTTACCTTCCAAGCCAACAAAAGAAGAAGGGTCTCAAGACCCCAAGATCCTCTATCCACATAGTTGCCATTAAAAACAAAGAATTTGTCATCATTAGGATAACCTGCATCTCTCAACAAGAACAACAAATCATGTAACTGACCGTGCAGATCTCCAACTACCACAACCTTTGTTCCTGGGTTCAATCCCAATTCTTCGTCTATTCTCAAGCAGTTGGACTCTTGACGCATGATATCTGATGCTGATGTCACCAGCTGATTGAATAACTCTTCAGGAACTACAGAGGAAAACTCCTCAGGAGGCAGGTCCTAGAGGACCAATCAAGAGAAATCTCTAAGTTCATTACCCATTCACGGGTTAAAAGGCCATTAGAAGGCCATGATAGGGGAAGAGAAGGGCATGAAGATAGTAGAGGTAAAACTGAGGAGGAAAGCTCTCCAAGTACTACTGGTAAGGTTAACTGATATTTGGAAGGTATATCACTGAAGAGGATGGAGGATCATATAGATACTGATGGACGATCAATAGATACTGATGGAGGATCAATAGATACTGATGAAGGATCAATAGATACTGATGAAGGATCAATAGTTAGCGATGGAGGGCCAGTACTCACTGGTGTAGGGTCTGAGACAATCCGATTGCTGAGGATGCAAGAACATTAAGTGGTGATTGGCCAGAGACGGATGGGGCATCCTTTATGGAGTTTGAAGCCTCATCTGTAGGTGTAGTGGATGAAGACATGACAACATTCTTCTTTCTTGATTTTCTTGGCTGCCGTGGAGCAACTAGTCCACGGTGTCTCTTACGCGGAAGAATTGGTGAAGAAGTGGGGGCTGTAGTTTTAGCTGATGTAAGGATCTCAGATGCTAGCTCTGCTGCTGGGCCATGGAGCTTCTGAAATGTATCCATTGAGGCACGACACATCTTGCGTATTTGTATCAGGGACTGTAGTGCCAAATCCTCATTATAGTCCTTGATGGTTCCATCGCACTTCTGGTAGATGTTTGCTATGGTCTGTGCCTGCCAGGAGAGAAAGAGAGAGAAGAGAAAGAGGATTCTTCAAAAATAAGGTTCAGCAACTAAAATGATGAAAGACTTGTACCTAACTTTACCATTGACTTGATTATCTCTTCCTTCTCGATGGATCTTTCTTCTTGCTTTTGATTAGGATTCCCGATCCTCAGGCGAGTAATCCCACGATACCACACAAGGTAAGGATCATCATCAGCCATGACACCATCAAATGGTTCACCCTGAATTGTGTGCTGATGACGATCTCTCCAGAGTACAACATGGTGCAGATGAAGTTTCTCAAAGTCATAACCTTCCCTTCCACGCATATCAGTCCGATGGAGATCCTTCCTAGTGTCACATTGAGCTGGCTTCGTCTGCTTAAGCCCAAACTGACGCATTACTCGATTGGAAGATGCCACTCCACAACGCTAAAACATATAAGCGGTGACATAGCACGCCAAATCTCTTCACCCGACAAACAATATGCAGGTAATTGGGCAATAA
Source organism: Leptodermis oblonga (assembly GCA_016801395.1). Taxonomy (NCBI): domain Eukaryota; kingdom Viridiplantae; phylum Streptophyta; class Magnoliopsida; order Gentianales; family Rubiaceae; genus Leptodermis; species Leptodermis oblonga. The sequence continues at coordinate 1,791,045 of CM028754.1, forward strand.
CTTCCGGAGAGTAAGGTTTCCATATAAACTGAGAAGACAAGAAAGGCTAAAGTTATTGAAAAACAAGTGAAAACCTTCACGCAGCAAACACTACCAGCTACACAGAAACATCAATCTAACCTCGCCCTCCTTGAGTTTGTCCAGCTGGTTCCTGTAAAGTTCCAAATTATGTGCAACCCCTTTTTTATGCCTAAATCTCTCTCTCCACCTAGTAAACATTCATATGACAGTTATAAGTTGAATTATTCATGGATATAAGCAAGCCACCAGGTGCTTTATACCTGCTACCTAATGGTTTCCCAGGTAAATCAATGTCCTTTTGAGCAACAAGATGAGCTTCCGCATCGTTTCTAAAAACAAGGCCACCAGCATTTCCCTCAGCTTCAGCATATGCCGATTTTTCCCTCGGAAGTCTTTTCAGCAAACGAAACGGGACAAGCCTTTCCCATGCCCATAACTAAATAGTTTCAGGTGATTAGTAAATATTCTAATGACATGCAAAATGGAACGTAACAAAATTATCAGAAGCAAATCTTGCACCTGCAACAAAATGAGCGGGCCACCAATCTCTTTAGCTTTGGACTTACTAGCTCGACACATTTCACGATATAAGCAAGCCAACACAGCACTTCCCCAACTCAATTTCCCACATGCCTGCAAATCTCTGAGGAATGGCAGATACATGAGTTTTACTTTAGACTGAGATTTGTCAGGGAACAACAATCCACCAAACAAACGCAAAATATGAGCTCTTGCATGGCATAGAATTACAGCGTCATCCGCATCTGAAGGAAGGATCCTGAACTTTTCATTAAGACAACGAAGCCTGAGCCGATTACCATTAAATTCCTTAGGTCCAGGGGCAAATCCTAATAACTCCTTACACAAAGCTTGCCATTCTGGCATCTTCTTGGAAGCCTCAGATGAAGTAATCGGGTCGCCATCTACAGGGAGTCCTAAAAGAATTGCAACATCCTGTAGTGTGATCGTGCACTCTCCAACAGGTAAATGGAATGTGTGAGTCTCCTCTCTCCACCTCTCTATAAGAGCAGTGATTAATGAATGATCTAGTGGTAACTGCCCAATGCAATATACACCATAGAATCCTGCCTGTGCTAAATGTTGAAGCACTCGCTCATCCAGAGGCTTCATTTTCCAAAACTGCCTATCAGCACGCCTACATGTCAGCGGCGCCGAGTCCTGTGAAAATGGGAGACTATCCAATTGATTTTTGTACATCAAACCCAACAAATAATGATTGGTATGAACATAATGGAAGATACCTGTCCCTTCTCTACATCATTAGATCGATGTTCAGCCTGTAAAGTGAGAACAGGACCATCATTTGATGGTAGCTCCAATTCCAACCCCTGCTCATTATCATGGTTCTGCTCATGTTCCTCCATCGCAGGAGTTGAATCTACAACCAATTATTGAATCAACACATCAAAAGTATGCACCAGCTCAAAAAGCACACAAACACTACCCCATAACAAAACTCGCCGTCTTTCTACATCACATTCATATAGCAAACAGAACTGTAGAAGCAATTATAAAACTAATGGGGGCTGCTGCAATTTCGCAGCTTGGCAACACAAAAACTCTCATAATAAACTTTCTCCTCTGTTCCATAGACATCAACATAGCAAACAAAGCTGTCGCAGAGAAAGTGCATGAATTTACACAGTATAATATTCACTGGGCTGCTGCAATGTTGCAGTTTGTGAACAAAAAAATCCCATTAATAAGAACAAGACCATAAAAACAAGAACTTGGCCACTCGTTCCATCCTCACTTGCATATAGTAAAACAATATTGTGTCAGCAAGTACAAACATTTTCAAAGGCAAACCTAAAAACTACTGGGGCTTCTTCTAATCTTCATCTTGGTAACAAAAAAAAAAAAAAACTCCCATTGAATTTAATATAGGAAGAACAAAAAGGAACGCGGCTTCCATGCGCATAGTAAACCAAAAATCTGGCAGCACGTACAAACATTTACAGAGGCAAGCACCAATTTTTAACCCAATAACTACTGGAGCTGCTTCAATTAGGCAGCTTGGCAACCCCCAAAAAAAGGGAAAAAAAAAGTCCCATTCAATCGAGTACAAATAAAGCAAGCTTACACTGGAAGACATCTCCAAAATCAACTTCAGCTGATCAAACTTTAGCCACAAAATTGCACCTTAAACAAACCCACCGATTCAAATGAAAACAAAAACAGAAATTTGTTGCCACAGATGATGCATTCTTCAACAAAGAAACAAACAGAAAAACAATTGCAGAAAGAAAAACCTACTACACAAAAGTGAAGACAAGACAACAGCAGAATGGTAGGAAGAAGAAAGATAAAACAAACGCTTTCTGTAGAAAAGGGTAGCGACTTTATTACCGCCGGCGGCCAAAAGGAGAAAAAAATTGAAATTGGATCCGATGACGATGAAGGCGTGAATATTAGGTTTAGGGTTAAGACGGAGGCAATTAAAAAGGCGCATATCTGTTTACATGACGGAGACAGCACGCCTTTTCGTGCTCGCTCACTTCTGAACCCAAGCTCTGCTTTGTTATTACGATACGGCCCTGTATTTACTTTAGAAAAAAAAAAATCCTTTTAGAAGCTTAATTATATTTCCTTTCAAAGAGTTGGGGCCATTAAAATTATTTGATGAAGAAATAATGACTTTTACTGTATTTAATAATGAAAATTCAAACCTCTTAATTGTTTAAGAACTACAAAATATAAGCGCAAAAAGTCAACTTATTGCTTATCACGTAATAATTTTTTAAATAATTCATATTTGATTTTCCAAATTACTCCTTTTATTTTATTCATATTGATTTAACTATATTTTCTTGTCTTCATTAGCATACCACGTGCTTTAAACTTTTTTATTATAATATTATCAAATAAAATTTATTTTATATTTTGGTATTAAAAAATTATTTAATAATTTATATCATGTACATGTTTTTACAAATCTCATGCATAAGGTATGTTTTATATTACTTACATAATTTTATTAATTATATATGAATTTTATTGAAAATTTTAACTTTTAGATTACAATAATGGATTCATTTTTCATTTATAGGGGTTTTAATAAATCGTAATATGTATATATATTGCATTTTAAAATTTTAATCAGTCAATTTAATGTGTTTTATCTTATTTTGTTTCCTTATGTTTTTCATTAATCATAATTGTTGTTTAATTATAAAATTTGATATTTCGTATATATAAATATAAAAAATTCAATGTAAGGATAAAATGGTATATTTTCAAATTTTCAACATTAAAATCAATATATTTATCAAACAAGATCGAGTGATTAGGCATTATGATTCAGAGGTTTGAAAAATATATTTAAGCATTAATATGTTAAGTGCTTAATCAATTCAGCATTATGCATTCAAATATAAGCATTATTTTTTATCAAATGTGTCCTTAGTCTTGTGTGAAGTAGATTTATGTATGTGATCATTGTTCACGTATTTATAAAATTGACACTTGTGAACAATATCAATAATATTTTAATCATTAAATCATTAAAAAATTCAGTGAAGTTAAGACTCTTTTTTTTCATTCCATTATAAAAAAAAATCATCACTTTTTCTTCAAAAATTTTACATAAAAAAAAACTCATTTTTTCCTCAATTCAAAATTCAAATTTTAAATTTTTTTTTTAATTTTTACTCGCATAAATTTAAAAAATAACATAATCATTGCATTTTTTTTTTCTCTTACCTACACAAATCTCAAAAATAAATTCTTTGTATACAAATATGTCTTTCCTAAAACTAAAATTTTCCAAATGAGTCACTAAACAAACAGAGCCTAAGTGCTGAACTCGAAGAGTTTTTGGAGCAATAAAATTTTAGTCAAGACTCTAATTTCCTTCACTAAATTCGGCTGACTCAAGGTTTGAAGAGAAGATCGCAACTCAAGGGCCAGAGGAAATTCAGGAGACATGTTTAATTGATTTAAGTATTAGTTCTATTTACTTTTCAGTCACTTTATTCTTGTATAAATAGTTAATATTAAGTGTATGAATGAAAGTTAAGAATTATGAAAATTGCTGTGAGATTGGATCCTCCTCAGTTCTTTTTAAAACTTTCGACCTTATCAAAACTTCGTCTTGCAGCATTCAAAAATTTATTGAACAATTTTAGTGAGTTGTTCGTGGCGTTTCTATGCCGAGATTTTCAACATTGCCCACTTGCGAATCGACGTAATCTATATCGAGGGTTCATTTTGTCCATTTGTTGGCGGGTTGAGATTTCACCGACCAACGGAGTAACCTCTAGAACAATCGTTTTAATTGTATTTTAGTCCATCTTTAGGCTAGATCACATTATATGTAAACTATCGTGGTTATGTCAAAACAATAAGTATTATTTATTTTTGAAACACGTGTATCGTTCGGAGATGCTTAAGTATTGCGCGCATGTTAAATCAAGCAATATATGATGTGTTTTCAAAACACGCACTCCGTTTTAAGTGCTAAGGTAATGAATGTAACCTATGAATTATCACGTTTACGTTAAAACAAAAAGTATTTTGTGTGTTTTATGACTAGCGTACCTCTTTTTAGATGTTAAAGTTATGAGTTTTTCCCATGAAGTATTGAGTTTAGTTATTGAGTATATTTGTCATGTTAAAACCACAAGTAGTGGTGTTCAACCGGTCAGTCTATTGGTTACGCAGTTCACGGGTCCCTGTTAATACTGATTTGGCTAATTTTAGCCAAAATTGGTTAATCGATTATAAGGTTACAGATTGACCGGTTTAGTTTAATCGGTTTAACCGCTTAACCAATAATTTTTTTTTCTTTGTTCTTTACTTTATTTTCTTTTCTTTTTATTTTTAATCAAATATAAATGGTTGTATGTAGTTACTAAAGTGTATTAGAAAACATAAATGAATATGATAGGACAATAAATGAATTAAAAATTTATTACTATTTATCGTGAAAGGTAACTAGTGTATTTTAAAAATTCTCTAACAAATTTGTTTTCATGTATTCATTTTTAATAGTTTTATGTCTATGAAAAATTTATGTATCACATTAGAAAAATATAAAATAAATTTGTAAAATAAGTAAATAAATTTTAACATAAAAACACAAAAAAAATATACTCTCTCCATTCCACTCAAAGAGCTTCCTTTGAAAAATGTACAACTTATTATGGGTTATGAGATACAATACCTAAAGTAGATAATCTGACACTATATTTTTTTGTTTATATCCTTATTTTTTAATTAGTGGTTAATTGTAAATCACATATTTTTATATTAGCAATGATATATAATCTAAATAAATCCAAAGTTGACTTTTTGAATAGAACAATAAGTTTTTTGAAAGTAGACTCTTTGAATGAGACGGAAATAATAACATATATTATTGTATACTAATATTACTAAAATAAAAATTGCTCTTAATATTATGATATATTTAAGTTTTTATATGAATATTTTTGTCTTAAATTATAATATTTGTCATTTAAGATAATTTAATATTCCATTTTTCTATTCATTTTAAAAAAAATAAGTTGGGATCCTTATTTAAGAAAAAGAAAATAACACGGGCCAATTTGCAAAGAGGCATGTTATTTGCATAGACAGTTTTACTAATTGCAGGTATCACTAATAGTTCCTTCCTTCTTCTTCTTTTTTTTTTTTTTTTTTTTTTTGTCTTTTCAGTTCGCCGATTCCGTCGGCATTGATTCCATCTAAAAATGTTTAGAGCATATTGTCTCTCCGGACTGTTGGCATTAGCTGACCTTAACAAAGTGTGCATGATAGATTTATCCTACGAAGCTTGCTGCCATCCTCTTTTTTGTTTCTCTTTTTTTTTCGTCACAGCTTGAATATTGAATCATCAAATTTACAGGCCGACCTTAAGAAGTGCGATTGAGTGCGGCATGTAATTCCGCTCGCCTGGTTTCCGCTCAGATGGCTACTTCCGTCGCCTGGTTTCCCAATTTGATGGCGAATTCCGTCCGCCTGGTTTGCCATTCATTCGGTCGAGGAAGAGAAAGGTAAAAATTTTCCCAAGCTTTTCCTTTCAATTATAGAAGGGCAGTTTAGTATTTTCATTTGAAATTTTTTAAAAATGATTCCTATGTTTAGTAAAAAAACTGTTTGTGCAAATAACAATTTCCTTTGCAAATTTGATGAACAGTGTTGAATCTGTTGATGATACCGTTCATTTTCTTCCCCAAACTCTCTTTCTCCCCTTTCTACAAATTTGATGGCCCCAATCTCTCCTTCTGCAAATTTGATGAAAATAACATAAACATTATCTTCTTCCTCAAATGGGTCTTCTCTCCCTTCAAAATTTTTAGTGACACGGCGGCGGCGCTTGAATGGGCAGAACCCTCATCGAATGTATCGGACGGCACAGAAACACGCAAGAAAGAAAGAAAATATTCAAGAATATAGAGGCATACCCTGTATGTCAACAAAATATTTCATCTCATTTCACTCTAACTTTCATTTTATAATAATTTCTCATCAATTTTAATACACATTTTTATATTTTTCAAACACATTTTTTACATTTCCCAAATACTTTTTTACATTTTTAATATAACTTTAATAATTTTAAAATCCAAAACACATTTCAAAAGGCATACCATACGGGGTCCCATTTGCAATTGCTTGCGGTTGCAGCGGCACCCAATGGACAATGGTTGTGCTGCCATCGGATTCAGATTTGTAGTCGGGCAAATTGGGCAGGACCTCAATTTGTATGACCATGTAGGAGAATTTACTGCCGTTAAATGCGAAATCTAGGGCCTGTTCTTTTTGTTTCGTTTTGAAAACGGTTTTGGTTTCAACAGTAAATTTAATATATTTTAATAATATTCCATCATTTCCAAAAAAATTTTACTATTCAGCATCTACTTTTTATATTTTAAATACACTTTTTATATTATAAAACTATTTTTTAAAACTTATTTTCAAACTTAGTTTGAAACTAAAGATAGAGAACATGGCCTAATTCCATACTCGACAACCCATGATATGGCACCACTACCGGGGACTGCTTCCCTTCGCCCAGTGGAAAATCAGACTCTCACCATCGAATACGCGTCCAATTATTTGCATTTCAAACTTCTCATTCAAAAATACAGAAAAACCAGAAAGAAAAAAGATGTCACACACAACTCTTGGGTTTCATTCAAGCAGGCACCGTCGTTCTTCCTCGTATATGTTTCTGCTGCTTCAATTTCCGGCCGCCACTGCTGAAAATTTCCCTGGGTGGCCAGGTGCTGCTTCGGCTCCCGCTTCCGCTGCTTCGTTTCCGCGTAGAGAAAACAAAGACTAAGAAACACTGAAATAAGCTTCGCCTCCTGCTTCCGCTGTTGAAAATAACACGGGCCTTCGTTTCTAGCGGAGGCTTCCATTTCTAATCCCATAACCAAAAAATAAAATCGGCGGCCATTGCTTCTTCTCCTTCTCTCTCCTCGAGCATGGCTTCTTTTTGCATTTAGAGAAGGGGCGATGCTCAGTAAAGAAGGAACATTACTTTTCTTTTTTTTTAGTTTCGGACAATTCCCCTCCCCCACCCCCCCAACACCCCATTTTTGCTCGAAATGAAAGTTGCGTGATCCAAAATCAATTTTTCAAAATTTTATGATTAGTTTTACTCTATTGCATAGTTTCGTGATATATTATGTACTTCATTCTAATACAAATATAGTAAGTATTACATATATCATAATTATATTAAAATAACAAATATTGTATATATTATACATATGTTGAATAACACTATGAGATGAAACTTACAGATAACATAAGGGGTTAATTAAATTTTACTTCCCTTAAAATTTGAATGATATATTATTGTTTGGTCTCCTCTCCATCTTCCATCAATGGAAGGAAAATGAAAGAGAATAGAAAAAAATAAAGGTTTAAAAGGTGAAAAGAAGACAGAGAAAATTAGGACAGAGGGGGGAAGGGGTCGTGAGTGATCGATAATAATAATATATACTTCTTCCTTTGTATTAGGAGATTCCAGTTCACCTTTAAAAGTGATTTTTTTGTTTTAATATAATAGTATATATTCAAATTTGTTTATTTCTTTAATTATTATATTTTGATGTTGATAATAAGTTATATATTTTTTAAAATTTGTGATGTAGAAAGGATATAAAATAAAATATTCTATGATTTGTTTCATAAATAGGTAAGTGGTTCCCACTCCTTACCACTACTTTCGCTCTCGTACGATGATTCACCTTTCACCAACCACCCTCTAACGGAAAAGGCCATTAACCATTAACAACAATTCCCTTTAGCCAAATGGGATCCTAAAACAAAAAAACCAAAAAAAAAAAAAAAAAAAAAAGGAAAAAAAAAGGAAAAAAGAAATTAAAAATTCGACGGGAAAGAAAATCTTTAAAAAGCACGCACTCACACACATCAGCTTTCTTTCCCCTCCTTTCTTCCGCGGCGGTGCCACCACTATCACCCCCGTCTCTATCCCGGACCCACCTCACCCTCCATAAACTTCCAAAAAATAAGAAAGAAAAAGAAAACAGACGCACGCACTCACACCGTCGGCCGATTATCGGAACACAAATTTTACCCACATGGAGGCTTCCTCGTCTGCTACGTCGGCCGCTACAGATTACTTTGCCGATACCCTAGGTCGCTCCTTCTCCTTCTCCACCTCCCGCCTCGATCACAATTCTCCCTTCCACCACTTCCGTCCTTCCTCCTCCTCCTCCTCTTCCTTGACTTCTTCCCCCTCCGATCCCTGCCTGTACAAGTCCGCCTCCGCCTCCGCCGCAACGTGGAACAGCCGCCTCAATGCGCGGGCTCCAGAATTCAAGCCCCGCGGCTCGGCGTCCCCGCCCTCGTCCCCCTTGCTCTCGCCGTCCATTTCTTCCTCGTCGCTCGCTTCGCTGTCCTCCTCCGTGGGGAATTTGCTCGCCTTAGCTCAGCAGTCGCAGCAGAGCGATCTGGCTGCTAGTTTTGTGATCCCGAGGCCTCCGGGACCGCCGGCGTTGGTTCACGTTATCAACTCCGGCGCCGCGGGGAATTCTGGCGGCAACACCACCGGGTCTATTTTTCAGATTCATACATCGTTTGATGGGAATATTAATTTGGGAGGATTCGGTGGCTCCTCGCAGCTTCAATTGTTTGGTGGACATGGGGGATTTCTCGATCAGCAACCGGACCTCTCTGTTTTATCTAATTCCGATGCTACCGATCCTTCAAAATATGGCCTTTCTGAAGAGGTTGCTTCCAAGATTATTAACCAGGCAAGAATTACAATTTTGAGCTAAAACAACTTTGTAGCGTTTATTTTTGTCATTGTTTTCTCATTAGAACTGGCTATTGTGTTTGCTGATGATTGAATGTATTTGTGTACTTGCATTTGTCTAGTCTGTCCTGCTTTAGCCATTTATTATTTCAATCTGGTCATCTTTGCTATCATTTGAAGCTTTTGGTCTTGCAATTCTCCGCAATAAATTATTTTGTCAACCATTTTTATGTGTTTGTAGGTGGAGTTTTATTTCAGCGATATAAATTTGGCCACCACTGCTTTTCTGTTCAAGATTATGATTAAAGATCCTGAAGGATTTGGTAAGATTCTCAAATACATTTGCCTTCTTATTATGCTTGGCCTCATGGTGTTTATGAACCTCTGATTTATTGGGGTTTTCCCCCAAAATGTAAATTTAAAATCAAAATTACAAAAAATTTGGTTACTGCTACAATTTTCCTCATGTACCAAGTCAATTTCTGGTATATCAATTTCAGTTTATAACAAGAGGCCTATGCTTCTTGAAACAAGAAAATAAAATACCGCAGAAGCCGATAAGATTTGTGATTTGGGAAGCTTGTAGTCGATATCTTGGATATTGACTTTGAGCTTTTGTGAACGAAAAATGTTTTGCATAGTGTGTACAAAAGTCTACAACAACAACAACTGAGCCTTTGTCCCATATGTAGGGTCGGCTATATGGATCATATATCGCCAATATAACATGCCATATTTTAAAGTTGTTTTTCAATTCTTTTTAGGTCTTCCTCTACCCTTTTTAATATTACTTGCTTCTCTATTTTCTACCGGTCTTACTAGAACGTCTAGGGTCTTCTACGTATGTCCAAACCATCTTAGGCGTGTTTCTCTCATTTTCTCATCTGTGGGGGCTACTCCTATTTTATTTCTAACGCTTACATTACTTATCTTAACTAACCTAGTATGTCCACACATCCATCTCAACATTCTGATTTCTGCTACCCTCATTTTTTGTTCATATTCATATTTAGTTGCCTAACACTACAAACCGTAAAGCATCGCCAGTCTTATAGCCGTTCTATAAAATTTTTCTTTTAGCTTTTGCGGTATTTTAAGGTCACAAAGTATAGATGACACACTTCTACATTTAGTGCTTGAATCTCATGTGTTATATCTTTATCAATTGCTTAATTTTCTTCTATTATAGATCCTAACTATTTAAAGCTTTTCTATTCATTAATTCATGTTCTCCAATTTTTAACTTTTATAGTATTGTTATCTACATGATTTCTAAAGTGACAGTGCATATATTCAGTTTTAACTTTACTTAGAGCCTCTTCTTTAAGTTTTGGTTTTGGTTTGATATTTAGTTTTAACCGTAACTTTAATATATTATAATTAGTTTTCATCATTTCCAATACAACTTTTTACTATTCAATAATACTTTTTTACATTTTCAATATCTTTTTTACATTATAAAATTATTTTCCCAAAACTTGTTTTCAAAACAAGTCTCAAACCCATGAAAACATTTTGATTCTACGCTTCTCTCCATGCTTCTAATTTAGCATTTACCCCTGCTTTCGTTTCATATATTAAAACTATATTATCTGCAAATAACATACATTCAAAGATCGCATTTTGCAAATGTTTAGTAATCTCATCAATTACTAAAGCAAAGAGCTATGGGCTCAAAGCTGATCCTTTATGTAGGCCTATGTTATTTTGAAAAATTATCAGAAATTTCTACTAGTGTCCTTGCACATGTTATATCTTTATAAATATCTTTTATAGTTTCTGTATACGCCACCCTTACCCCTTTCTTTTCTAATATCCGCCACATTATATCTCTATTTACTCTATCATATGCTTTTTCTAAATCTATAAATGCCTTATCTAAGTCTTGTTTTTCTTCACTGTATTGTTCACACATTATTCTTATTAAATGTATAGCTTCCATTAATAATCTATCTGGCATAAAACCAGACTGATTGTCTTCTATATCAGTCTCATTTCTCAATCTTGTTTCTATTACTCTTTCCCGTAATTTCATAGTATGACCAGTGGCCGACACAGGGCGGGGCGAGGCGGCTGGGAGCTAAGGGTAGTAGTAATACTACCCCTTAGCTCTGTCCCGCCGCCGCTGCCAAAATTTAGGGCAAAGGTGCCCCAGAAGAAGAAGTTTTCTTTCTTCTTTTATTTTTTTTATAAATTTTTTTAACCTAAAACGACGTCGTTTTTACTTAAGGGGAAGAAAAAACCCTTTAGTAAAACGGCATCGTTCTATTATGGGTTTAAAAAAAAAAAGAGAGAAAAAAAAGGTAAAGGGTCAATTTTGAAAAACCCAATTCATAAATTAGACCCCTCCTCCAATTCTAATTCTAATTCCTCCCTTTCCCTTTTGCTTCTAATTCCTAAAACCCAATTCACAACTCAAACCCCTCCCCCAAATTTATTTTTTTGCTGCTGCTATTTGATAGTATTTAATTAGGAGGAAATTTTTGCCAAGATTAAAAATGAAGAAATTTTGCATCATTTTCAACAGATGAGTGATCATAGAAAACATTTATCTTGTCTTAGTTGTTAAAGCATTAAGAAATAGTTGTTTTACTAGTATGTATTTGCTTTTATTTTTAGCATTAAAGTGTTTTTTTTTTTTTTTTTTTGACAGATATCATTATGGTTATGTTTTTACGTTAGTAGTTATGTATCTTATAATGACACTGAAAAAAAAATTCTAGCATTAAACTCACTCCTTATGTTTTGTTTTAGTACCACGGGTTATTTTGATACTTTTAAGTAGTATGTATTTTATTAAATGACTCCGAAAACAAATTTTGCCACTAAAGTCGCCCCTTCAATATTTTGTTCTACTTTCGACGCTGAGTATGACTCATTAGTTTAATACCTCTATAGTTTGAACAATTTTGTGTATCCCTTTATTCTTGTACAACGGAATTAATGAAGAAGTTGATTTTCCATAAATAAACTTTGGTACTCTGGGAAATTTCACAGCCACAATATTTTCATAATCTTCAAATCCAAACACTATATTGAGGAAAAAATTCTTATTCTTTGATGCTGTCATTTCTGGTTGTTCCAAGCCCTTGTTTTCTTGTCAACTCTTCTTAATGTCATGGGCTTTCTGTATGAGATAACAGCCACCTATTGTCCCTGTTTTTATGCTTTTAGTTAAATGTTTACTGTTGATTCCCAACTTTTTTTGAAATGAGCAGGGCAAACCAAGTGACCTTGGCATCGTGTATATTTGCATCTCCATTTCTGTTGTCAGGCTTGCATGAACTACTGAAGACTGTTAATTCTATGGTCATGTTTTGCACAAAGTATGGCTTGTCTGATATATGTGGAAAAAAAGCTTGTGGCTTCTTATTGCAAAATGCAATTCCTAATATTAGCTTTTCCTTTCTTTCTTTCTTTTGAACTAAAGAATGTCTGTTGGTACTTCGGTTTCACCTGTTAAGATGTGTATTGTAATAGTGTCAGATAATCATTAACAGATTGTTCTTGCTTTGATATCTCTGCTGTCGCGTGAGAAGTGAAGTTTTTTCAACTTTTTTTCTTCAGTTTCTTAGCTATTCTTGTACCTTACTCTGTGATCAACATCTTCCTTTCTGGGATGTGGCTTTTGGCCTAACTGCAATTTGGCAAAGTCCATTTGTATTTTGTTGCTAACATCACATGAAGTTTCTGAATTTTTTACTTCATGTTGTGTAGTGCCTATATCAGTAATTGCATCAATAAAGAAGATTAAAACCCTGACGAAAAGTCCATCCCAACTAGCTGCTGTTCTTAGAAACTCATCAAAACTTGTAAGTCTTCAGTAGTACTGGTTGAAAAGATTTTCACTGGTTTTAGTTATACTTTGTCCATGATATTCCAGCCAAAAATGTTTTTCACTTTAGAGTGCTTCCTCTGTACCAATTTGTGTGTGTTATTTTCTTGCTTTAGGTGGTTAGTGAAGATGGGAAGAAGGTCAGACGCTTGCATCCGCTGTCTGAGTTAGATATGGAAGAAGTGCAAGTATGTTGAATCATATATCTTTTGCCTTCTGGTTGTCTTTTGAGATCATCATTGTCTTTGGGTGTAATATTGGCAACTTTTTAAATTATTAACAACCATACCTTGTTTTCTTGCTTTCTATTCTTTTGCAATCTTCATAGTCTCGGATAATCATAGCTGAAAATTTACCAGAAGATCATTCTCACCAGAAACTTTTGAAGATTTTTTCTGCCGTGGGAAGGTACTATACTGCTTTTATGCCTTGTAGTGTACGTTTCCTGGGAAACACTTTCTGCTCTTCTCTGATGGTTCTTTGTTTTTTTAGTCTCAAGGCAATACGAACCTGCCAACCTAGTGCGCCATCAACATCTAAAACATCCAAGACGGATGGTGTGAACTTCAGTAACAAGGTATTGTCTCCTTGTGTCATCTGTTGTCACTTGCGTCTTTTTCTGGCATTTTGCTATTATTATCTTTTCTTCTTAGCCTTTTTTGTGAATCAGTTAGTGATTTAAATGTCTCTTCCAACCCACATGTCCCTGCTAATTGCATGTGTTAGTAATTGGCTGACAGTATTAATTTTTCCATGATTTCATAATATGGAACAATGTTTTGCTTATAGCATTAGTATTCTTTTCTGGTTTGTTTTGAGGTTCTTCTTTGGTGCTTGTTGCAGCTCTGGTGCATGGATTCTTTAGTTCATGACTGTTTATCTTAAAATGGCTGGAATTTGGGGCTGTTCTTTTTTATTGTTTTGAAAACGGTTTTGAAAACATATTTTAGGAAAATAGTTTTATAATGTAAAAAGTGTATTGGAAATGTAAAAATGTATAGTTGAATATTAAAAAGTTGTATTGGAATGATGAAAAATGATTATAATATATTAAATTTACTGTTGAAACAAAAAACAAAACCAAAAGAACAGGCCAGCGTTTTTGTTTTTTGCTCTCTGCTGCTGATTTATTAGGCTTAACATATGTTTTATGAACCCTAACGCCTTTAATTGATTGGTATATTTGTTTGCAGGTGCATGCATTTGTTGAGTATGATTCTATTGAGCTTGCTGAAAAAGCGGTATGCATTTCCATCATCTTTTCCCTTTTTCTCTTATGTTGGGGTAAAGAACTGGTGTTGTTCCTTTCTTATAGAGGATCCTAACTCATTCTCCTGGGTGATCCCTATTGTTTCTGGTTTATGATGGGAAACTAAATTTTAAAATCTCAACAGGTTTCGGAGCTAAATGAGGGTAACTGGAGGAATGGTCTGAAAGATCGGCTACTGCTTAAACGCTCAGTATGTTGCAGACCTTTATATTTGTCTTCATAGTTCATGTGATGAAATTTAAAATACTTACTGTTGTTAAAATTACTGTATGGTTTAGTTCTGTGCTTACTTTTCTTTTATTTAAAAAGATTTACCCTTGCAACCCACAGGGTTCGAAGCCACGACCTCAGGTTTGCAAGGTCCTCCCATTACAACCACCCCAACCCTATTTTCCTTCTTGTCTGCCAAATTCGGTGACCCCTTCAACGAAAAGATATCTTCAGCCAAGATGTTGTGCATGATTTCTGCTAGGTTGAATTTGTTTAGCAAAATATATCCAAAGTAGTTGCCCACTATTTTATTTAGAATTAAACATATTTAGTCAACTTTCGAAAGCTGATATGATGAGTTGTGAGTATTCAGAATTTGCAATTTTGATTGGCAGAATTTCTATGGATTGTACCCTTTCTGAAATGGTCTTTGAGAGATGATTTTTGCCACAAGATGTCCCTAGAAGTGCTATGAGAAGCTCGAATATTCAAATAACTTTTAAAAATGAAAAGTGGTTATATGTTAACTGATAATTTATTATTAACTATTCTGTTTACACGCTTATGCATTTTCAATGTAGCCGAAATCTGCTCAAGCACGATCGAAAGAAGATGGATTTGGACAAGAGCAGATATTTCTTCACGAGAAATATTTAGAAGATCTCGTTCAATCACCAATAGAGCCTGTGGTAAGTGCCTTAGAGCTCTTTGTAGTGCTTGAAACAGGGAGGATGTCACTGCCAGAGCATGGTCCATAACTTCAAAATTTACGCAATTGTTTATATTTGTTCTCTTCTGTATTCCCACTGTATTCGCTTGGATATGTTGTAGCTTTAGATCACATTGAGATTGTGTTCCGGTAATGGTTAGCCCCAGGGCACAAGATTGGTTTTCTTCAAATTTGTTTCAATTTCATATTCCTTTAAAATGGAAGATCTTCTTTAAGTTTGGAATGAAAGAATTCATCCTTAGTATAGAAGTATTCCTAAATAGCAGAATCGGTCTATCACATCAATTTAGGTGGAGGGAGGTTTGTTTAAATCTATGCTCTTGGAGAGTTGGGGCTCACTGATGTGTGGGTGGGGGTTGGGAAGAGGGGGGGACGACAGATGGAAAGCTGTGTAAGTTGATATCTTTTGGTAGAATGATTTTGTGTGCAGATTTCTGAGTATATAGTAACTGAAAGAGGCAGTGGGGCAGAGTTAAGAGGGGAACACCCTATGAGTTCTTTTATCATTATTATTGTTTTGTTCCCAGAAGTTCCTTTAGGGAGTTAGGTTACCTACCTGTCTTAGTGTCCCTTGAACTCATTTTTTGCACATGGAATCCCTTTGTGATTCAAAGAAGATATCCTTTCACATCTATATTATCTAATTTGATGTCTTTCCATCTGATGATACTATGATTCTTCTGTGACAGGCTGAAGAGCATATTGGTGGATTGAGAAAAAGCCGGAGTCGTGAATTCCGGGAAATAAGTGAGAGTCGTGGCTGGGGAAAAGGACGAGGAAAGCCTTCATATAGTTCTAACAATCGCGGAAATCATCTGGGAGTTACTCCAATTGTTTCCACAAATGTTGAGCAGCCAACTGTGTCCAAGCAGTCTTCCGTGCCACGTATGCCAGATGGGACTCGAGGGTTCTCTATGGGCCGTGGCAAGCCGGTTGCCGTGAAAACTGCTTAGTTTATATTCCTCCTGATAAAAGACAACAAACACATCGTTCTCCTGCACTCTCTGAGTGTGGTTTTTGCTGCGATGATGGCTGTCCAGGAGACCCGGTCTGAGTAAAGCTGGTACGATCTTTAACGTGGCAGTTTTACATCTTTGAGGGTGAATGGTTCCCGTCGTTATCATGGTGTTGAAGAGGAAATAACAAATGTGGTTTGTTCGTGTTTTTGCTTTCCGGTTTCCCTCTTACTCTAGACAGTTTTAGGTGTAAAAAAATGAGAAAAGAAAAAACCCCTGGGTATTAACCTAACACAAGTAAATAGTTGAATGTTAAAAAAGAGTAAATGTCAACAATACAAAAATGGATTTCTTTTAGTGCTCGCTTGTCCTTGTACGAAGCTGCATGAATTTTTGTGGAGGCTAAGTTAACCTCTCTGAATGTATATATGTTTTCCTTTTGAGGTAGTCAGCTTGTTTTTATGGACACTACTTTTTGTTATTTTTTTCTACATTGTCGTGGCAACATAAACAGCAATATAGAAAATCATCGATAAAAAGGTTTCTTGTTCATGAGATCAATGCAGATGATTCGGTGACTGAGTTTTTTTTTTTTTTTTTTTTTTTTTTTTTCACTCTGTTCAATGCGCTAACTATGTAAGGGTAGCTGATTGCCCTGAATTCTACCCAGAATGTTTGTTTCATTTCACAAAACAAGAATAGAACGGCATTGATAGCGTGACGATTCTTCTGTCTATCTTCTGGAGACGAGGAGCAGCAGCAGCAGTTGATAAGCCAGTGAGTGAAATGTTATGAATTCATGAGACGTTCCATGACCAAGTTGACAACTGCAGGAGCATCAACTGTGACTGCCACCTTAATCGACGGTTTATCCGACCATTCCGTGATTTCAGCAAACCTACCTCATTTCAAAAGGATTTAACATGTTACAGACAACAAGAAGGTAAGTGTCACCGCAACATACAGTGTGCTGTAACTTACCTCTTCTGTTTGTTGTAAAATATAGTTAGACCCCTTGTAATGCCAATCCTTTGGACGCGAGCAGCGCCTTCTGCGTAGGTCATTAGCGAAGGATCTACAGCAGCTAGAAGCGCAGTTGGGTCGTGAAGGTAAACGCCTGCAGAGAATCCAAAGCGCTCATATCAGTACACATAAAACAAGTAGGAAACCGATGTCTCTCTCTAGGTTCCCACAAACCTTTAGTATTGTAAACCTCACGATGATAAGAGAAGTACACTTCCAAGATCTTGCTTAAATATTGTGCATACTTCCCCTTGGACACTGTCAACTTATCTCGATCAGCATCTGCAAATGTGAGAAAGTTTAACGCCAAATGATGCAGAGAATGCTTCTTCTAAGTTTATTCAACAAAGTTCCTAAATGAATGAGATGTTACATCTTGCAACTTTGACTAATTCACAGAGTGGGGAAAACTAGAGGCAAAGCCAAGAAAGAGAGGAAGTGTTTCCGGTTATGAGCTTTTCGAAAGAACTTAGCGCCATTCAGACAAGAACCTGACTGAGGCAATCTACCACTTACAGGAAACTTAAATTTTCATGTTATAATAGCAACTGCTATTAACTCCGCCTATTTAAGGGTAATTTGTTTGCCTCTAAATAGACTGTCCCTAGCCAGTGTAAAGGAGGAGGGTTGTGTTAGGTGAACAGCCAGCGTAAAACCTTTGTTACATCTCATGATATGGATCGCATAAGAAATCGTGTGTGTCACGATGGTGAGATGTGATCCGTATAGCCGATCCCATGTAGTGGGACAAAGGCTTAGAAGAAGAATAGCAACTGCTATTGTACTTGGGAAAAAGTAGGCATGAAAGTTAGCAATGAGCCAGAAAGTAGGAAACACGGGAAAAGGATTACCAGTCAAGATAACTTGATGGGTAACATTAAGGCCAACAGCCAGAATATCAGCTCCACTAGTCAGAACAATATCTGCAGCATCGGGATCTCCAAAAATCTAGTTCTCCATAAAAGAAGACAGGAAAGCAGAATAAACTTTTCAACACAAATGAAGACATGGAATTTACATTGAAACGAATAATTCTGAGATCTGGCAACTTACATTTGCCTCAGCTGCAGGATTAACATTCCCATTTACTGAAAAAGCACCACCAAGAATCACAATCTGCCCAATATTTTTGATAAATTCGGGATCTGATTCAATAGCCTGCAGCAACGATTGATTGGGTTAGAAACACTTGATTATAACTCTTGTCAATACCACGGGCTATAGGATGATAACAGACCAGAGCAATATTTGTAAGGGGTCCCAATGCTACAACAGTGACCTCCCCAGGATAAAGACTGGCTTGCTGGATGAGAAAATCTGCAGCAGACAATTCAATTGGCTTCCCATTTGGTGGAGGGAAATTTTGATTTCCGAGCCCATCAGCACCGTGTACAAAATCAGCAATTCGAAGTTTCGTTCCTTTCTTCACATGAAAACAAAAAAAAAAATGGTACTAGAGACAATCTGGATTACACGATCATTTATTTTCTAAAATCATTCTTGTGCTAAGTTAGAGCAGGTCATATGAGACTCCAAACTGAATAAGATTGTGGCAAGCTCAATGATCTAAGTAAAATATAGAAGCAGAACAAAAGCACATAGATTTGAGAAGACTGAGTGACAGAGCAGAGATGATCTAAGTGAGCGGTTGCTGAAGATTATGCTCTTTGGGGTGGTTGTCCTAAAGTGTTTGCCAGATATTGCATATCTATGTGATTTTTAATAACCCATTGTGCTCTCTTCTCTTTCCCAATTTCTTTATCTTTTTCCTTCTCATGGCAATACTAATCAACCAATTTAAGTCTATGATTTCAGTTCATTCAAAGCCTTTCCTTTCCTAGCAGAAGATATGTTAAATACTCATTCATGATGCCCTGTGGTCATATGCTCAGAATGTAAGATGACTACTCCATGAACCAACAAACGAATCATTAAAGATATAACCACATTGAGTTAAAACCAAACCAAAGCATGGCATAACATGCAATTGAACTCTTTTACTCATCAACAGAGCTTTGTACTACCTGAAAGTGTCTCAAGTAAATGTGGGAAATCCAGAAAAAATTGGATATTAAAAGAGTATGGAAGAATGATTGTCCTTGGCATAATCAAAACTAGCATTTATATTGAACAAACAAGGACAACAACACGAAGGGGGAACAAAAAAGAGTGCCAACTGATCCAGAGCACAAAATTGATTTCATGGAGGAAGAACCATTCAGTAATAACATATCAACTGCGATTCCAAAATGGGGAAAAGAAATACATACTGTTATTGTAACATGGGATCCTTCAGCAACTGGAATGTCTGTTCTACCTGCAATCTCTAACTGAATCATGATAGAAAAAGAAACATCAATATCGCCAGCAATAAGAGTGTTCCATTGTTCCAACTCCAACCCAAACAGAATGGAAAAAGAAAAGCTCTCTTTGTTTTAGAATTTGATGTTAAAGCAAGGTGAAACAACCAATAAAACAGTGAAAAGATTGAATATTTTAGAAACGGTGAGAGTGAATGATTAAATAGCAACCCAAGATAGTGTGCGATTATTGCTTAGATAACAAAAAGTACAAATAATTGATGCAAAAAGGGAGGTGGTATATGGCAATAACACTTCATTACTGCAAGAACCCAAGTCAAAGAGTAAATCTTTGATGTTACAACTGCATCCCATCAATAGCAATCAATAAACAAAGCTTTCAAATAAACAAACCAAAAGTGCAATGAGGTAGTAAATGGTAAAAGAGATTTTTATCAGAATTCCACACAAATTTAGAGGAAAAAAATTCACTCCTGCAAAAAACCAAGTAAAAGAATGAATCTTTATTGATTCCACTGGATCCCACAAACCACAATCCTCGGATAAAACAACATAATACGGAGTACTCATTGAATAGAACAATTGACATAGTACAGACGGTAGATGAGAAAGTTTATTACCAAATGCAAAGCATTTCTGGTGGCGAGAGTTGTATAGACGTTGCCATAAATTGTGGTGAGTCCAATGACCTCAACTTCTGGAGATTGCAGAGCCAAAAAGATTGCCATGGCATCATCTGATGATTCAATTTATCACTCTGATTAAACTCACAATAAAAGGGTTAGAAAAAGTAAATAAAAAGCATATATTTTTGTGGGATGGTTCACCAATTCCAGGATCAGTATCTATGATTATCTTCTTGGGATGTGCCATGATCAGAATTAGCAGCTGCTGGAGGTAGATGGGATTTCCTGTAGCTAACAAACTAATGCTAATTTGATGGGATAAAAATGGAGATCTGATGAGATTAATCTTGTTTATTATATATATATATATATATATTTTTTTTTTTTTTTGGATAAATAGCTGTTGAATAGAGCTCAACTCAGCTATAAAAATGGGAAGTAAAAAAAAACTGAAAAAAACACACACAAAGGATCATGTCATCTATCATAACTTTGTACAGTTGGTGGAAATGGAATATAATAGAATAAAATTCACAACAATTCTAAATGATTGTATAATACTAGTAATTTAGTGAGTTGATGACACTTAGATTCAATCAAAACCAACAATGTCCTCTGCACTTTCATCAATGAATCACGTTAGTTTCAGCCACATTTCACATAATCTCCCTGTTCAAAAAACATTAAACAAAACAAGAGTGCCATTGTGTTGGAACAATCAATAATTAAGGAACAATCCATATAGGTTGCAAGTGGCATATTGTTGTGATTCTTCTAAGTCAAGTGCTATTCAAGATCAAGTATCTTAGTACTAAATGATTATATGCACAAATTAGGGAAGAAAATATTTCAATTAAAGTAATTTTTCAAAAGAATAATACTCACTTCGTCCTGCAATGTAATGAAAGTATGTGGTTCACAATTAATTCACATTTAAAAAATTAAAAATAATAATAAAATAAATGATGACAAATTAACTATATTACATAATGTACATTAAAATCCATAACATATTATCCATTTTACAAAACCCAATCCTGGTCCATTTACAAACTATATTATATATATATATAAATAAAAATAGGGATGTGCAAATAATTTGATTCTTTGAGTAGTTTTGAGAAAGTATGATAATAAAAAATTTAAAAAAAGAAGGGGGAAAATAAAATAGTTGGATTGACAACTTTACAAAAAGGGTCCAAAACCTTGACAATATCCCCAGCCCAAGCATAAAATACCTAACAATTACAACAAAAGGCAAAGATAAAAGAGATTTTTTGTTTTTAAGATGAGTATTTCATAAATACAAAAAAAGAAAGAAAGAAAATAACAAAACCTACAAAAATTGCTTGTTCTTTATGTTCGATTTGAAACAATATTTGAAAATAACAAAACCTACAAAAAATAACGTTATAATCAATTTTCATCATTTGCAATACAATTTTTTGCTATTCACCCATACTTTTTTATATTTTCAATACACTTTTACATTATAAAATTATTTTTTCAAAACTAAGTTTTAAATATTTTTTCAAACCCAACGTAAAGACTAGGCCAGATGGTCTCCTATGAATCTAGTTTATACATGCGATTACTGTTCACGTGAAAATTGCACGCTTTTCTTTTTTAAAAAATAATAATACTTGATAAATAAATAATAAAAAAAGAAGTTGGTACTCTTGAATAATACGAATAGTAATATTCACAAGTATCCTTGAAACTTTGTTCAAATATTACTTTAAAGATTAAAAAAAAAATAATACTAGTATCATTAATACTTTTTTTAAGTATGTTGAAATAGTACACCATGGGCCACGAGTGTCAAAAAAAATTGTAGTAGGATGCGTAGCTAAATGCGCGTACTAAGGGGCCGCTTGGTTCGTAGAGGGGAATGAGAATGAGAATGTGATGATAATAGTGGGGAATGATAGTAGAGGGAATGATAGCATTGGTGTTGTTTGGTTTGTAATAGGGAATGACTATCATTACCATAGATGGTATTTGGTTTACAAATAAACTTTTAGGATTAAAATTTATTTTAATTTTTTTTACATTTAAATTTTGATATATTATAAACTATTTGTGTTAAAATATATTATAATGATAAATTTTAGCACTTAAAATTTTAAAAAAATAAAAAATACACACAAAAGGAGGAAATCAAACCCATACCCCCTAATATGCTAGGATATGGAGGATTGCCTCAAAGGAGGGAATCAAACCCATACCCCAACCTAACCAAACAACAACTTTCATTCCATTCCCATTCCCAAACCTCCAAAACCTTCAACCAAGCATGTCCTAAATTCCGTCGCATGTGAATCTATTTCATACAAGTTTTTTTTAGAAATTAAAAAGAGTTACATCTCAGCCCAAAAAATAACAAAAAAATAATAATAAAAGGAGAAGAAGGGCAGCAGTGGGCAATTGCCACTTGCCCAAAGGCCCCAACACTGTCCCTGTCCCTGTCTCTGTCTTCCCCACACCACACACACCTCACCACCCACTGTGAGAGAAAAAGAAAAAGAAAACCCAAAATATATATAATTACGCAAACATTCATTTCATTATTAGACTGAGAAAGAAAAAGAAAAAAAGAAAAAAAAGAAAGAGAAAAATAGAAGCTTAACCCTCTATTTCATCACCACTCACAAGTCACAACCACCATTTGATTTTTTTAAATATTCATCTCCTCTGTCCTTCTTCTTCTTCTTCCTTGTATTTTTAATTTTATTTTCTGTTGGGGTTTCTTTTTTCCACCGATCCATCCTTTTATACAACCATCCATCAATCTATCCATCCTTCAGGTATTGCCCCCCCTTTTTTTTTGTTGATTAGGGCAGCAATGCTTTGTAGATTCTTTCTTCCTATTTGTGTTTTTTTATTCCATTTCCCATTAATTATAGTTTGGTTGCGGATAATTTGTTATCTGGGTGCTGCGAATCCATCGCTGGAGAAAAACACTTGAAGATTTTCCCTTTTCTCTTTTGTTATTTTTATTTTTTTTTTCTTGTCGGGAGTAATTTACTGCCTGTAAATTGTGGTAATGATTTTCTTAGATCGGTTATGTTGATTGAATTTCCAGAGAGATTATAAATGATGGATTTTTAGTTATTATGCTGTATTCAGGATCTTAGTTACAGTTTATGTTTTATTAATTTTTTTTAAATAGGATTTATGTGGCAGTAAATTGGGTTTAGAATGATGTGGGGGCTAATTTCTTTTGGTCCCTTTTCCTCCCCATTCATCTGGGACGTAAAAAGTTTTGATGTTGCATGATTTTATACCTTTTTCTATGAGTTTGACATGTTCACCCAATCTTAAGGTTATTGTACCTTCTATCCGTCCTATTGGGAACTTGATTTTGGATACCTTATCTAGCTTGAGGTCATC
This sequence comes from Leptodermis oblonga, assembly GCA_016801395.1. NCBI lineage: Eukaryota > Viridiplantae > Streptophyta > Magnoliopsida > Gentianales > Rubiaceae > Leptodermis > Leptodermis oblonga. Next base: position 1,814,686 of record CM028754.1, read on the forward strand.
GCCCCTAGTCAAGTAGAACTAAATGTCTTGTTATACTATCATCATCATCCTTCCCACTGGCTAAGATTTGAGCTGGTGTATATGACCCCCTCACATATATTTCTTCCATCTTGTCCCTTTTAGTTATACTTATTTGTAGTGATGGGAATATTTCTGTATTTTACCTTCTTGAGCAGTGTCAAATATGTCTTTAAAACTTTTATTAGACGGAGTTATTACACAAATATTTTGTGAGACGTTGGCATAATGTGTTTGATCAGTTTGAACATAGCAAATCTTACTTATATTTTCTGGTTGGCATATACTTATGATGCAATTACAATCTTATGTATTGTCAATTGAGTGCCTTTTTGGTTTGTATGTTTATTTTCTTCATCAAGTGATCAATTTTGGAAGAGAAAATCATAGAAGATTTTCATTTGAATGTTTAATGTTGGTTAACCAATTAGAATGACAATACTAAACTTACACTGTAGCTAAAGAAACTGAATAAAAAAATTATTGCATTAATAAATTTTGTTTAGGCTTAACCTCCTATAACTCGGAATCCGATCACCCTTGTGGTGGTGACTTTAGGCCCAGACTAATTCGTATTGTCCGCAAGAAACTTTGTACCTGTACCAAATCCCCATGCTTACACATCCTTGAGTAGATAGTTATTGTTTATGCATTAGGATTCACAAGATACTTTTGCCTTTAAAAAGAAAGGATGATACTATGTGTGCTGGGCAAATAGATGCCCTGATTATGTAGACGTTATCGTTTTAGAAATGGCGGATAGATACTGAATTATAAAGGAGTTGGGTGCACGATAAGATTGATTTCTTTTTTTTAAAATACAGCTAGAGCAGAAACACATGTAAGATGTTTGGAAATAATTCCTAGCTTATGACTGAGATAATCAGTTTGCTTTTTTATGCTGATAGCATTTATTAATTTCCACATCATGCATTATTACTCCTATAGGTTTATGTTTTGTGCACTAACTTTGTTATTGTTGGCTATCTGGCAGTTATCAACTTATCATTCAAATAGTAATTTGGGATTGGATGGTTGTTAGTGTTGCTACTGAGGTTGATGGTTGCAATGGTGATGTTTCTCATCTGAGCCTTTATCTTGACTGAGAAGAGTGCAAAGCACAAAAGTGCTTATTTATGAGTTTTGCTAATTTATTGAGTTGGTTATCCCTTCAGGTATCTTTTGAATGTTGCAATTTTTATTAAGAGGGATTCAAGGTTTATTAGTTGTTTAGAAGAATCATATTTTTCTTCTTCTGTCATTTTGGCATTTCATTTTGTTTCAAACGTTGAGAATATAGATATAGGCGTGGAGTATTGTAGTTTTTGTATTCACTAGTTAAATGGGTCTTCCAGTGAGAAAATAAAGAGCGTGTTTTTTGTGGGTGATAGTTTATTGAGCGTAGAGTGTCTGGGGAAGGGCTGTTCAATATGCAAGACAAAAAAGTTTTTATGGAGAAAAGCCCTGGCCTTGAGGTTGGATGTGATAACGTTATAACAGAAGAAGAGCTTTCTTGCTCTAAAATGGAAGTTGAAACCAATGAGACCATCATTTCTAATCCCAACAGCGAAATTGTAGTTATAAATCAAGGTAAGGATGACAGAAGCCATGGTAATGTTGTGTTTGCAAGTGAAGCTCCACTTATTATTAAGGACTCGAGAAAATCCAACAGAGAAGGTGAGTGTTGTAGTTGCGGAGCTAAGAAGCTTAAATCTAGATTGAGTACCTCTGATGTTGAGCTTGGCAAGAGTGAGAAATCTGGGCAAGAAAAGAAGCTCTGTAGGCAGGACAGGTTAGAGTTGGGTCGGCTTTTTCAGGGCGCTTTGAGTGCCGGTGACTGGGAGCTTGCCGAGAATCTCATTTTATTGGCTGATCCTCAGACTCTTAATGATGCCTTGTGCATTGCACTGGATTCAATATGGTTTTTAAGCACTCAACAAGAGTTGCATGGGACGACTAGACTGATTAAGAAGGTTATTTCTAATGGTGCTTATGATTTCACTAGAGCAGCTTTGAGGACTTCATTTCTAGCTTCTTGTGTTTCAGCCTGTCAGAGCCGAACAATGAGTCTTGCAGATACTGTAACTGTAATGGCACAGAGGTAAAGCTTTTCCTTCTTTTCTGTGCAGTTATTTTCTTACTCTTTGACTGTGACTCCATTTCTCCTGGATTTTTTTTTCCTTATTGTATGTTAATCTGGAATGGTGTTGATGTCATATTGCAGTAATGCAAGTGATTTCATCCATTTAAGATGGAAATTATCTAGTGTGCCCTAAACTTCCCTTTTTTTGGTTTCTTAAAATATTTCTAAGATAGATTGAATTCCTTGAGCAAGTTAGAGCCTGTATTTGTTTGCGGTATGCTTTCATCTAGATCCAAACCATTTAGTTATCCAGACCTTCCATATTTTGATGTGTCATTCAATAGCTCTATTTTTCTTTGTATCTTCTGTGTATGGTATTCATCATGATATTTATTTCCTTATGGATGCTTGTGAATCCCAGTGATGGTCATTTCAGTTGCCACGTAAATATATATCTTGCTGCTGTTTGTTGTCATTCTATTTTTGGTACTTGCATAGAAGCTTTAAGAAACTTTCAGGTGGTTGCACTCTCACTTCTGGTATTTGAGATTGTTTTTATGCCATTTACACAAGGGATACTAAAACAGATACAAAACACATTAATCTTCCTTGCTTTGAGAATGGTCTTGTTATAATTGACTTTTAAATTCTTGCATTTCTGTCTGAAACATTCTGTTGCAATTTTGGTTCTGTGTAGAAATTAGATGGGGATCGATGGACACGCTTATTGTTTGACTTGTTAATTTGCTAATGCAAGCATTTATAGTTCAGATTCTGTTAAATGAAGTTGAAGTTTAATTTGACCATTGCCTTCTTCAGGTTGCATGAAAGATTGCAGGAATGCAATGGAGATGAAATTTTAAAGGCTGAAGCAGCGGCAAAGGTTCAGAAATTTACTGAATGGGCTCTCAAGTGTATAGGGTTCCATTCTCGTAGCCAGGGAAACAGGGATAGAGTAGGTCATAACTCTGCTGCTGAAATTCAACTGCAGTTGTCTGCTTTCAAGAGCTTCCTTGACCTTGCCGGGAACAACTTGACTGGAAAGGACTTCACAGAAGCTTTTGATGCTGCTTGCTTTCCACTAACGCTCTTCTCTACTTCCTTTGATCCTGGTTGGGCATCAGGTACATCTGCAACTGCAATCCAGGGGTTGTTGGCCATGTTAGTTGAGGGTGGTGCTGATAATGTTAACCAGTGTTTTCTTGAAGCATCGCGTTTTGGAAGCACAGAACTTGTTCGTATTCTGTTACAGGTATTTTAATATTGGTGCATTGAAAGTAAAATTGAGATGAAAACTGTGTGCTGGATTATACTGATTTGAGCTTGTTTGGACAATCATTCCAAGACTCATCTCATTTCCCCTTTTCACCTTACCCCTATTTTATAGTATTATTCTTACATGATGACAACGTTTAATTACAGTGACAGTTCAATGTTTCTCAGTTTGATTCTATTTTAGTCGTCCGAGTCTGTAAACTATTTGCTTCAACTACATTGTCCATACATGGCAGTTTGCAATGCATGATTGATTTTATTGTTGCTAATAGAACATCTATTAACTTGTATGTTAGGTTCCTACTTCTGTATGAACTTCTCTCGACTTCTTTTTTTATTTATTCTCTCTTAGTGTTAATTCTGCTATGTTGAATGTCATTATCTCGGTTTCTAATTTACTTTGTTGGCAGATTGCTCAGAGAAATAGTTTGGATGTGGATGTTGACTTGGCGTTGGGATTTGCTTCACATTATGGAAAAATTGGCACAATGGAATGCTTAGTGGAAGAGGGTAATGCCATGGCTTTTTTAGGTCCATTAATGAGGGCAGCTGAAAGGGGTTGCATGCCTGTGGTTCAGTGGTTTGTTCAAAGGGGCTGTAGAGACATGGAACTTTGCCTTGCCCTCACTGCTGCTACCTCTAGCAGTCAGGTCGAGGTTGCAGCTTATCTCCTCCCTCATGTCCCTCAGCATGTCCTAGCTGCCTTGAGCATTGAAATTCTCAAGGCTGCAGCAGAGCGAAGTGGGAGATCTCTTGATGGGGTTGCTTTTCTTCTTCGCTCAGACTTCCTGGGAGACCCTGCTGCTACTTATGCTGTGGCCGATAGCATTGCTAGGTCTAATGATGACACTGTTGCCCCTGACCTTAAGGCTTTTCTCCAAGAGCATTGGTCAGAAGCAGCTTTTCTGGATGGATTGAGGCAAGGGCAAGAGCATTACATGAACTTGGTACGGATTTTGAAGTGGGGCGAATCTCCTATCTGTTTAAGAGACCTTCCAGGTCCGCTGAGGGTGGCAATAGCATACCTGTCACTGTATAGGGAGAGTGTGAAGGTAGGAGGCTGCTTATTATCTCAACGGCTAAGGGGCCAGCTGGTGGAGGCAGCAAGAAAGCTTGGAGGTGTGGAATTAGTAGAGGCAAACCAAGGAAGACAGCTACTGGCTGTGTTAGAGCATCACCTTCCTTCATTTTTGCTCAATGCGTCAGATGTTGCCTAGTGAAATGGTTTTCTTCTCTGTTCATTTCTGGCGCCCCCCGAAATTTTGGATCTCTCTTTGCAATCCCTCGCTCTCTCCTCGTCTCTCATGTCATATATAACAATAAAATGGTGGCTGCGTTGGAAGTTGACAATGTCCAAAAGGTCTGTCAGTTTTCTTCTAGCCTGGTGATTTGCTGTTGTACTAGATAGATATTAGGTTCTTTCTCGAATCATACCTTCGATATATGCATGTTAACTTTTTTATGTACCTAAGAGAAAATACATTACATTCAGAAGGTTGATAATTCGATGATGGGCGTGTATATTTTCTGGCTTGCTTTAATCTGTTGGCCGTTGGTAGTTCTGTGATTTTAATGTTTCCTTGTTCCTCGGCCGCGGTGTTGGCTTATCGATTCAGTCCAAAACCGAAGAAACCGTACTGCAAAACCGCCAATTTTGTATGGTTTTTAGATGATGAAGCGTTGCGTTTGTTAACATATGTTCTCAAGAATTTGCATATTTTATGTTTATGCACCCTGCAGTTGTAGAAGGAAGGGAAGGGGTAGGTACTTTAAACAAAATTATTAGTCATTCAAAGAAATTTACAAGCCTTTTCTAACCTAACCAAGAACAAGAACAAATAAGAAACTTTCTTCTGTAATAAATGAAGAATTGCTAACGTTTTACAAGAATCTGCATCATCTCCAGTTGTGCATATCTGTATATATACAATATACATAAACAGTGTAATTTAGTTTTAACTTGTATTTGGTTGAAGACAAAAAAGGGACTCAACTTCTCATGTTGTCAAAGGGCTAACTTTCCAGGGCTGCAACATGTAAAAGTCCACATCATATCTTTTCTCCATAGAACAAATTTGAATTCATGTTGCCAGTCCAAAGGAATGGAAAGAACTCTTTAAGTTTCCACTTCAATTTTGATGCTAGTATAACAATAAGGCTTACACAAGCTCGCTGCTTTCCACCTTTTCTGAAAGGTCTGGATGGTAAGCTGGAGACACAGAATATTTGTAAACCAGCTCAAAAGGCAAAAATAACCCGGTGAAGCTTGCGCTATCGATCTACCAGACATTGATGTGAAATGCTGACAATCTGTAGAGGTTCTAGTTCTCATGGTTGAGTGCAACAGATCAGATCAATAGTTCAAAAAGAGATTAAAAACATTGGTTCCAACACATCAGTTCTTCAGTCTTTCAATTGCTGTAAAAACCCTTGGAGGCGTTTTCCAATCGTCAACCCTCTGCACCAGAAAGAACAAACCATAATCTATATGTTTAGGAAAATGTATTACAGGTAAGTTTTATACATAAAGCAACATAAATATTTCTCATCAAGATGACAAAAAGTTCACCAATTTCACCCCAATGCAACTGATAACTCAATAATAGCATCCAAAAGAAGAAAGTTAATTGTAGAACCTGCACGTCAGACTGATACATTCTTTGTCCAAAAGCCCAACTGGGTATTGAGGACCCTGCCCTTTCTCTAACACAACTGCTACTTCACTTATACCGCGTTTATTCATCAAAGTTTGAGCAGAAAGAAGGCTCATCTTTGGAGTTACTGTCAATGGTATCTCACACTCTTCTCCTTCAGGTTCACATATATCAGATACTAGAAGCTCCTACAGTTCAAAATCCTTAGTTTTGCTTAAACCACATGATAATGAGATATCAAAGAATCAAAAGCAGTCTAAAAGGCACCTCAGAAATTTTGGTTTTCGCATTCAACCTTTCAGTGAACTGTTGAATATTAGCTAGAGTTATCAGGGCAATCAGGATATTCTTGTCATCAACTATCACTGCACAAGATTGCTTCTCCGCTAACATGAGGGATACCGCTTCTGCTATTGAAGTGCTTGGAAGGACAGTCGCAAAGTTTGTTCTCATGGCCTGTGCAACACAAATCCTCTCTGCTATGTCACTTGTATCATCATCTGGGTCATCCAGTGAGGGTGAACCCCTGCTGTTATTAAGTTCAACTTTGTTATTTGATATTTTCCCACCAACAGAACGGGCGGGCGATGTAACAGATGAGCTGGATGAAGATACTTCAAGCTGTGGAGTTATACTGGAAACCTTATCATTAGCTTCCTTGCTTCCTTCAACATCCTTTCTTCTTGTCAGCCCAGATGTAATCCATGACGATAGCCCCACAGCACCTAAAAGTGGAAGAACAATCCGGTAATCTTGTGTCAACTCAAACAGAAGCAGAACTGCTGTAAGAGGTACCTGGCATACCCCTGCTAGAGTAGCAGCCATACCAACCTGTACAACAAAATTAAGTGCAGTTATTCTGTGCTCAATGGAACATGATACACAAGAAAGCTTTGTTAAACAACATCCTGAATGCAACCCATTACTAGTTTCCAGGTCCAAGCAGATGCATAGTCACAAAGCAGAATAATTTCATCCAAGTATCAGAAGCACCAAAAGATGATACTGGCTTGTGTTACTTTATCTAAAGCCAACTGATGACTTGGTTAACATGCAGGATGGAGCACAAGGTTTAAAGAACTATTGAACAAGTAAAAAGGAAGTCAGGGTCTGACAATGGAAAATAGCAGGAAAAAATTGCAGAAAATTTCATGCTGGATAGTCTTGCATGATCTGTTAATATTACAGCTTCTAACTAGAAATGAAAGGACAATTTCAATATGACAAAAAGCTTAGAACATCAATGAAAATACTCAATAGTAATTCTTTATGTTTAACAGTTGAAAATAGCATCCTTGATCACCTTGATTTCACTTCATTGTTGTAAATTTCTTCATAACTTATAGAGAAACTCGAAAGTAGTAGAAAGTTGGACACAAGAAATATAAACACATTCAAGCCGACCCCCAAAACATGTAGAGAAGATAGATCAAAAGGCCACATGAAAATTATGTCCTTCAGATAACAGTTTTGTTTTGTCTACTGATGCAAACTTAAATCCTTAAATGAATAGAAGCAATTGATCTGCTTACAAGTGTGGGAAGCATTCAGACTGAGTCATTTGGCATAATTAAATAGTACCAGGCCATATGCTTGTGGTGATGCAACTTCCAAGAAGGGCAAATGAACTATGGGGTTGGACTGAGAAATCACAAAGCCAACGATTTTTCCATAAGCCATTCCAGTAGCAGCACCAATAAACAAGGATGGTGCATAGTAGCCTCCAACTAAACCAGATGCCCGACAGAGTGAAGTAGCAAATATTTTGACTGCCACGAGCTGAAGCAAGAGATCAGCAGAAATACCTTCCACTAAAGGACGTGATTCCAACAAGATATCAACATTCTCAAACCCCCAGTATAAAATTTCTGGATATGCTAAGGCTATTAAGCCAACAACCAAGCCTCCAAATATAGGAAAAATGGATTTTGGAAAACCGGAAACCTTCTGAACATTGTCAATAGTTACCACCATAAATGTAGTGCATCTAGAAAAGGAGACAGATACTAAGCCACACACCGTTCCCAGCAAAAGATATAGTGGCAGTTCTGAAAAAAACAAGAGAGATATTCATTATTAATCTCGAGCAAGGAGAGACAATAAATGGCATGTTATGTTTCCCAACTCAAGATCACTTATCGGTAATTAGGAAAGGCTTAACTTTTGGGAAAGAGGTCAAAATGAGATAAAGATGAAAGCAATGTAGAACCAGCAGTGGCTTTAGTTGCTTATCCATTTATTTCCAGGGCTTCCAAAAGTTTAACTACAAAAAATAAAATTAATGATAGTATGAGCAAAGAAAATCAGTGATTACCACTTGGTGAACGGAAGTCATAGTTTGGCACTGTGAAGGCAGGCTCAGAGCCAAGACCAATTTCTGCCACCACAGAAGCTATAACTGCACTAAGAATGACCATTGAGGTTGTGTTTGTTAATGACGAGGATGATTCTGCTGGTGCTGGCCACAACACTGATTCTACAGCAAAAAAGCAGCCCGCAACAGCTGCATTGAACCCTGCAGAAGAAAGGTAGTAAAAAAGTTAACATACACAAGTGAAAAAAACAAAAAAACTCCTGATACATATACCACGATTTTGAAATCTCAAGAGCTATAACAGTCAACAATTTAGAGGCAAACTAAATGAAGAATTGCATCAATATCCAAGGGAGAGGAAGAAAGAAGAGGACGATGAGGGTTGTTAAGGATGCTGTGTGATATGATGAATGCTGAGGTGGTGGTTAATTCAGATTATAAGTATAGTACAAATTACAGAGAGGGATGAAGGGACATGCACGGACATGCTCAATAAAGCACTGTTATAGCATGGAATGAAGAAATTTACAGTAAACTAGTACTGTTATAGCAAATTACGCAGCTTAAAGTCCGCATCCAAACAGAAAGCACCGCATGTAAATGCTACTGGTAATTATGAGGAATGAAAAAGAAATGTCCAGATCAATTGAAAAGCAACAGAATGCAGGAAAACCAACCAGAAGAGATTCCAGCAGCAGACCCTGCAGCCTTGAGTGACAACTTTCTGTAATTACCATTGTCGAACAATATACCAACACCCTGGGCAACAGAGGTACCTATATCAACACTGGGACCCTCTGGCCCCAGAGAGTTTCCAGTTCCCAAAGTGATACAAGCAGCCAGTGCCTTAAAAACTGGCCCCAGAATTGCTTTCACTTTATTGGAAAATTCCAATTGTTTGGATCCTCCAAAGCATTTTTAAACAGGTTTAGCAAAGTAACTAACAGACCCCCACAAGCAGGAACGAAGATAACACGCTGCCATTTAACTTGAATAGGCTCCTCTCTTAACCATGAGGCACCTCGATCAGGAATACCATCCCAAAAGATGTCGCGTATTTCATGCACCTAATATGATTCAAAAAGGAGAAACGAACAGAAAGAGCAGTTAAGACTTGCTAGCAAGAAATCCAATAATGTAGATCATGGAAACCAAAATAAAATTAGATGATCTGCCTATAAGGGATGAAGCTTCCATCCCTAGGCCTTAATTACCACCTATCAGCTGTGTGATAAAGAGTTGCTTGAAACCAAATGAGATATTACAGTTTGATTCAGAAATCAAGTAAAGACATATTTTCTTTACTTTGTGGGCTTTGTATTTTGAATCAACAAATTGATCAGTCTGCATCTCTTATCATCCAGAACCCAAAAACAAGAAGAAAATGGGAAGAAAAAATTAAAAAGAATGATTAAGCTTGTGGGTTTTTCTTGACATGGAAATTAGACAAAGAAAGATAGAAACTTTGAAAGTGCTTTACTCACGGCAACGTTGAAAAGGACGACAGCAAAACCAGTGCAAAGACCAACGAGGCAAGCAGAGATAATAGCCTTGTTCTCTGGAGAAACAATCATACCATCATCATCATCATCTTCTTCTTCTCCTTCCTCCTCATCTTCATCATAATCATTATCATCATTGTTGTTGTTTGTGCTGCTGAAACCAATCCTGAATTTTCCTATTTGGCGCTGCCCCGAGTTACTACTAATAACCGGAGAAGGACTAGCATTCATAGTAGTTCTGAGTACCAATACAAATTCTGAAAACAAGGTATTGGTGCTAATGGTATTGACAGTGGCAATGGCATATCTTCCAGTGAAAGGAGTAGCACCATAAATGTCAGCCAAGAACAGCTTATTAGAGGAAGTACTCCAAAAGTTAGAACAGTAACCCATAAAAATCAAACAAAATTTACAGAGGGAAAACCAAAAGGGTCGCTTTTGCTTATATATATCATATCATATCATATGATACTTTCAGTTAAAGGGAAGAATTGGAGTAATGGTAGGAAGAAGTAGGAACACAGACATATCCGAATGAATCCCATAATCACATCTTCAGCTTCAGTTGCTGGTGTGGTGGATAACAGTAGGACCCACCAACTAGGCCGCTAGAAAAAGAAAACTTTCCCAAAACCCAAAGGCCAACTCTTCAAATGGTCTATGTTTGGTCATTTAACTCTTTTTTACCTATGAATTTTATGAAGCCCATCAATTTATATAGTGTGAACAGTTATAAATAGGGCAAAGGTACATTTTTGCCTTCAACGTTTTTATGAAGGTTCAATTTTGCCATTATAGTTTTTTTTAGTTCAAAAATATCATTAATGTTTCAAAAAGTGGTACAACTTTACTCCTGCCCTAATAAAATTGCCAAATAGGATAAAATATTGTTTAAAATGCTGAAGTGGCACAGCCAATCTGCCAAGTGGAATTTTTAAAATAATTTAATATTTTTAATTTTCCACATCAGCCTGCTTATCTTAAGCTCCTTCCCACTTAACCTCTCCGGCTCTCCCTTCTCTTTCACCTTCTGTTCACCATGCCACCACCACCGTCAACCTCATGTGTCTCTACTGCCACAGTCCAAGCGCATCAAAAGTGAAAAGAACCCATTAACATAATTAGCTGCAAAATTTCCAGAAAATAAAGAGAGAGAAGCTATGAGTTCCATAATTTTCACTTTGTTCATGAAGGAAAAACCTGATTTCGGCAATTATTGCAGCGGTTCTGACGAACTAGTACAAATAATGGGCAAACATTTTTCAGAATTGGGTTTGACGAGAGACCACGGCAAGGAATTGTTTTGGATCTAAATTTTTGCAGGTAATGGTGATTTCCTCACAGAGAAGAAGGGGTGGAACAGACCCATTTTGTGGGTGGCATCATGAGCAAAACTCCTGAATCTGATTATGTTGTTTGAGTCTTCTAATTGGGGGAGTAAATCTCGCTCCAAAAAAAAAATTTTGGGTGAATAGAAATGAAGGTGGTTGAAGGGTGGGGATGGTTAAGGTGGTGCCATGGTGGTGTTCCGGTGGGAGAGAGGGCATGGGCTTGGGAGGTGGTCATGACTCATGATGGAAAAGGGGTGGTGATGATGGAAAAGAGGTGGTGGCGGTGCCGTGGTGGTGTTGGGTGAGGGGAGGGCAAAGGACGGGTTTGGACTTTGGAGGAGATGGCGGATTATTTGGAATTACTTTAAATTTTTTGTACACGTGGCAAAATTTAAGTGGAACAAAAACCACCACGTACCACTTAATATTTTCTCCTAAGGTGTAATTCCAAGTATTTTGCCATCTCATCATTTTAAACAATATTTGATCCTATTTGGCAATTTTATTAGGGCAAGGGTAAAGTTGTACCACTTTTTGAAACATTAATGACATTTTTAAGCTAAAAGAAACTATAATGGCAAAATTGGACCTTCACAAAAACGTTGATGGCAAAGATGCACCTTTGCCCGTTATAAATATCATTATACTTGGTTATAATTTATACTTATGTCAATTTTTTTTTAGTCAAAAACATCATTATACTTTTAAAAATACGTCATTTATGTCATTCAAGCTAATAAGACCGTTAAGTTTAACGGACATAATAGCATTAAGTTTAACGGACATAATAGCATATGTCTTGCTCATGACTTTAGTAAGGGTATATTTGTCAATTTAGTGAAAGTTACTGTATATCTCTTTCTCCTTCCCAACTCAAAATCTGCAAGTTTTACTGTTCATCTCTTTCCATATCTTTGATTTATAAAAATAAAAAAATAAAAAATCTCTTTCTCAATCCACCTTATCAGCTGCTTCCTCCCTCTTGAAGGAAAAATAAATAAAAACCCAACCTTCTATTTTTCTTCTCCCTCTTACAGGAAAAATGTTTAATTGATATGTGATAAAAGGATTCCATTGTGGGCCTTCTTGGCTTTTACATCACCAATATATATCTAAATTTGATTCAATTTGCTTAATGGTCTATGAATTTTGGAGTTAATTTCAGTCTATGAAAATGAGTTTCCATCGTAGGGTAGCTTTGGATGGTGAGAATAGAGAAAAATGGAAGGAAGCTTTGGGATGAAAATGGCTGAAACTTTGGGAAGAGAATGCCTGAAGCTTTGTGACTTGAAACATAATCATAATTAGGGCTGAGAATGAACACGAACGTTCACGAACAAGTTCGGGATCGACTCGTTAAAAGTTCGGTTCGAGATCGTTTATTAATTAATAAATAACACGAACAAAATTTTAGGCTCGATTAATAAACGAACAATAAATGAACAAAAGGGAGCTCGGCTCGATTACGTTCGTGAACTGCTCGATAAGAAAAAATAATTTTTAAAAAGGATAAAATACATATATAATTTATCATTTATACATATAACATGAAAAAAAATTTGGTGCAGTGGTAAGACATCAAAAAGAAGAAACAAGGGAATTAGGGTTCGAATTTTCACAAGGCCAAATTTATTTTATTTCACAATTTTGAGGTAAATTTTACCCAATCTCACATTTGAAATGAGAGAAGATTTGGGAAGAAAATTCCTTATAAATAGATGAGGATGACACTTAGGGTTGAGAACGAACACGAACAAGCTCGGCTCGGCTCGGCTCGGCTCGATTAATAAATAAACGAACATGAACAAGATTTTAAGCTCGATAAATAAATGAACAATAAATAAACACGTCAAAGCTCGCCTCGGCTCGGCTCGTTATCACCCCTAATCATAATGAGCAAAACATTTGGGCAAATGACATAGAGGAAGATCGAGCAGGCGGCAACAAACTTGGGGAAAAATGGCAATTTGAGTCCCTTTCATTTGGATCGTGTGGCAATTTTCGTCCCTTACGTTTTAGCGTGGCGAAAATGGTCCATTATGTTTGCAAGTGTGGCGTTTTCAGTCCATATTACCGGTCATAGCAAGTTTTTAATGGTCAAACTTGCGGTCAACGGTTTTTAGGACCTTTTTGAAATAAAAAATAATAATTGGGGCTATATTGCAATTTCCATATTCTTTAGTGGTCCAAACATTAATTTCTTTCCCAAATTTACTATTTATCTTCTTCCCCAAATTCATTCCCTTTCTACTCCCTCCTCCGCTGCAGTCCGCCGCCTCTTTTCCGCCGCCCTTTGGAAGAATTTTTTTGTTTTTTTTGATTTGGTTTGAAAATTTCATGTGAAATCAGCAGGAAAAAGGGAGGGATTCCGTTGAAATTTGAAGTACGGGAGAGCTTCAATTTCAATCCAGAATAAGATGGGGGAAGAGAACGTCTCAAACTCCACCTCTGAACGCAGCGATGGCGGTGGAGGTTGTGAGGGGAATAGCAACTCCCCCACCCGTGTTATACTTAATGTGTATGACCTTACCCCTCTCAATAATTACACCGTTTGGTTTGGTTTTGGCATCTTCCATTCTGGCATTGAAGGTGAGAAGAACCCAACTCTTTGAATTACTAAATGTTTAGGGGAGGGGCTTAAGGAATGAGGAGATTCTTGTGTAATTTTTGTTTGATTTGGCGTTTTTCGTGGTTTTGTTGGATTATTGTGAATTGGGTTCTTTCTCAAGTTCTTGGAAATGCAGTTCCTCATGTACAGTTTGATGAGGGTTGAAGGATCCTGACGCGGGATTGGGAATTGGGGACTTCTTTTTATTTGAGCTATTTATATTTGAGTACACTTTTATTCATCTATCATAAGTGGATTGTGCAAGGATTTTTTGCCTGAAGGGAGTACCATGATTTCTTTTCCAATAGCATATATGTCCTCTGTTTCTTAGATCTCTTATACGAAAGAAAGTCTAAATTTGCTTTTGCATTACAGTTCATGGCATGGAATATGGATTTGGAGCTCATGACTTCCCCATTAGTGGAGTGTTTGTGAGCCCAAGAGCTGCCCTGGTTTTGTCTATAGATCTTCTGGCGGAAAAGGGGCGGCGGACTGCAGCGGAGGAGGGAGGAGGGAGTAGAAAGAAGGATGAATTTGGGAAAGAAGATGAATAGTAAATTTGGAAAAGAAATTAATGTTTGGACCACTAAAGAATATGGAAATTGCAATAAAGCTCCAATTATTATTTTTTATTTCAAAAAGGTCCTAAAAACCGTTGACCGCAAGTTTGACCATTAAAAACTTGCTATAACCGGTAATATGGACTGAAAACGCTACACTTGCAAACATAATGGATCATTTTCGCCACGCTGAAAGGTAAGGGACGAAAATTGCCACACGTCCAAACGAAAAGAACTAAAATTGCCATTTTTCCATTGGCGATGTGAGCTATTCTGTACAAAGACTAAGTTGGCAGAGGGAGAGAGACCGCTGAAGTTGGTTTTTCATTATGGAGGGAGAGAGAAAAGAGATTTTTTTTTCCCTTTTTTTAAATAGAAGATATGGAAAGAGATAAACACTAAAATTTGCAGATTTTGAGTTGGGAAGGGGAAAGAGATATATAGTAACTTTCACTAAATTGACAAATATACCCTTAATAAAGTCATGAGTAAGACATATGCTATTGTGTCCATTAAACTTACGGCCTGTTAGCCTGGATAACATAAATGACACATTTTCAAAAATATAATTATGTTTTTGGTTAAAAAAAAGTATGATGATATAAATATGAACTATGACAAAGTATAATAAAGTTTCTTGCCGGTCACTCATTTATATATTCTGTTAATTTTAATGGAATGAAACTAAATTTAACCATAATGATTATTATATATCCAATCAAATTTTATATTTACCTCCTCCTCCAATTCCTTTCCATACTGAAGAGGCTAATAAAAGCCTTCATATTTATTGGATTTTATTGAATTTGGGCCTTTTGGTTTTCGAAGCTTTATTTTTCCGCCCAACTAAAAATAATGCTTACGTTATGGCATTTTGACCTTTCGTTTATTAAAAATCCCATCTTTCTTTTGTCAGGCTCTGTTGGGTATGTTTTTTTTGTTCTGTTTTAAAAACGATTTTGGTTTTAATAATAAATTTAATATAATTTAATCATATTTCATCATTTTTAATACAACTTTTTACTATTCAACATCTACTTTTTATATTTTCAATATACTTTTTACATTATAAAATTATTTTCTAAAATTTGTTTTTAAAATCATTTTCAAAAAGATGAAAAAGAACAGTTAATAACTTTGGTTGAAAATGAAATTTATTTTGGAGAGAATTTTTTTTGGGATTTATGTAAGAAAGAGAAAAAAAAGTGTAATGATTTTATTTTTTTTGAATTTATGTGAGTGAGAATTTAAAAAAAAATTTTAAATTTAAATTGTAAATTTTGTAAAAATAATATCTTTATTTGTGTAATATTTTAAATTTAGTAAAAATGATATTTTTTTTTGTGTAATATTTTTTTTAAAAAAATGATATATTTCTTGAAATTAGATGGAAAAGAACAGAGGCTAACGTTGTATAAACAATCCAAAAGAAAAAGCAAAAAGGTCCCTCCATTCCCAAATTTGAAACCATGGAAGAAGAGAAGAACAAGAGGAAGAAGAAGCAGCAGAAGCAAATGGAATTGAAGCAGAGATTGCCAGCGTTCCCAAGATCCAACACTCGAGAGAATAACAAAAATGGCCGCTCTTTGTCGTCCTCGGCTTCTGTATCCATTGAAGGTTGCCTTGGCTCTCTGCTATCACACTCAAAGCAGCCCTCCCATCTTCAGAGAAAGCCCAAATCTTGCTCTAAAAGCACTTGTAACAATAAACACCTCGCTGTGAAATCAGAATCAGCTCCTGATTTAACAAGGCCTGGACATAAACCCTCTTCACTGAGATCCACTAAGAAGCCTTTCTCCCTTCCCCATTGGCAATCTGGCAAGAAACCCACCTCTAAAGCTTCCCAAAGGTTGAAGATTTCAGCTGGTTTGAGCAATTCCTTGAGGAATCCAGCTTGTGGGTCGGAAAGATATGAGGTCAATCAAACAGAAGGAGGACAGGGTATAGGTGAGCCCTCTGATCTTAATTTTAATGTTCCTGATAATTTGGTTGGATTTGAGAACTGTACTCCTGTTGGAAAGTTATTGAACGCGTCTACTTTGAATTATGCAATTGTTGATGATAAGCCGCCTGTGGGAAAGGATTCAAATTCAGCTAATATTAATGTTAAGGCCACCACCCCACCTGTGGAGGTCTCAGTGTCTCCTGAAATCCAAGGAGGTTCACATTTTGCTGCTGTTGCAACTTCAACTGTGACACCGGTTTGTTATGGTGCTGGACACCTAATCTCTGGGGTCACAGATAAAAGGAAATGCAGGTCTAGGGGAATTCTTACGGTGAGATGCCCCACTGGTTCAACAGGTTTTGAAAAATCTACTTCTTGTGGGGATGATGTCAACAAATATGCTGAAAATGTCCTATTTAAGTCAAGAAATTCTTTGATTCCTTTGCCAGCTGAGGCTTTGGTTAATTGGTTGTCATCTCCTCTTAGTAACGAAGGCAAGGTTCAGAAAGGAGATTCCTCAGACTCATCAAGGACTATAGAGTTGGCCCCAATCTGTACTCCATCTTTATCTTCGTCATTCTGCCAATTGTCTTCTGATTTATTGAGTGATAGCTGCGACAAAAATGGTCATGGCGATTCTGATGCCATGGCAAGTACTGGAAAAAGTAGGATTGCTCTACTATCTCCAAGGCGAGTTTCCACTTTTCAAGGGCTCCTGGAATTCTCATCTGAAAAAAATGATGTAGATTTCTCTTTCACTGCCCAAGCCAAGTCTAATTGTGGGACGGTTTGCTTGCCCGAAGAAGGTAGCTATAGTTTGATAGGGAACAATGATTCTGTTTCCATTGATAATTTAAGTTGCAGCAATGTTGTTCAGACACCAAGCTCAAATACAAGCTCAGAGAGTCGTGTTTGCCTTTCCTGGATAGATGCGCATAGAAATCAATTCAGTCCTGATCAAGGTAATGTGGAACCAGGTTTTCAGATGGCAAGCTTATCACCAAAAGCTCAAATGTCAATGTGGGATCGTCCTGTTTTGGGTCCTCAGTTAGCTAACTTAGCTTCACCTTCCCATTCGACTGATGGCATAAAACTAGAGAGGAAATTGTATGGTTGTTCTTCTTGGAATTCTGATTCCACATTGGAGAACATTTCATTATCTCTGATGAGGATATCATGGAGGGAAAGCTTATCAAGTCAGACCTTTGATATGGATGAATTTGATTGCTGCAGATGTGTGTCCGATGAAGAAAACAATGATGAAAGATCAGCTGAACTCCAGCACAAATCACTGCACGCTTTTGGAATAGAAAACGATAGAAGTCTTAGGTCTCCAGAGTTTCTTCAACAGGAACCAGAAATTCTTAGGAAAGAGAAAGCAATTTTGTCTCCTGCAGGTCCTAATATTTGTGCAGAGTCCATAAGCTCGGATGCAAGTGGCCTTGTGGCTTCTAGAGATTCAGATTGGAGTCTTGACTACAAAAACCATTTGTTTCGAGTGTAACATGTTCATCTCATTATTCATTTTTAGTTTATATGCAGATGCAGATTGACATTATTTCTTTGGTAAAGATAATGATGTAATTTAGTCTCTGGCACTCTTGTCTTTGTTGACCAAGATAACTTTAAATAAGATGCAAAATTCTACCTATTCCACATGAGTCTCCATATGGGTCATTTGAAGCAAAGCATTTTTGCTGTCAAGTTTTATTTTTGGTAATGAGCAATGTTCCCTTTCTTGGTTGAATTTTTGTCTTCTTCAAGCTTTACTTACGTTGTTTTGAGCAAGTAGACTGAGTATTTGTTGATTGGGTTGGTGGTAGATATTTTATTGGGAAGTAGTTCCTTTAATTTTCTCGTATGTTATTTTCCATATTTGACATGTGCATGAAAATAGAACTGTTTGGTGGGGTATGATTTTTTGCCTCCACTTCTCAAATTTTATTTAATGACTATGACTGTGCCAGAAATTTTGCTTTATAGATATCTGGTTAAAATTGCTATATGATGTGAATGCACTTGAGGGCATTTTGTTGTCAATCAGTGGCTAGTTCATGGTGTTTGAAGACAAACTGTTCAGGAGTGAGGAACCATTTGGGCCAAAACTAGTAATGTGGAAGGGATGTTGTCATGTGAAGCCAATGAGCATTATTTAAGAATATTGGAACTTTGTTGTTCTAGTTTGGGGCCTGAACACTGCTGCTGAATATTTTTCTAAGCGCTATATTAGATGAAGGATATTTTCACAGTAATGCGCTTCTAATTTTGATAAGTGTGTCAGATACTTCAACCCTCTACTTGGGTACGTAGTCTTGGAGGTTGATACTGGATGACTGTCTTAGCTCTGTTTGAAGTTATAGTTATAAGATGTTCTCATTGTGCACAAGTTGATTTTGTAATTTTAAGTTTTTAAACAATTCAACAGCCTCCTTTCTTTTGTTTCCTTTGCTGGCATCTTGAAATGATCAGCCGAGTAAATCAAATACTTAGCTGCATTTATCGATTCCAACTGTGAGGTTTTTTGTGTATTTTTTAGTCAAATTGACTCTATTTATAGTTTTTCTATCATTCATTTCTTTCTTTGCAAATGAAGTTGGTGATTCATTGCAAGACTTAAGCTTTGTGCCTTTCCTACTGGGTATAAAGACTTCTTGCAGGTTTGGTTGATAATTTTACTGCTCATTGCGTTGATGGTACAAGGTTTGCTAGTGCTTTCCATTCTCAGTCATCCATTTGATATAAGGAGCTGTGTGTTTAGAACTGATCAAATGCATAGTTATTGTTTAGAGTAAAGCAATATTATGGTCCTTGGCGTGTTCTGTGTTACTTAGTGTTTGAGCTCTGTTATACATTCAATAACAATAACAAAGATGCTAGATTTACTGGTTGTTCAAAAGGAAAAACACATTCTTGAAAATAACACTCAAAGCCAAAGAGATGATCCATTATTAGGGATGTTATGCAATTGAAGAGCATATTGTTTCTTGCTTCTATGTGTGAGTTTTTACTCAACTGTTATTATGTACAACTTTCAATGCCACTGGATTCTTCTGTAGAACATTTATTCGGGAGACATATCCCATGCTCTGTCTTACTTGCATAATTCTTTATCGATTCCTATATTGATTCAGTTGAAGAAGCAGAGAGCTGGAAAAGAAAGTTAAAGGAATGCTCTCATAAGTCCAATGTTGCATCATTCATATGAGTTCTTACATATGCATAGGTTTATCAAAACTTGAGTGCTCTGGTCTCTCTATTTTACGAGTGTTTTTGTTGCAACTTTTGCCTTTACCTCTCCGTGGCAAAAGTTTGGCATATAATTGTAAAAAAGAATCAGCAATATCCAATACTTGCATTGCGAACGAACCAAACATATTATTAAAATGCATTCATTAATACATAATTGAGTTGGGATGACCACAAAATTGCAACAAAAAGCATACATAAAGGGCTATTTTGCAACTGCTTAAACAAACAAAATGGACCAAATATGCCAAACAAAAAATACCTAAAGTGCGATTTTTTCTTTTTGTGTGTGTTGACTATTAGTTGTTGCCAATCTATTCTTTTCTTTGTTGCGACACAGTGAAGCACTTTGTGTGCGTTAACTACTAATCATGGATAACTAATACTTCATCTGTGCCAAAATAAATACCAGACTCTTCTCTTTATGGCTATTGGTCGAAAAGAAGACACAGAGGCTTAGACTATGTATGGATGTAGCTCACCTACTTAAAGCATTTCCTATATATATATATATATATATATATATATATAACTAATTCACCAAGTATTTTGTAGAAATTTGTAAAACACTACATAAAGTAACATTTATAAAATAAAATTATTCCAGTGGAATGGACACGTTATTCCCAATTTACT
This sequence comes from Leptodermis oblonga, assembly GCA_016801395.1. Classification (NCBI taxonomy): domain Eukaryota; kingdom Viridiplantae; phylum Streptophyta; class Magnoliopsida; order Gentianales; family Rubiaceae; genus Leptodermis; species Leptodermis oblonga. Next base: position 1,834,858 of record CM028754.1, read on the forward strand.
TCACATGGCTTTTGGGTCCATACATATGACACCACAAAATAAACAATGACCATATTCATTCATCAACAAGACAACAACCAAATTCTACATCTGTGTTGACTACTGTTTCCTGCCAATCTATTATTTTCTTTTTTGCAACTCTCTGTTTATCATTTTCCACTCACTCAGATCTCCAAAAGACTTGTCCATTTATCATCAATTTCTTGCTTCATTCCTGAAGATGGCTGATGCTGCGATTGGCGTGGTTACTGAGGCTTTGTTGACGAAGGTGGCTTCACTTGTTTCTGAGGAGATCAAGCTTGCATTAGGTGTGGAGGAAGAACTCAAAAACCTTGCCCAGAAGCTCCAGCAGATTCAAGCTTTGCTTTCTGACGCCCAAAGCAAGCAAATAACTTTCAAAGTTGTGCAACTCTGGCTGAAAGGTCTTCAGTCAGTGGCCCTTGATGCTCAGATTGTCTTGGATGAGGTCAGCTACCATGTTCTTCGCCAAAAGATCGAGTGCCGAAAGTGGGACAAGGTACGCAACATAAGTTCAAATCCCGTTTTTCTTCGTCCTAAAATGGCTCGTAAGATCCAGAGTGTTTTGTCATCCTTGGATAAGCTTTATGCTGCCTCAGATAAAATTGGCCTTAAGCCAATGGAGTTGATAAACTCGCTTCCTCCTAATCTCAAAGAAATAAGGTCAACAGTGCCTTATGTGGAGGATTCAAAAATTGTGGGAAGAGATAAGGATGTTTCAGATGTTATAACATTGTTAACTGGCTCAGACGCAGAGTACGGGGAAGACTTACCGGTCATAACCATATTGGGTATGGGAGGTCAGGGGAAGACAACTGCGGCTCAACTTGTGTTCAAGAGTGATGCAGTTGACAGTTATTTTGATAAGACAGTGTGGGTTTGTGTCTCAGAGGATTTTAATGTTAACAGACTGTTAGCTAAAATGCATTCTCCCACTATAACCGACTACCAATCAGCTACTCCGGTAGACTTGGTAAATAAACTGAAAGACCAGTTGAGGGGTAAAAAATATTTGCTAGTGCTGGATGATGTTTGGAATGAGAATGGACGTGAATGGGAATACATGAGGAATTGTCTGCTAGAAATTGGGGGTTCTAAAGGGAGCAAGATTTTGGCCACTACGCGTGGTGAGAAAGTTGCTTTAGCTATGCGAACATCGAGGTTCCATCGGCTTGGTACACTTTCAGAAGAACAAAGTTGGGAATTGTTTACAAAATGTGCATTTGCTGAGGGGGAAGCAACACGGACGCCGCAATTGGTGGATATCGGCAGAAGGATATTAAAAAGGTGTGGAGGCGTACCCTTAGCTATCAAGATAATAGGAGGCTTACTGTACAAGAACTCGGAATCAGATTGGTCAATGATTGAAAGGAATGAGATGGGGAATGCATTTGCTGAAGGAGATAGAGTTCTTTCTGTCATCAAGTTAAGTTATGACCATTTGTCTTCATTGCCACTGAAACAATGTTTTGCATATTGTGCAATTTTTGAGAAGGACACTGACATGGAGAAAGACAAGCTAATTCAACTTTGGATGGCGCAAGGGCTACTAAATGTTCCGCAGGGAAGTAATTTGCAAATGGAAGACCTGGGCAACAACTACTTGAATACTCTTCTGACGAGTTCTTTATTGCAAGGTGATCCAAGTGGCAAGTATTGCAGAATGCACGATCTTGTACATGATGTTTCAGTACAAGTGTCAGAGAATTATTGCTTTCTCATTAAAGATTCCAAGGCCATAAGCAATAATGAAATTGATGCCGTGCATTTATCAATCCATTCAAGTGAAAGTGAAAGAGGAATGTGGAAGTGTTTGAAAGGTGTTCTTCCCTCAAAGTTGCGAACACTCTATTTGAAAGGTGTTGACCTATCTGACGTTCTTTTTGAAAACTTACCGTGGCTCTCTGTTTTGATTATTGACAATTGGGGTGTTAAGGAATTACCAAATTCAATTGGCAAGTTGAAACATTTGAGATTTCTTGATGTAATTCGCACTGGTATAAGGATGCTTCCGGAGTTTTTGACAAAGTTATACCTCTTTCAAACTCTAAGAGTTGATTATTTGACGGAGGTACCCAAGGGGTTTGGGAATTTAATTAACTTGAGGCACATCTACTTTGATAGAGAGTTCTTCTTATCCGAGCAGGCTAAATGTGTTTTTATTGGATTAGGCCAATTGACTAATCTTCAAACGTTGCCGTATTTCAAGGTGGGAAAATGCAAGGGATGTGGAATAGAAGAGTTGGAGTACTTGGACAACCTCAGAGGTACACTCAAAATATTCTGCCTTCAAAATGTGGGAAGCTATGCATCTGCTGCTAAATCCAAGTTGTCGAGGAAGTCAAGTATTCAAAATCTAGAGCTTCATTGGGATGATGATCAGAGGGAAGAAAACATTGATGACAGTGATGTTGTGGAGGGTTTGAAACCTAGTTCGAACGTGAAACGTTTAAGGATCAAAGGTTATCAAAGCCAAAAATGGCCATCCAGGGCAGTATCGGAGAATCATTTATTTCTACTTCGCGATCTGGTTGAACTAGAATTAGAGAAGTTGGATAAGTGTGAAACACTCCCATCACTTGGGGACTTACCTTTTCTTGAGGTTTTAATGATACGCTGGTTAAAGAATGTGAAGTGCATAGGAAAAGAATTCTATGGGTCGAATGTTACTCTGTTTCCAGCACTGAAGAGACTTCGGATTGAGGGTATGATGAGTCTGGTGGAATGGTCAGATGCAATAGGAATTACTCCGACAATGCAAGTCCAAGTATTCCCGTCTCTAGAGGTGATGCTTGTAGTAAATCTTCCCAAATTGAGTGTTTTTCCAAACTTGGGTACCTTACCAAGTCTTAGGTCACTGTGGTTATGGAATTTAACGATTGTGGCAGCACATGGGGAATGGAATAGGGGGCTTGAGAATGAGATGTCCCCTAAAAAGGTTGAAATTGGTTCAGATGCCCAATATTACTTTCCATCGCTACGTTCTCTATCGATTGTAGGCTGTGAAAAGTTGAGTGCACCACTTTGCAGCCTCATCCCAAGTTGTGCGCCACTTGAGAGATTGAGAATCTGGTGCAACCATGGATCATGGCCTAAGGATCTGCAACACCTAACCAGCCTTAGGGATTTAAGTCTTGGATCATCTGAAGATGTTGAAGTTGATTGTTTACCTTGGCCCTACCCTACCAGTCATTCTTCTGTCTATCTTACGTCTCTTCATTTATTCGGAAGTCGTTTGCCAAAAGTCACATCCATTCCTCATGAAATTCAGCAAGTGGCTACTTTGAGGGGGTTATATATACAAGGGTTTGATGGATTGGAAGATCTTCCAGAGTGGGTGGGTGATTTAGAACGTCTTGAAGAGTTGGTCCTTTGGAGATGCGAAAACCTGAAGCAGCTACCTTCTGTGGAAGCAACGCAACGCCTTACCAACTTAAAGAAGCTATGGATTAAGGGATGTCCTATACTTCAAGAGAGATGTAGGAAAGAAATTAGTGGCTCAGAGTGGCCCAAAATTGCCCATATCCCCGATGTTTATATCGATTGATGAGGATGGATGACAGGTGGATTTCGCTCTTGTGATGAAATTTGAATCCAATTTCGAATGTGAGTACAATTTAACATTAATTATTTCCATTAGTACCACATGTTAATTTATGGTGCAGACTCTCTCATCTCAACTCTATTAGTAATTTATTTGTTGTTGTTTTTGTTGTTGCAGACTTGGATTCCCTTATTGATCGACTTACAATTCTCAAGCCTCAAAGTGGCCTACTGATTTCCCACCCAATTTGTCAGTATCCAACTATCTATTCCAATTACTTTATAATCCTTAGAAAAAAAAAAAGTATTATGAAATTATTTTTAGGATTAAATTTTGCATATATTTATTTTTTTAATTAAGGGTTCACTTTTTCTTAATGTAGGGTATATTTATTTAATTTTTTGGAATTCAATTTTAAAAACAGTGAAATTATCTTAAATTATAAGAATAATAATAACAAAAATAAATTTTTAAATACAACAGTATATTACCAAAAAAAAAAAAAAAGACCGGAGAAGGAAACATGGAGATAATTGTAATTGATTTAGATAGAATATATTCCATAATCAATATGATAAGATTATTCTAAAAATAATAGGTGGCATGCCTGACAAAGGCTTTGTCAGGATCATCTGCGCGGATGTTTTTCTAAAAAAAATTTATATATTAATTGTATCTTGTGAAGCTCAACTTGTTTCACTAATTTTGTATTTTTGTTCTATTTATATGTAGGTTTGAAGACAATGATCATCCAATGCAAAGTTCATCTGATTTTGCTTGTTTCTTTTTCTCCTATTTATACGTAGGTAAATATGTTGTAGGTAATTGTCATCAACAAGAATTTTAGCTCACTTCCGGCTTTGTTAGTTAGGCTGTGTGGCTGGATCTTATTCACGTAAGTACATCTAATGATCTTTCAAAAAAAAAAAAAAGAAAAAAAAAAGTACATCCAATGGAGGTAGAACAACGTCTAGAGACTCAAAGGAAGAGAACATTCTCTACACACAACAAAATTCTCTACACACAACAAAATGTATAACTCCAACAAAATAAATAGCAGGAATACTCCGTCAACAAAGGTTTCAACTTTAGCACTATGAAACATCATCTTATCTTAGAAAAGAATCTGCCGGCAACAATAAACATCATAATTCTTCACAAATTCCATTAGAAAGCCAACTCGATCAGTCTCGAACACCACCAATCAAAGATAAGCTGGAGACACAGAAGAAAGACCAAAATTTGTAAACCAGCTCAAAAGGCCAAAATAACCCGGTGAAGCTTTCGCTACCGATCCCCCAGACATCGCTGTGAAATGCTGACAATCTGTGGAAGTTCCAGTTCTCATGGTTGAGTGCAACGGATCAGATCAATAGTTCAAAAAGAGATTAAAAACATCGGTTCCAACACATCAGTTCTTCAGTCTTTCCATTGCTGTAAACCCTTGGAGGCGTTTTACAATCGTCAACCCTCTGCACCAGCAAGAACAAACCATAATCTGTATATTTAGGGAAATGTATTACAGGTAAGTTTCATATACATTAAGGCACATAAATATTTCTCATCAAGATGACACAAAAGTCATCAATAACAGTTATTTATCAAAGTTTGCGAGAAAGAAGGCTCATCTTTGGAGTTACTGTCAAAGGTGTCTCACATTCTTCTCCTTCAGGTTCACATATATCAGATACTAGAAGCTCCTACAATTCAAAATCCTAGTTTTGCTTAAACCACATGATAATGAGGAATCAAAGAATCAAAGCAGTCTTTTCCTGTCATCAACTATCACTGCACAAGACTGCTTCTCCGCTAACAAGAGGGATACCGCTTGTGCTATTGAAGTGCTTGGAAGGACAGTAACAGAGTTGGTTCTCATGGCCTCTGCAACAAAAATCCTATCTGCTATGTTACTTGTGTCATCATCAAGGTCATCCAGTGAGGGTGAACCCCTGCTGTTATTAAGTTGATATTTTCCCACCAAAAGAAAGGGCGGCCAATGTAACAGATGAGCTGGATGAAGACATTTCAAGCTGTGGACTTATACTGGAAACCTTATCATTAGCTTCCTTGCTTCCTTTAACATCCTTTCTTCTTGTCAGCTCAGATGTAATCCATGACGATATCCCCACAGCACCTAAAAGTTGAAGAACAATCCGGTAATCTTGTGTCAACTCAAACAGAAGCAGAACTGCTGTAAGAGGTACCTGGCATACCCCTGCTAGAGTAGCAGCCATACCAACCTGTACAACAAAATTGAATGCAGTTATTTTGTGCTCAATGAAACACGGTACACAAGATAGCTTTCTTAAACAACATCCTGAATGCACCCCATTACTAGTTTCCACGTCTAAGCAGACATTTAGTCACAAAGCAGAATAATTCCATCCAGGTATCAAAAGCACCAAAAGATGACACTTGCTTTTGTTACTTTATCTAAAGCCAACTGATGAATAGAAGCAATTGATCTGCTTACAAGTGTGGGAAGCATTCAGACTGGGTCATTTGGCATAATTAAATAGTACCAGTCCATATGCTTCTGGTGATGCAACTTCCAAGAAGGGTAAATGAACTATGGGGTTGGACTGAGAAATCACAAAGCCTACGATTCTTCCATAAGCCATTCCAGTAGCAGCCCCAATAAACAAGGATGGTGCATCGTAGCCTCCAACTAAACCAGATGCCCGCCAGATTGACGTAGCAAATATTTTGCCTGCCACGAGCTGAAGCAAGAGATCAGCAGAAATACCTTCCACTAAAGGACGTGATTCCAACAAGATATCAACATTCTCAAACCCCCAGTACAAAATTTCTGGCTATGCTAAGTCTATGAAACCAACAACCAAGCCTCCAAGTGTAGGAAAAATGGATTTTGGAAAACCGGAAACCTTCTGAACATTGTCAATAGTTACCACCATAAATGTAGTGCATCTAGAAAAGGAGACAGATACTAAGCCACAAACCGTTCCCAGCAAAAGATATAGTGGCAGTTCTGAAAAAAAAACAAGAGAGAGATTCAGTACTAATCTCGAGCAAGGAGAAACAATTAATGGCATGTTATCTTTCCCAACTCAAGATCACACATCGGTAATAAGGAAAGGCTTAACTTTTGGAAAAAAGAGCCAAAGGAGATAAAGATGAAAGCAAAGTAGAACCAGCAGTGGCTTTAGTTGCTTATCCAATTATTTCCAGTGCTTCCAAAAGTTTAACTATAGAGTAAAAAAAAAAAAAACACTAATGAAAGTATGAGCAAAGAAAATCAGTGATTACCACTTGGTGAATGGAAGTCGTAGTTTGGCACTGTGAAGGCAGGCTCAGAGCCAAGACCAATTTCTGCCACCGCAGAAGCTATAACTGCATTACGAATGACCATTGAGGTTGTGTTTGTAAATGATGAGGATGATGCTGCTGGTACTGGCCACCACACTGATTCTACAGCAAAAAAGCAGCCTGCAACAGCTGCATTGAACCCTGCAGAAGAATGGAAATGAAAAAGTTAATCTATACAACAACAACTAAGCCATTGTCCCACTATGTGGGGTCGGCTATATGAATCACATCTCGCCATCGTGTACGGTCACAGCACATCGATTCATTTATATTCAAATATGACATATCATATTTTAAAGTTGTTTTCCAATTCTTTTTAGTTCTTCCTCTACCCCATTTCATATTAATTGCTTCTTTATTTTCTACCCGTCTTACTAGGGCATCTAGAGGTCTCCTACGCACATGTCCAAACCATCTTAGGCGTTTTTCTCTCATTTTTCATCTATTGGGGCTACTCCTACTTTGTTTCTAATACTTGCATTACTTATTTTATCTAACCTAGTATGCGCACACATCCACCTCAACATTCTCATTTCTGCTACTCTCATTTTTTGTTCATGTTCATATTTAGTCGCCCAACACTCCCAACCGTAAAGCATCGCCGGTCTTATACCGTTCTATAAAATTTTCCTTTTAGCTTTTGCGGCACTTTACGATCACAAAGTATAGATGACGCACATTTAGTCCACCCTGCTTGAATCCTATGTGTTACACCTTTATCAATTGCTCCATTTTCTTCTATTATAGATCCTAAGTATTTAAAGTTTTTTGATTCATAATTCATATTCTCCAAGTGAAAAAAAAAAAAAAAGAAAACTCCTGATACATATACCACGATTTTGAAATCTCAAGACTATAACAGTCAACAACTTAGAGGCAAACTAAATGAAGAATTGCATCAATATCCAAGGGAGAAGAAGAAAGAAGAGGATGGGGAGAGCTGTTAAGGATGCAGTAGCTTTAGGGGCTCAATCAGATTATATGTATAGTACAAATTACAGGGGGGGAGGCACGGAACACTCATAGAAACTGAATGCATCTCCAAGAAAGATATGACTACTTGTACATGGACATTGGGCATCGCCTGGAATGCGGAATTTCACAGTAAACTAGTACTGTTATAGCAAATTAAGTAACTTAAAGTCCGCATCTAAACAGAAAGCACTGCATGTAAATGCTACTGGTAATTATAAGGAGTGAAAAAGAAATGGCCAGATCAACTGAGAATGCAGGAAAACGAACCAGAAGAGATTCCAGCAGCAGACCCTGCAGCCTTGAGTGACAACTTTCTGTAATTACCATTGTCGACCAATGTACCAACACCCTGGGCAACAGAGATACCTATATCAACACTGGGACCAGAGTTGCCAGTTCCCAAAGTGACACAAGCAGCCTTAAAAACTGGCCCCAGAGTTGCTTTCACTTTAATTGGCAAATTCCAATTGTTTGGATCCTCCAAAGCATTTTGAAACAGGTTTAGCAAAGTAACTAACAGACCTCCACAAGCAGGAATGAAGATAACATGCTGCCATTTAACTTGAATAGGCTCCTCTCTTAACCATGAGGCACCTCCATCAGGAATACCATCCCAAAAGATGTCGCGTATTTCATGCACCTAATATGATTCACAAATGAGAAAAGAACAGAAAGATCAGTTATGACTTGCAAGCAAGAAATCCAAAAACGTAGATCATGCAAGCAAAAATCCTATAATGGATGAAGCTTCCATCCCTAGGCCTTAATTACCACTTGTCAGTTGTGTCGTAAAGAGTTGCTTGAAACCAAATGAGATATTACAGTTTGATTCAGAAATAAAGTATTGCTTGAAACCAAATGAGATATTACAGTTTGATTCAGAAATCAAGTAGAGACATATTTCCTTTTATTTCTTTGTGGGCATTGATTTTACGAATGAACAAATTGATCAATCTGCATCCCTTATTCTCCAGAAGCCAAAAAAATCAAGAAAATGGAAAAAATGAATGATTAAGCTTGTGGGTTTTTCTTGACATAGAAATTAGAGAAAGAAAGATAGAAACTTTGGAAGTGCTATACTCACGGCAACGTTGAAAAGGACGACAACAAAACCAGTGAAAAGACCAATGAGGCAAGCAGAGATAATAGCTTTGCTCTCTGGAGAAACAATCATACCATCAACATCATCATCTTCTTCTCCTTCCTCCTCATCTTTATCATCATTGTTGTTGTTTGTGCTGCTGAAACCAATCCTGAATTTTCCGATTTGGCGCAGCCCCAAGTTACTACTAATAACAGGAGCTGGACTAGCATTCATACTAGTTCCGAGTACCAATACAAATTCTGAAAACAAGGTATTGGTATTAACATTAGCAATGGCATATCTTTCAGTGAAAGGAGTAGGACCATAAATGTCAGGCAAGAACAGCTTATTACCACAAAAGTTAGAACAGCAACCCATAAAAATCAAACAAAATTTACAGAAAGGTCCCTTTGTGATGATTTTAGTGTTGCTTATACAATATGGATATAATAGGGTTGAATTACAAACTGAGAATGGTAGGAAGGAAGAAAACAGAGAGATATCCGAATGAATCCCATAATCACAGCTTCAGCTTCAGCTTCAGCTTCAGTTGCTGTTGGATAAACAGCAGGACCCACCAACTAGGCCACCATAGGCCATAAGGTTGCTAGAAAAAGAAAACCTTGCCAAAACCCAAAGGGCAAATAACAATGGGAGGTTAGTTTTGACGAGTTTTGGTTTTGACATTAATTTTTAAATATGAGAAATGTATTGAAAATATAAATTGTGTAGTTGAAAAGTAGAGATGTATATAGGAAATGCTAAAAAATTAATATAATATTCAAAACTTCAAAAAATATATATATATATATATATATGGTAACGAACAGGGTCACCAAACTCTTCAAATGATTTATTTTTTGTCATTTAACTTCTTTTTTTTTTTTTTTTCTCATTTTACCCTTGAACTCTTAAATGTGCACTACCCATTTTGTTAATTTTGGTGGAATGAAATAAAGTTAACCCTAACTTAATTATTATATACCTAATTTCGCCTAAATCAAATTTTACATTTACTTCTGCAGTCTTTTCGCTTCCTTTGTGTACCTCCAATTTTAGTTCCTTTCCAATTTCTTTGCTTCCACTAGCTCGCAGTAATAAGTAAAGAGTTGGTATCCCATCCCCATGAGATAAAAATAACCATGTCCTTCTTTCATCATTTTAACTTCCGCGTATCATGTGTTGTGCATTGTAGATTGCGTCCTCATAAACCAACACCCTCAAAACTCGTCAAATTCGATAAAATAATTACACTGGATTTTCAATATGTCCAATAATTGTTAAATCTATGCATGACTGGAAAATAAGACTTATCTTTTTTGTTTTGCTAATCCAATTCATGATATGTATGATTTAGAATGAGATACATCGCAAGTGAAATCTCCCAAGAATGAGAAGGCGCGTTGGTGGAGGTAGAAGAAAAGAAAATGAAGTCAAAGTGGAGATTAACAAAGGATTAGAGATGGCAAAGAGACCGCATAAGTAGACTATTTAAAGAGTTCGGTGGCTTATTAATCATTTCCCTAAACCCAAAAGAGGCTAATAAAAGGCTTGCATTGTTGAAGAATTAGGAAACTAGCTGTGTATGGTAGTTACCTAATTCTGTAGGTATCAAACAAATAATCAGAATCTAGTTTATGGTAACGTAAGGAGTGGTTCCTAATTTGACTTTATGAAACAATGTTAGAATAGGAAACAAGGAGTTGCCTAAATTTGAATCCTAGTTTAATTCTGTTTTCTAGTTAATTACCTAATCCTAGGAGATTTCAGTTGTTATCTTGTCTATTTAAAGGACAGATGATAAGCTTGTACGGATCAGATTTTTGAGTTCTAATACATGAGAAAAGAATTCTTCTCTCATACCAAATTCTACATGGTATCAGAGCCCATAGGTTACTGCGCTGAATTACAAACCTGCCATGGTCGGCTCAACTGCAGGTTCCGTGGGTACTGAAAGTTCAGGAGGAACAACTTCAGGCCCCGTAACCTTAGAACCAACGGCAAGCAATAAACTTCATCTGATTGAGCATCCTCGTCTGATTGCGTAGAAATCAGGTGTAGAGGGGTCAGCTCTTATGGTAAAAAACCAAAAGTAGGAAAACAGGGGAGAAATCGACATTGGTGTGAACATTGTAAGAAAGCATGGCACACCAAAGAGACTTGCTGGAAACTACATGGAAAGCCTGCAAATCTGAAGAAGAATACAGTTTCATACTCGAAACCAGGGGGAGCCCTTCAAGTTCTGAACCTGATTCTGGAACCACGGCTATCTCCTTCACTCAGGAACAGGTTGCACAACTCCAGAGGCTGTTTCAGACCCAATCCTTAGGCAACCATAACTCTATTCCTTCAAATTCATGCTCCTTATCGAAGTCAGGTATAATCCCAATTAGTACAATTGCTTGTACCAAGTCTACTGACTTCTGGATACTACTGGATACTAGATTCAGGAGCCACCGATCACTTGACTGGTACCTCTAGCTTCTTTCTCTCGTATAGACCTTGTGCAGGAAACAATAAAGTCAAAATTGCAGATGGCTCTTTGGCCACAGTTGCTGGAATAGGACCAGTTTCTATCTCTCCTTTCCTAACCCTCACAGATGTTCTACATGTTCCTACATTAACATATAACCTGTTGTCCATTAGTAAATTTACTAAAGATCATCACTGTTCTGCAAAATTTTTCTCTTCTAAATGTATCTTTCAGGATCTCACCTCAGGGAAGGTGATTGGGGATGCTAAGCAGGATGGTGGATTATACCTTCTTAACATCAAATCCCTTGGTACACAAGACCAGAAAAGGTGTTTCAATTCAGTAAAGGTTATAGATGATAAAAGCTTGTTATGGCACTATAGATTAGGACATCCTAGTTTTCAATATTTGAAATTATTGTTTCCTCAATTATCTTCTAACAAAATTTCAGAATTTCAGTGTGAAACTTGTGAGTTCACAAACCATTGGCCCCCTTCACACTAATTCATAGTGACGTTTGGGGACCTTCAAAGATTTCTACCCTTTCTGGAAAACGATGGTTTATTACATTCATTGATGATCACACTAGGGTTACATGGGTATATTTGTTAAAAGAAAAATCAGAAGTTGCTTTGGTGTTTAAAAATTTCTTTACAATGATTCAAACTCAATTCCAAACTGGGATTCAAATTTTCAGAAGTGACAATGGGAAGGAGTTTTTAATAATGTCTTAGGTCAGTTCTTTTCTTAAAAAGGCATCGTCCATCAAAGTTCTTGTAGCTACACCCCCCAACAGAATGGAGTGGCTGAAAGGAAAAATCGCCATCTCCTAGAAATGGCAAGAGCACTAAGGTTTACGACAAAAGTGCCTCAGTTTTTATGGGGGGAAGCTGTTCTCACGGTAGCTTATCTAATAAATAGGTTGCCAACAAGAATTTTAAAATTTCAAAACCCCATCGAAGTTTTAAACCAAAGTTTTCCGAACACTCGTTTGATACAGAATATACCTCTAAAAATTTTTGGGAGTGTGGTTTTTGTTCATAACTTCAACCTTCAAAAGTCAAAGCATGATCCCAAGGCCCTAAAATGTGTTTTTATTGGCTATGCCATGCATCAAAAAGGGTACAAGTGTTTTGATCCAGTGTCAAAGAAGTGTTTTGTATCTATGGATGTCACCTTTCTAGAAGGTACATCCTATTACAGCAGCCCTCCTCTTCAGGGGGAGCCTAAACCAAGTCAAGGTGACGGTTCAGATTGGTTGCCAAACATTACTCCCACCGAAAATGTGGAATTTACATCTGAAAAATCAATAGAACAAGAATCAGAACAAGAGTCCTTAAAATTTTTAGAAACATCTAAACCCTTGGAAGAGGAGAAACGCTATAAAGGATTTGTGTACTCATGGAAGAAGGATATTCTTAAACCTCCTGATCAGCATCAGCAAACATCTTCTCCGGGGGTAGATCATGAAGACCAGATTAGTGACTCTGAGCAATCTGCTCCAGGTAAATTAACTATATAGTTTGGGCTTAAATCCTACTTTAGCTCATTTCAAACTTCTAGTTTCAATTCTAGAATGGTTTCATGTAGCAGATTGTTTGCTTTTAAATGTTAGCTCAACAAACTCCTTTAAATCTTCAAGTTTTCCTCCTGTATATAAGCCATGTGCAGCCATATGTATTTAACGGCTTAACTTTCTAACTTATTCAATTTTGATGGCTTCAATGTTTTAAAACCACAAAGGAGTTATAATTTTAGATAATATTGAACTCTAAAATTTATAATAGTCAATACGTTGTTAACATACCCAGGCTGCTCACTTTTAGCTTTTGAACTATGGCAATTAAGAATTCTGACTTCCCTTTTGTTTTACTTTTATCATGAATCGGTGAAGCATTAACCTTAGTCTTGAACCATTAACCTCCTTATGTACAGTAATTTAGGTAATGTCTATATTTTCAAAATATGTACTAATGCGTGAAAGCTCTATATATAATGTTTGTGTTAAATTACATTATTTATTCTTTCAAAAGGCTTTTACAAAAATAGTAAGTTTGGGTTCAGATTTACTTCCTATGAGAGGTAGGCTTTCTCTCTCATTTTCTTGTTCTCGTCGATGCACTAATTTACTATAGTGTCAATTATTTTATGGTGTTAATACTACTTTGCTACTACAATGATTATCCATATCCCTCATTACCTTGTCAAATTCTGAATCTTGAATTACTAGGTGTTGCAAACTAGTACTACAGTATCCAAGTCTCAACCTCTCTTCTTTTCTTTTAGCTCTTAGATTTCTGCTAACCTAATGAACTACAGTCAAAACAACAACTGCAGCAGTATAACCTCCACAAATTTAGCAGAGATAGAAACAGGTTAGCAGCCCTCCATGGGTTTCCGTTTCGCAGAACACAGGGTAGACAACATAATTAAAGGGAAGGAAACTTTTCCTTTAATGTATTCAGTTAACACAAGTTCCAAATCAGCTGCATAAAAGTTCTAACCACAACATTAAGGAAACTCTCATGTTCCTTCTCTACTTCTTCTACAATAAGGGAGAACCAAGGATCAGCTTCTAATAATTCATGGAACGTAATTCCAGCCTCACGAATTCAAGTGTCAAACTAATTTACAGTGCAAAAACATTTCAGAATATGTTTAGACCTCCAACTAAATTAGTTTTCAAGAATCAAGGTGTTTTAACACTCACTCCAACAAAGATCCAATTCCACCAGAATTTACATGTAAATCTTAGTTAAGGAACCTTCTCAGGTACTCTACAAAGTTTCAGCCAAACCAATCACTAGGTAAAATATCATTGTAAGCCCCCAACATTTTGGAGACAACAGAAACCGCAGTATTTTATATTCAAACAGTATAATTTGCTATTTCTCAAACCAACAGAAAACTACACTAAAATAGCCCCTCAAGTCCCAAACTTGTCGGGAATAACAAAATCCAGAGTTTACAGCTATTAAAATTAGAAGAATAAAGCTTCCTACAAATTACCTTGTTTCCTTGGTCCCAAGGTGATAGCGAAAAGGTTCTAGCCATGACACAATCATCCCGTCCTAGCTCTAATCTGATTCAATCAAAGACCCTAGAGCTTAAACTTTACTTCATTAAGACAATTTCACAAGCAACTTATAGGCAATCAACCTGAGAAAGTTCTTGAACAACAGTGTGATGCTTACTCCCCAAACTGTAAAGTTTGGTCAATAACCAAGTCAAATGCACTACCAACAATCTATTCAGTCTATACACGATTGGACATAAAACTCGAATCACTCAGTACATTAAGCATAACCCGAAGAACCCCCTGTTTCTATCTTTGTGGATTCTTCATATTTTAGAATCTGTTAATCTCAGAATTCAATTGTCAAACATTCAGATTATAACTTTATTCTCAACATCTTGCTACGCTTACGTATATCTTGAGGGAATGGAAATTTGAAGAATCAAATACCTATTTCAGAGGTGGCGTACCCACTGGTTTGTTACTGAGCTTACTGATTCTGCGTTCTCCCATTCTCCCTACCTTACTAACAGCGGCAGCCGAACCAACGATCAGAAACCAATGACCGCAGCGCCGCAGAGCATAATCTCAGCTACCATGTCTTTCTGATAAACTCCTAAACCCCTTTCAATTTCTGCATTACTCCCTCGGCTCCACCTTTTCCTTCCAGGCTATTGTTCTGCTTCTCTTCTCTAGTGGATGGGTTGGGTTTTTGTTATTTTTGTGTGGGTGTGGGTGTTTACTGAACTTTGTTTTCGGGTGATGCCTTAAGCAGACGATGAAGGTTCTGTTGGCTTCAGGTGCAGGGGAAATGAAAAGAAACCAGAATAATGATTATCTCCTTCCTTTGTATTCATTTATTTATTTTTTCCTTTGAACCGCCTTTCTCCTTTTCTTTTTTTTTTTTTAACTTTTAGAATTTTCTATTCTTTTACTCTATTTTATTTTTTAAACCATCAATCTTCTAAGAATCATACTTTGACCCAAATTATAATATAGAAAAGTTTCAGCAAAATCCTAAATTATACTTTTGACTTATTATTTCATCTCAAATAATTCAAATTCACTTTTTTACTTTATCTAATTAATTTCATTTTAGTCATAGTTTATTAAGTATCGATTTTTAGTCCACTTTACTAGAATCGTCAAGTTTCGTTTCTCAAAATTTATTCTCCTAATTACTTCCTACTTGTTATAAAATCTATTGCTGAAGCTTTCATCAATACGAGATTATGGCATGCAATTTATATGATATATATATATATATTTTTCCCTTGTTCCAATCATGGCTATGTGATTTGTATGTAACATTGTTCTTTGGCATTCGGAATTGGCTGAAAATAATTAAAAATATTTATATGCCTGCACTATAGAATGATTTTCCCAGGTTTATTGAATATGAATTGTATGCTCCAAAAGTAGGCTAAGAGATCTTTACCCTTCTCAGATTATTTATTTTTCTTATGTCCTATTTTACCCTCCTTTTCTTTTAGCCTTTTTCACTTAAAGACAAGCAAGCTGCAATGCATCTCTTCCTACATTTGTTTCAAATTCAACCTTTGGCTTCATGTTACCATTTATCTTCATGTTTTATTTATATTTCTAGAATAATATTGAGTGGACTCAATAAACAGTACCATATTTTTATTTGTATCTATTAGAATTGTTTGTCATATGCGACTAAACAAGTAATAGGGCAATAGCCACTCAAAGGCGTGGTCGAACAACACTAGTATATAAGAGAAAAAGACTATAAAGAGAAAGAAAGTCAAGTCACAACAAAAACACCCATTATTAATCAGTTTCATATCATCTTATAACTAAATTAGTTATAGGATCAAATAAAAATACTTTATTATTCTTTCTTTTTCCTGAAGGAATCTAAAATACCTTATTCTGCATAGGATAAAGACAAAGTTGGCAACACCCCTTATTTTAGTTATTTAAATATCTCTTTTTTAAATCACCACATATATATAATAATTAATTTACATAGTGAAAAAAGTTTAGGGATTTATTATGAAAATCACTTGAACAAAGATCGTTTAGTAATGTTATTATATACGTAAATGTCACCTCAATCACTATAAAAATTTTTAAATTTTTTTTTACTGTTTAAATTGTCAGGTTCCTTATAACAAAAAAGTGTTTAATTTTTAAAAGATACCCCCGGCTGACCAACTAAACTTTTGGAGTAGTGGTAGACTTATGACTTAGTACTATAGAGGAAGTCATGGGTTTAATATATGATTGTGTACAAAAGATGAGATATTTTCGTCTTAATGTTTTTGTTATAGTAGAAAATTTCTATTTTATTTTCTTACTCTCTATATCTATACTAATATAATTATTTGTCTTATTCAAATATATATATATATTCCTAATTGAAAAATGTACGTTTAAAAAGTAAAGACATATATATACTACGTGAGAGGAGGTTGGCCAGAATTAGCGTACTACTCATTTATGTGTTGTAAGATGAAAGCAAAAAGTCTCCAATTTCTCTCATACTTTGAAATTTTGATGGGTGGAGGCCTGTCAAGAATGACGAAAAGATGACGACGATCATCTGGAAACAAGAAAAAATTAGAAAATATGTTAAAATTCGCTAATGTGTCAAATAAATATTAGTTGATGGTACCACATAAAAATACTGTTGTGTACACATCTGTTGCGTTGAATAATTTCTCATATTGTCCTATTTCACTATTAAGAACTCTATTCTTCTTTTGTAATGGTTACTCTAATTTTCTATTTATTTTTGAGTTTTTAATTAATCTCCTTTTTCAAAGCAATAGCCAATAAGTTAGGCCATATTATTTCCGTATAATAATAAGTAAGAATGTATCTTTCCTCTCAATATCAGGAAAGAAAAAGAAAATTTTCACTTTTAAAGTGAAGATTTAATTTTGGAGTTTTTATTAAGACATTAGTGCTAGCCAGATTCGATATCAGATTCGTTAATATAAGATTTTTGTCCTAACATAATACTCCTTCTGTTCCATTAGAAAAGTTTACTTTATTATACTGTTTTAGTACAACAAAATGAACTCTTCTAATAAAACGGAAGGAATAATAATTTTCATAATTGTACAATTTTTAGCGTGACAAAGCGAAAATAGAATAGTAAATCAATTAATTGAAAGAAGCTGCTGCTCCAATATTCGTGCTACTTTGCATGCCTTATTAATTGTTAAACCACTTTTTTTTTTTGAAAAACTTCATTCTTAAGAATTCTAATTTGAAGAATAAAGTGGAGAGGTTCCTGCAAAGTTTTGTCAATCTTACACTATAAATAGTGCAGAACTGACAAAGGTAGAAATCGAACTCCCCAACATCTGAGTGGCCCGCCCAGCGTACTAACCGTTAGAGCACATCTCGTTCCTGTTAAACCATTATGAAAGGAATATGAATCGATTTGATCGATCACAATGGAAATATGATACACATAATTAATCTTATACAGTGAAATAAATGTTTAGTTATTGTTGTTAATTAATGTCACGTGTTTGAATTTCTATTGGAATTTATTTAATTTTCTCCTAAACGTATTGAATCTAAACAGAGAAAATTATTTTTCTCTATTGAATAACAATGAATTCGTACAAAGCAGTCCCAGCTTATATCCAAGCTGGTGGAAAAAAACTAAAAACAAACTAAGAGAACTCAGCAAAATACTAAAAAGAGTCCCTAAATAAGTTATAAATAGCAAAACGTACAGAATTTATAACTAATTAATTCTAACTAATAATATCTAAAACTCCCCCTCACGATGAAGAGTGAATATGGGAAAACTTTTGTGAACATATCAGCCATCTTGGACATCATTGGAGACTGCAAAGAATGTGGCAAAGCTTTTGGGAGCATATCAAAAAGTTGAAACTGAGTACGAATAAGCATAAGGCGGACTGTATTATCAATAATTTTCTTACGAACAAAGTGACAGTCAATTTCTCTGTGTTTAGTACGCTCATGGAAAGTAGGATTGGACTCAAATAAATGTTAGTGGCAAAGTTAAACCTTGAGACAAGCTGTTGGCGCAACAAACGCGTGAACACGATACGGATAAATAACGGTTAACAAAAAATAATTGTTGAATAACAACAGACAGTAAAGACACAAAGATTTAACGGCAACCAACAGAAAGAAGGCTAGGACAACGGCAACCAAAACCTATCAGTAGACCAAGCAACTACCAAGCTGCCAAATTGGGGAAAGAAGTTGTGGAAAATTGCGCACCTACAAAACAACGACGTTGCTGTTTAATATTTTTTTAGCACAAACACAATGATGATCATTTTATTCATAACTTGACCGGCCCGGGGCTAAGTTCAAAGAAAAGCTTAAATGACTTACTTATTACACCTTATATCATCAACATTTTTTAAAAAAATAGTGCCTATACCTCTTTACATAACAGTTCTAATGGCCGGAAGGCCCGGAACCCTTTATACTAAAAAAAAAAACACAGAATTACCGCATTGTATTTCTAAATTAAATTGTTATTTTAATATAAAAAAAACAGAAATAATAGAATTTAATCTTAAAATGTGTAAAATATCAAAATTAATCTATTGTATTTGGTCAATAAGGATGTGTGTTTTAAATATAGAGCTATTAGAGAAAAGCAACAAATGGAACGACAATAGTTGACTTTGGTAGTAATTAATCTGCAATTCCTACAGTAATTAATCTTGCACCTCCATCTTTTACACAATGCTTCAAGCCTTACTCAACACCTTCTCCATTAATGGCGGCAACTCTACAGCCATTAACGATCAACAACTCCTAAATCAGGGAAAATTAATGCCACCTTTGCCCCTGCTGGGAAATCTTCTATCTCTTCATTCCGAGCTTCATAGCAAACCTCTTCAAATCCTTCGGCTAGGTAAAAAAGTAGCAGTTGTGATTACTTCCCCTCCGCTGGCTAAGGAGGTTCTCAAGGGTCAAAACTCAACGGGGACGCCACAGTCGCGCCTAATACTTATTTATTTATTATTATTTTTTTTAAAGAAACAGCCGGTTAAGTGGCTGGTGGGTATGAGTGTCCTTTATTATTTGAAAATGGGAAAAAAATTAGGGAACATAATGAACCTTACATTGAGATACAAAATGCGATGATATGCAAATGATAATACTATAGATACATCACCTTCATGCAATTTTTCTAGTCTTAAGTAGAAACTAAATTTCTATCTGTAAGAGCTAGTCCTTTAACCATCCTTTATAGTCCTTTAGCTCTATACAACCATGAATGCCTCTTGCTTCTAGAGCATATGCATCCAAGAATGTGTTAGGATCGCGCCACGGTCACACCTAATAGCTTGCTATGGCAGCACAGACATCGTAGCCAGTCCATACTGTCCCTAGTGGAGGATGTTAAGGAAAGTCTGCGCCAGGGAAATGCTCTGTAACTCCACTCTAGACTCTGTTTACGCCCTGAGGCGCAGCGAAATTCGACACACGATTCGATTCTTGTAGGGGTGGCAAAAAAACCCATTAATCCAAAAATCGCCCAAACCCATTGGGTTTTAACCCAATAAAACCCACCTAAAAAATAATGAGTTGGGTGGGCTTAGGCTAAATATGTAATGGGCGGGTTTAGGGTAGCCCATTGGGTACCCTAAAATCCACCCGTCATGAGTACCAAAAATACCCATCCAAAACTACCCTTAAAATATAAACAAAAACCCAACAACTCACCTATTTTAGTAGGCCCATTTTATTTTTTTTTCTTCAAATTTATTTTTTCTTTTTCTTTATTTTTCGTGTCCTACAATTACTTTGCATTTTTTCCCATTTATTCTTTTATAATATTTTTAAATTGTCCACTTATAAATACTAATTCAAAATTCGTTCAAGTTCCAAGTCGAATTCAAGCTCCGGTTTTGGGCTGGGTTTGGGTTCGGGCCGGGATGGTTTTGGCCCAGTTCTGGGCCAATTTCTGGCGAGGTCCAGTTTCGGGCCTCGGGCCAGTTTCAGAAAATTGTGTTTGGACAAAAACAAATTACATACGATTAAATATAAAAGTATACAATAGATAATATTTTAAATTTTAGAATAGATTCAAAAAATTAAAATCTGCTTAAAAAAAAAGGGATTAAAATGAAATTAAAAAACTTTGAAAAAAATTTATTAATAAACCATTAAATAAACCTTACATTTTTGTATAATGGGTATTATGGGTACCCATGGGTACCCATAGCTACCCGTTACCCATTTGAACTAAGACCATTAATTGAATGGATAATGGGTACCCATTAACTTAATACCCATTTAATACCCGCCCAATACCCGCCCAACTCGCCCGTTTGACACCCCTACGGGAAGCCTGTAAATGTAGGTGAGCTGATGTTTTCAACTGTTCTTAACGTGATTACTAATAGGGAGGTGTTAATGCCAGAGCATATTTTGGCATCCAGAGCAAAAACTAATTAAGTTACCTAATTTGCCCTTAAAGAAAAAGCACACAAAACCTCATTTATGTCGACACTATCCCTCTCTTTCCACCTTCCTCTTTTTCTTTTTTTTATTTCCTGTCATTCATTACTTTCTGAGTTCTTCCTCTTTACAGTCGCTGCTATCCCTTTCCTTTAGATCATCCTCTTTCTTTTTTGTTCTGTCATTGATTCTTTTATGAATTTCTCTTCTTCTTTGGCCAAAGTGTGTTTTAATTTCTTTTACATTATATTACTATATCAGTTTTAAAGAATATAAACCTTATGAAGTTCTTGGTTGCAGTTTGAAACTCACAAACAGTGAAATTCTTCCATTGTCAAACTCGTATCAAGAATGATGTGATCTTGTTCTTGGCTGATTTATTCCCTCATACTACCGCAAAACCTTTTAGTCAGCTTAGTGGGATGCAAAGTGACCAAGTGTCTCTTCAATTTAATTTTGAACATTCGCATCAAATCTACCCATCCTGAGAAGGTTTAGGATCCTTTAGAACTTCAGTGTCGAAAGTGTTGGCTTTGGAGGAGTCTGTTTTGGCTCCTAGATTCCTAAAGTAGTCCTCCAGACTGTCAGTATAACAAACGATCTCTTTTTGCTCGTTCATATCTGAGCAAAAATCTGAGATTTAAAACAAATACATATAGTCCCAGACCAAGCTCTGACAATGAGACAACAAATACAATCTTTCAAGGAATACGGAGAGCGAAAACAGATTCACAACTTAGGTGAGAAAATCAAATCCAGAAACTGACAAGAAATCATTGTAGTTGCCAAATCTCCGATAAAAAGGAATAACAAGAAGTTTCAGCTCCTAAAGGATTAGGATATAATACTTCCCCGGAAGAATAAACCAATATACAGTATAATAAAGACTATAAATTCATGTCTAGAACGACACTAGCAGTGTAAAACGAGGAAGATGATAGGAGCGAAACTTATGTCAATGACATCTTCATAAGCAACAGAATCCGTCGCAGACCAAGCAGTACTCAAATGGCTTGAAAGTTCAAACTTCAAATATATCCAGATAAAATAAACAAACAATATAAAAAAATTCAATCAAATAAAATTCAAAAAGAGGAAGAGAAGAAAAATAGCAGAAGAAAAAGGAGGAACACGGGGGAGGAAAGGGATAGCAGCCGGCGACTGTAAAGAAGAAAGAAACTCAGAAAAGAATTAATGGTAGAAAAAAAGGAGGAAGATGGAGAGAAAAGAGGGATAACGGCGAAACAAAATGAGATGGGACTGGGAGGGGGGTTGCAGAAATTTTGTTTGTCTTTTTCATTAAGGGCAAATTAGGTAACTTAATTAGTTTTTGCTCTGGATGCCAAAATATGCTCTGGCATTAACACCTCCCTTACTAATATGCTGTGGGATTGCACGGTTAAAGAATCAGACGAAAGAACCCGCCTTGGTTCGGAAGAACTCAGGGATGTTGTCGGTTGACTCAATGAATGCTTGGGAACGCCAAACATATCAGATTATTACCCTTTTCTGGCAAGATTTGATCTTCAAGGAATTAGGAAAAAAACCTAGATTCTAGCAGGGAAGTTGGATCAAATCATCGAGAGACTGATAGAGCAAAGATTAATGAAGGAATTAGATAGCAAAGAACAGAGCAAGGATTTCCTGGAGTTCTTGCTGATGAAACTAAAAGATGGTTATCTAACGAACATTCAAGTGAAGGGATTACTCATGGATATGGTTGTGGGAGGAGTGAGAGTAACCGAAACGACGTCGAACGCTGTCTAATTCGCATTGGCGGAGATGATGAACAAACCCGAAGTTCTGAGGAAAGTTCAGAGAGAACTGGAAAAAATTACAGGGAAAAACAGAGGCGTAGAAGAGTCCGCAGTAATGAAAGAAACATTGAGGCTTCATCCAGCGCTTCCTCCAATGGTTCCTCACAGCCCCAGCAAGACTTCCATTGTTGGAGGCTACACCATCCCGAAAGGCGCTCGAGTTTTCGTGAACGTCTGGGCGGTTCAAAGGGATCCTTCCGTGTGGGAGAATGCATCGGAATTTCGGCCTGAGAGATTCGCCGGAGCCGATTTGGATTACAGCGGGATGAATTTCAGGTTATGATCAATAAAGGGTTCTCGTGCCCCCTAAAAAGAAAATTATCATCTTAGCGGGCAAATTGAGGCGAAGCATAACTCTAGTTAAATGTTCGTATCCATCCATTTATACACAACTAAATATGCAGCACTTTAACATTAATTCATAGCCTCCAGGTAGATAGAAAAGGTGAAGAACATGTACATCATCGATGATTTGATTGATTGATCATGGATATCCCTGAAGAGGTTGTTAGTGAGATTCTCGTGAGGTTACTCCATTATGTACACTCCCAATGCTTATGCTTATAATGGTGCAAGTGATGAAATCTATTTGTGTAGTCCTGCTACTCGTGAATCTCGAAGACTTCCTAACCGTCCCTTCGGGACTCCTCCGGCATTATTTTGAAGAGACAGGGTTGAAATATGGGTGATGATGGAGTATGGGGAGAATGAGTCATGGATCAAAAGATTTCTGATTAATGAGCCCAATTACTTTACAAGAATTCCATTTCCCTTGACCGACGGTAGCTAGATGGTAGCTAGAATGTTAGTAATATTTTGTAATGCTCAATTTAGTATTGTATTTTAGCTAAATTATTAGTGGTTAGCAAGTGCATGTTAAGCTAGCTAGAAATTTTTGTTCTTCAAATTCACTCATCCTGAGGTTTTCACATGGTATCAGAGAATCATGAGAGATCTAATTCTCACCAGTTAATAAAGTGAAGATTACACTTTCCGATGTCTGAATTTTACGAATTCAAAATTAATTTGAAGATCACCTATTAAAATGGAGGATTCGCAGATTTTGAAGGAAGTTCTCACATGTATGGGAATGAAGATCCTTTGTATCTTCACAGCTCATATCACTCTGGAGTAGATCCATGCTTATTGCTCTTGATGAATCCAGAGATAAAATAGAATTCGTAACTAGAGATGTTGAAATGCCTGCTGAAATTAGCCACTCATAAATAGTGAAAAAAGGTGAATTCAACTGTTGTTTCCTGGAAATTAATTCAGTTGAATGAGGAATACAATGCAATAGGAATCAAAAATTTCTGATGGATCCATTTCCTATAGTTAACAGAGCATATATATTCAATGATAATTTGTGTTGAGAAGCAGAAATTAGTACAAACTAACTATGCTGAAGCAAATTAAAGCAGTAAGAAACTGACAGATCCTATGCTATGGGAAAAGGAGGTAACAACAAAAGGTCGGCAATGCAAAAAAGAAATAGGTATGGAATTGAAGAACAAGAGGAGCAAGAAGCAGCAGAAGCAAATGGAATTGAAGCAGAGATTACCAGCGCTCCCAAGATCCAACTCTCGAGAGAATAACAAAAATGGCCGCTCTTTGTCGTCCTCGGCTTCTGTATCCATTGAAGGTCCTAAAGGTTGCCTTGGCTCTCTGCTATCTTCTTCATCATCACACTCAAAGCAACCCTTCCATCTTCAGAGAAAGCCCAAATCTTGCTCTAAAAAAGCACTTGTCACCTCGCTGCAAGATCAGAATCTGCTCCTGATTTAACGAGGCCTGGACATAAACCCTCTTCACTGTGGTCCACCAAGAAGCCTTTTTTCCTTCCCCATTGGCAATCTGGCAAGAAACCCGCCTCCAAAGCCTCCCAAAGGTTATAAATTTGAGCTGCTTTGAGCACTTCCTTGAGGAATCCAGCTTGTGGGTCTGAAAGATATGGGGTCAATCAAACAGGAGGAGGACAGGGTATAGGTGAGCCCTCTGATTTTAATTTTGATGTTCCTGATAATTTGGTTGGATTTGAGAACTGTACTCCTGTTGGAAAGTTATTAAACGTGTCTACTCTGAATTATGCAATTGTTGATGATAAGCCGCCTGTGGGAGAGGATTCAAATTCAGCTAATATTAATGTTAAGGCCACCACCTCACCTGTGGAGAGGTTCACATATTGCTGTTGAAACTTCAACTGTGACACCGGTTTGTTATGGGGCTGGACACCTTATCTCTGGGATCACAGATAAAAGGAAATGCAGGTCTAGGGGAATTCTTACTGTGAGATGCCCCACTGATTCAACAGGTTTTGAAAAATCTAATTCTTGTGGGGATGATGTCAACAAATATGCTGAAAATGTCCTATTTAAGTCGAGAAATTCTTTGATTCCTTTGCCAGCTGAGGCTTTGGTTATTTGGTTGCCATCTCCTCTTAGTAACGAAGGCAAGGTTCAGAAAGGAGATTGCTCAGACTCATCAAGGACTACAGAGTTGACTAATTTTAAATGTATTTATAATTAAAAAAAAATGAAAAAAAAAGGGATAAAAACACCCCCAGGCCGTCGCAGCCTGGGGTATGGATTACCCCAGGCGCTGAAATACACAAATTTTTAATTATAAATACCTTTTAAATTAGTATTCTTTTAATGTAGACATTTATGAAGGATTTTTTCCCCCCAATATTAAAATTGGAGCTTAAAATGACCAAAATACACAATGAAGAGGGCAAATTCGTTTTCTGAGAAAAACGAATCTACCATTTTCGGTTTTCAAAAAGAATCTTATAGAAAAAAAAAATTTATAAAAAAAGAGAGGTCCGCGAAGTAGTCGACGACTAGCTCGGAAATTCAAAAGGAGGCAAAATAAAATAGAAAAAAGCAGAGCAGAGCGCGTACAGATAAGAATAGCACTGCCCTATTAGCTCAGAACCACCGCCACCACCACCACCACCGGAATCAAGATTCTACTGTTATTACCCAAGGCAGGAATATATGTATGCAAAGGCAACATTGCAAAGTAGAAATAGAAAGTCATATGCACTTTTGACCAAGAAACAAACTAATTATCAAGAGAAAGTCACTAAAAAGTTGAACATTAGGTGAATCAAATATTTGTAAGGTTTTGAACATTAACTTCTCGGTGTTCACCAACTTTCTTTCAATTAATGTGTACCCAACATTTGAGCTTCTTCTTTCTAGAGTGTTAATGAAAGTTGAAAGAAAATACTGTGCCCAAAAAAGTCGAGCATTATATTTAGAAGCTTGCCTCCATTAGTTACTCCATAGAAAATCCTAAGCACTAAAGCACTCTTTGGAAATTTCAAAGATATGACACTTTTTGAACAAATAGTAACAATAAAAGGCCACAAATGAAGAAAGAACAAAATCCATGAACATGAAAATCGTCGGTTCAGAGCAAAGGTTTATTTTTGATAGACTAAAAAACATGAATCGAATGTAGAACTAAAAAAATAAGTGAAGCATTATATCGAACAACTTGTCTCCATTCGCAACTTCATAGACATGGAAGTTTGAACAAATACTAACAACTCGATGAAGGAGGATGTAATGAAAGGAAGAGAAGAATCAAGAAATAAGTAAACATCGTGCAAGAACAAAAAACAATTAATGAAAGAGAAGAAGGCAATGTTTGAATCTGCAAACCATTTACTTACCATCAACAGTAATTACTGCATCGAAATTACACACCCAAAAGACTTGAATTTGTGAACTTTAAAGGTTGGAGATGGAAAAAGCATGAATAATCGTAATTGAATTAGATGTGAATAGAATTCCTGATCAAATAGGCTATGAAAGTAGAGCAAAAATGAAGAAGAAAAAAAAAGTTGCGAAAATGGAAATTTTTTTTGAAGCGTATGTAACTTCTCGGCGGAAATGAATGAACATGAACTTGTTTCAAAAAGACATGAACAGACACGAACTTGTTCCCAGCGGACATTAACGGGCATATGCATATGAATATGAACCGTCAGATGTGAGAGGACTTTTTCCAATTGAACATGAACGATTGGATTTAAAAGGATGAATATGAATAGTCAGATGTAAGAGGACCATCCCCAATTAAACATTAACCGTTGGATTAAAATGAAGAGAATTTATGTCATCTGTTAACAATAGAAAATCGCCTTCTGACTTAAACAAACAAGGACAATTCAATCGCTTATTGTAAAGTCAGCAAATATATATGTATATATATATATATATATGTGTGTGTGTGTGTGTGCTTTTAACAATCAAACTTCTCCCACGACTAACTTAATTAATTTGATATCATTTGCGTGAATTAATAATATTAGACTCTGTCATTTTTATATATATTTATATAGCTAGGTTGGTTTTTATGAAGGAAATGTATTGGGCGATTAACATGGAGGATTGCGTGCCTGTTGCGGGCACTTGTACCTACATTAAAATGGTGTTACTGCATCTGTGAGTTGTCAGCATTCGATCACTGTCCGATGTCTTAAATGCCTTGAAACAATCACTAGATCAAGGCATTTGAGACAAATAGTTAGGTTATTAGTTGTTTTAATTTTTTTAAACATATATATTAATTTGAAGAATTGATAGAGTCGACTTTTGGAGAAAGGTTCTGGGAATCTCGAATATCTCTTTTTCATCACCGCCTCCCTACACAACAAATAGAATAGTGTTAAATCAACCTAAGAATGCCCGGTAAACACCGTTCACAACTAATTAAACAGAATATTATGTGCATATGTACTTAGTGTAATGCGTGCTACATGTATCTAATACTTGATCTCTTCCATTTAAAGAGTCCGATTTATTTAGGAAAATGTATAATTTATTATAGATATCGAGTTACAACATATAAAATAATTAATTTGACACTATTTATTCTATTAATGTCCTTATTTTTTTAATGGTAAGTTAATTATGAACATTACATTATTATTTATATTAGAAAGAGCAAAATATTTTTGAAAATGAGCTCCTTTATTAAAACAAAAATACACTTTGAAAATGGACTCTTCTAGTAAATTTGAGGGAGTAATTTTAAAGAAGGTGACTATATGTGTGTGTGTGTGTGTGTGTGAGAGAGAGAGAGAGTATATATAAACAGATACTCTCTCCAATTTAAAATGAAAGTCATTTTAGAGTTTTTTTATACACATTAATGAATTTTTTTAAATGACAAGAAAACTCTTGACTATAATAATTTATTACTGTTAAAATTATATTGGAGGAAAAGATATGTTTTTTGCTAAAATATCATTTATAGTTAAGATTGTTACTTCATATAAAACGACTTTTAAATAGGAATATGAGAGGCGGGTCAAAAAAGTAGCAGTCGTGATCACTTCCCCTGCGCTGGCTAAGGAGGTTCTCAAGGATCAAGACCAATTTATGCCTACCGGCGGCACAGAGATTGTTACCAGTCCAAACGGGCCAGGGAAATGCTCTGTAACTCCACTCTAGACTCTGTTTACGCCCTGAGGCGACAACCCCCCCCCCCCGGTTCAGAAGAATTCAGGGATGTTGTCGGTGGACTGATTGAATCCTTGGGGATGCCAAACACTACATATTATTACCCTTTTCTGGCAAGATTTGACCTTCAAGGAATTAGGAGAAAAAAACCCCACACATTCTAGCAGTGAAATTGGATCAAATCTTCGAGAGGTTGATAGATTAAAGATTAATGAAGGAATCAGCTCCTAAAGAACAGAGTCCTGGAGTTCTTGTTGATAAAGCTAAAGATGATGATTTAACGAGGACTCAGGTGAAGGGATCACTCATGGATATGGTTGCTGGGGGGACCAAAACGACGTCGAATTCGCATTGGCGGAGATGATGAACAAACCCGAAGTTCTGAGAAAAGTTCAGGAACTACAGGGAAAAAGGCATTGGAAAAACAGAGGCGTAGAAGCTGAAGAAGTTTAATTACTTGAATTTCAAAACCCTAAGTCTACTACTCCATATGTTTCATCAGAAGTGTTAAGGGACTAAACTGGCTATTTTGTATTTTGACCTCCGATAACCTACAAAACCGACTACAACGGGACTAAAAGTCCAACGAGACAGACCAAAAGTGTAACAATGGTGACCCAAAATGTGATTTTCCCTTTTCTCAAGCTATAATTGGAATCATATACTTTATATAACAATAATGCAAGTGTGGAGTCATAATTTTCGAAGAACAAGAAGGGGAGTAATGATTTCAATCATTGTTCCATATATCTGAAACAAAGGGCGGAGGACTGCATGTCCAAAATGGTGAGAAATCATTGATTCTTGAATGACATAGCCATCCACTCTTGGATTCTCCATTTCAAACTCCTAAACCCTCTCCAATTTCAGATCTGACTCTTTTCTCACCAAATCTTCCAATTCCTCCTTCGATGGTGCATAATAGTGAACATCGTACGAATCAAAATTTTCTTCCTCAACTAGTCCCTGACGTAAGAAATTAATTAATTAATATTTATATATGATACATGGAATCGCTTTAATTAGAAACGCAACTTTTTTAATGAAGTAAGTAACTCATGGACAAAAGCCGCAAATGAGCGGGACAAAATTTCCCATAAGAATGAATTGGCTGGATAAAGATAATCTGGATCAATCCTTCCTGCGAAAAGCAGCCCCATCCCACCCCCACTCACAAGCTCCTTAGATCTTGAACAGAGGAACAACGAAAAATCTTGCCGGAATTGTTTTGCGTAGGCTTCTCCAACCTATAGAGGGCTCTGTTTAGTTCTATAAATGCTTCCTTTGTTGATTGGTTTCCCATTCACGCCATAAATTCCTCCAGAACCTATATATATCCCGTCACAACAGTTGCGAATCTGTTACTGTTCACAACAAAAACACCCCTATAAGTAATGAATTCCATATCAATCTTATGATTAAAAAATACTTTCGTTATTCATTTTATTTTTTCTTTTTCCTGAAGGAATATGAAATACCTTACTCTGCAGATCATAAAGACAAA
This sequence comes from Leptodermis oblonga, assembly GCA_016801395.1. Lineage (NCBI taxonomy): Eukaryota > Viridiplantae > Streptophyta > Magnoliopsida > Gentianales > Rubiaceae > Leptodermis > Leptodermis oblonga. The sequence goes on from CM028754.1 coordinate 1,864,531, forward strand.
GTTGCCAACACCCCTTTTTAACAAAGTTGTCTGGCCTCCAAAATAAATGAACAAATCACTTGAACCAAGATGGTTTAATAGTATTGTTATGTATATGTAAATAACACATCAATTACCATAAGGATCCGTTTGTTTCCCATGGAATTAGAATTGAAATGGAATTGGATTTTATAGAATTGAAATATAAAATTGGAATTGTAAATCCATTTCAATTTCATTATTTGGTAAAAATATAGAATTGGTTAGAAATTGAATTGTGATTTCAATTCTTTTGTTTGAATACTCAAAATTATATAGAATTAGAATTCATTTGTAATATGGAAAATAACCATATTTCATGGCCATCCAACTCCATGAAAGCCACCTCCTTTGAACTCACTCATCCATCTATTCCAATTTCCATTTTATTTCAACCTTCCCAATTTTAGCTTTTCTTCACACCCTCTTTTACAATCTCCCAATTCTACTACTAGTTACAGAGAAAAAGAAACAAAAAGTTGAACATCTTGATGAGTGGGATGTCCTCCATGAGGATGGATTTCTTGAAATCCATCATGAACATGATGATGATGATGGGAAGTTCTTCTTCAGAGAATGTTTTCAAGAACTAATCCACTTGCCCATATCCAAAACAATCTTCTTTCAAAGTTTTACCTTTCCCAATTCAATTGGAGCCGGGGCAAGATCAATCCATCTTCTCCTGTAACAGCTGAAACAGAGGCGTAGAAGAGTCCGACGTTCAGAAACTCCCTTATACGCAGTGATGAAAGAAGCGTTGAGGCTACACGATCCCGAAAGGAGCTCGCGTTTCCGTGAACGTCTGGGTGGTTCACTGGAACCCTTCTGTGTGGGAGAATGCGTCGGAGTTTTGGCCTGAGAGATTCGCAGGAGACAATTCGGATTACAGCGGGAAGGATTTCAGGTATTTGCCATTCGGGTCGGGGAGGAGAAGCTGTGCGGGGATAGCAATGGGGGAGAGCATGTTCATGTTTTCGGTTGCTTCTTTGGTTCATTCCTTTGATTGGGAAGTGGGTGGAGAAAGATTGGATATGAAAGAGAAGTTTGGGGTTGTTTTGAAGAAGAAAAAGGATTTGATTTACTGAGCAAAAGGAGAAGTTATTGGAAGATCCACTATTTCAATGAAGACTTAAACAAACTCTAAACAGTGGAATCAACCATTCTCCTTCTTTGTGTGAATCTTTTAGGAAACAAATAAATAGAGATCAAAACGAAACAAGCAACAAATGAACAAATTGACAGCACAACAATTTTAGCGTGGTAAAACCTCCGTTAACAAGGAGGAAACATCCACGGGACCTTAGGCCACTTAATCTCCACTAAAATCAATAATGGGTACAACCAAGAGTTCTCTCTAATTCAGATTAGAGGCATTCATCAACAACATCAAGATATTAGAGGCATCCATCAACAACATCAAGATATTAGAGGCATCCATCAACAACATCAAGATATACAACACAATCTTGGAACACAATAAGAATCAATATAGCAAATAAACCAAAGATTTCTCCAAACTCACGTCACTGTTATACGCACAGCAGACGGACTTAAAATGCTCAAAACCAGATCTCCACCGCTACGTGTGGTGAACACTGTGGCAAAGTTTCAGGGCAATCCAACGGTTGATCGCTGAGAAAACTCCGTTTTGGCTGAACTGGTCCTGGCAGGGAAAATGCTGCGGTTTTCCTCTTGCTGCTCTCCGGACGCCCGATCTCTTTTTGTGCTGCTCCGTCTCACACCCCTCACCAAATCCCTGAAGAAAGGGTTAATAAAAACAGCCTAATGGGCCTCATTTTGGGCTCCTCCAAATATGAGGGAAAAGCCCAACAAATCTCCCCCTTTCCCGATTAGGTGGAGGGATCCGCCATCCCGGCAATTGAACAACAAACTTCAAGTTTTTCCCTTGATACTGCTTTTGTCAACATGTCAGATCCATTCTCATCTGTATGGATTTTCTCAAGTTCAAGTAACTTATTGTTAAGAGTATCCCTTATCCAATGATACCTCACATCAATATGCTTTGATCTTGAGTGAAACGCCGAGTTCTTCGCCAGATGAATAGAACTCTGATTGTCGCAGAACAATACATATTTCTGCTGCTTGAGACCAAGTTCTCTCAAGAACTGCTTCATCCACAACAACTCTTTACAAGCTTCCGTTGCTGCAATAAACTCTGCCTCTGCTGTAGAGAGTGCTACACACTTTTGCAATCTTGACTGCCAAGAGACTGCTCCACCAGAGAAAGTAATTAGATAACCTGAAGTAGACTTACGAGAGTCTTCATCTCTTGCCAAATCTGAATCAGTGTATCCAACTAACACTGGTTTTCCACTTCCAAAGCTAAGTGTTAACTTGGAAGTACCTCGAAGATATCTCATAATCCACTTTACTGCATCCCAATGCTCTCTTCCTGGATTCGAAAGGAAACGACTAACAACTCCAACTGCATGAGCTATGTCTGGCCTCGTACACACCATTGCATACATTAAGCTTCCTACTGCTGAGGCATATGGAACCTTTTTCATATCTTCCTTCTCTTTATCTGTTGAAGGGCCTTGACTCGATCTCAACTTAAAGTGGTTAGATAAAGGAGAAGAAACCACTTTAGCTTTATCCATACGGAACCTTTCAAGTACCTTGTTAATGTACCGTTCCTGTGACATGTACAACTTCTTCCCTTTCCTGTCTCGACAAATTTGAATACCAAGAATTTGTTTTGCTGGCCCCAAATCCTTCATGGCAAAGGACTTACTCAACTGCTTCTTCAAATTATCAATCCTTAAAGAATTTTTGCCAACAATCAACATGTCATCAACATAGAGCAATAAAATGATAAAATCATCATCAGAGAATTTCTGCACAAAAACACAATGGTCGGAATTAGTCTTCTTGTAACCATGCTCCCCCATAACTGACTCAAACTTCTTATACCATTGTCTAGGTGCTTGCTTCAACCCGTAGAGGCTTTTCTTTAACCGGCATACATAATCCTCTTTTCCTTTTGCCTCAAAACCCTCTGGCTGCTCCATATAAATTTCTTCCTCCAACTCACCATGAAGAAAAGCAGTTTTCACATCCATTTGCTCAATTTCTAAATCTAAGCTTGCTGCTAGACCTAGAACAACACGTATGGAAGACATCTTCACAACAGGAGAGAAAATATCATCAAAATCAATACCTTTTCTCTGACTGAATCCCTTGACGACCAGTCTAGCTTTGTATCGTGGTTGTGAACTGTGTTCTTCTTGCTTCACCTTGTAGACCCACTTGTTCTTCAGAGCTCTCTTACCCTTAGGCAACTTTACCAGCTCAAACGTGTGATTGTCATACAGTGACTGCATCTCATCTTCCATAGCACCAACCCAGTGAGCCCTGTTTCCATCTTCCATCGCTTCTGCATAACATTGAGGTTCCCCCTCATCTGTCAATAACACATACTTATCTGTATCATACCGTGTGGAAGGACGTCGATCTCTGGTAGACCTCCTGAGTGGAATTTCTGATTCTGACAACTGATCAGTAGTCTGGTGATCTGTTTCAGCCTGCAAAGGAGTATCTGCATCATCTGAACCCTGTTGGTCATCTTGAACATTTTGTTCCATCTGTACTGATAAAGGAACTGGATCTAGGTCAATCAAATCATCACTATACTGATGGACTCCTTTTTCTCTCTTCTCAACATCTTGTACAGTTTGATCTTCCATGAATACAACATCACGACTCCTTACTAGTTTCTTCTCAACTGGATCATAAAATCTATAGCCAAATTCATCCAGACCATAACCAATGAAGATACATTGTCGTGTCTTCACATCGAGCTTAGATCTCTCATCTTTTGGTATATGCACAAATGCCTTGCAACCAAAAACGCGTAGATGATCATAAGAAACATCTTTTCCAGTCCAAACTCTGTTTGGTACATCAAACTGAAGAGGAACACATGGTGTGAGATTAAGAACATATACAACTGTATTCAAAGCCTCACCCCAGAAAGATCTCGGCAACTGAGCCTGTGAAAGAAGACATCTTACTCTTTCAACCAATGTTCTGTTCATTCTCTCAGCCAACCCATTTAACTGAGGAGTCTTGGGAGGTGTCTTTTGATGTCGAATGCCCTGACGCCTACAATACTCATCAAAAGGACCTGAATACTCTCCCCCATTATCTGTTCTGATGCACCGCAATTTCTTCCCAGTCTGTCTCTCAACTAAGGCTTGAAACTGTTTAAACACATCTAATACCTGATCTTTGCTCTTCAAAGTGTACACCCATAACTTTCTTGAACAATCATCTATGAAGGTCACGAAATAGCTGGCACCACCCAAGGTTCTTGTCTTCATAGGACCACATACATCTGAATGTACCAAATCAAGTATGTCTTGTTTTCTTGAAGGTGGGGAACTCTTGAAAGAAACTCTATTCTGCTTCCCTGCCAAACAATGAGTACATCTTCTTAAATGAGCATTATTCATTCCAGAAAGAAGATTCTTTTTAGCCAATACTGCCAAGCCTTTCTCACTCATGTGAGCAAGTCTCTTATGCCACAATTCCGCAGTGAGCTCATCTGTCACAGCATTAATAACACCTTTGGAGAGTCTTGCCTGCAGTATATACAAACTGGAATGCTTGTTCCCACGAGCAACAACCATAGCACCTTTAGTAAGTTTCCACTGGCCATTACTAAAGGTATTGCAATATCCTTCATCATCAAGTTTACCTGCAGAGATCAAGTTCAAACGAATTTCAGGAATATGCTTTACCCCTCTAAGAAGCAGTCTCGTGCCATTGTTCATCTCCAAACACACATCTCCGATACCAATGACTTTAACCAAACCATCATTACCCAACTTCACCGTCCCAAAATCACCTGCTGTATAGGATGTAAAGAAGTCCTCTTGAGATGTAGCATGAATGGAGGCTCCACTATCAATAACCCAACTGATCTCGTGACATGCAACATTGACAACATCTTCATCATAAACAACGAGAAAGTCTTCTGTACTAGCGGTGGCAACTCGATCATTTTCCTTGCCAACATCACCCTCTTGTTCTTTGTCTTTCTTCTTGTTATCCCGCTTCAACTGTCTACAATATTTCTTGATGTGTCCTTTCATGCCACAGTGATGACACTCAACATTAGCAAACCTGTTGGACTTACTTCTTCCTTTTTCTTTATTCTTGAAACCTCTGCTTTTACTTCTCCCTCTTCTTTCTGTAACCAAAATCTCTGACTGCTGAGAAGACCCATGTGATTTTCTTCTCATTTCTTCATTTAAAACACTGCTCTTAGCCAGATCCATGTTGATTACACCATTTGGAGCTGAGTTACTTAATGACATTCTGAATGTTTCCCAAGAGTCCGGCAACGTACCCAATAAACATAACCCCTGAATCTCATCATCAAACTTGATACCCATTCCAGCTAACTGATTGATTATTCCTTGGAACGTATTCAAGTGATCTGTCAACGGAGTTCCATCTTGATACCTTAATGCCATCAACTGCTTTATGAGAAACATTTTATTATTTCCTGTTTTCCGAGCATACAACTCCTCAAGTTTACTCCAGAGTGACCGTGCATGTATTTCCCCACTAATATGATTCAAAACATTATCATCTACCCACTGCCTTATATACCCACAGACTTGTCGATGCAACAAAGTCCATCCTTCTTCAGACATATTTTCTGGCTTCTCAGAGGCAAACACCGGCAAATGAAACTGTTTGACATAAAGGAGATCTTCCATCTTTCCTTTCCAAGTGTGATAATTAGAACCATTCAAAGTGATCATTCTACTCAAATTTGCTTCCATTATTTAACACAAGAAATTCAACAATAATAACCACAGCTCTGATACCACTTTGTTGGAAGATCCACTATTTCAATGAAGACTTAAACAAACTCTAAACAGTGGAATCAACCATTCTCCTTCTTTGTGTGAATCTTTTAGGAAACAAATAAATAGAGATCAAAACGAAACAAGCAACAAATGAACAAATTGACAGCACAACAATTTTAGCGTGGTAAAACCTCCGTTAACAAGGAGGAAACATCCACGGGACCTTAGGCCACTTAATCTCCACTAAAATCAATAATGGGTACAACCAAGAGTTCTCTCTAATTCAGATTAGAGGCATTCATCAACAACATCAAGATATTAGAGGCATCCATCAACAACATCAAGATATTAGAGGCATCCATCAACAACATCAAGATATACAACACAATCTTGGAACACAATAAGAATCAATATAGCAAATAAACCAAAGATTTCTCCAAACTCACGTCACTGTTATACGCACAGCAGACGGACTTAAAATGCTCAAAACCAGATCTCCACCGTTCAAAACATACCTCTACGTGTGGTGAACACTGTGGCAAAGTTTCAGGGAAATCCAACGGTTGATCGCTGAGAAATCTCCGTTTTAGCTGAACTGGTCCTGGCAGGGGAAAAATGCTGCGGTTTTCCTCTTGCTGCTCTCTGGACGCCCGATCTCTTTTTGTGCTGCTCCGTCTCACACCCCTCACCAAATCCCTGAAGAAAGGGTTAATAAAAACAGCCTAATGGGCCTCATTTTGGGCTCCTCCAAATATGAGGGAAAAGCCCAACAGAAGTTGGGATGTGCGAGTTGCACAGTAAACTGAGAGCAAAGTTGGAACATAACGCCTAAGGCAATGGCTGAGAAATCATGCGATAGCCTGTGCGAGTGCACAAGGCATCGCATGACTTCCATTAGTCAAGTCAAAGGCGAAATCCAGCAGACTTACTACGTGCGAGTCGCACGAGGCCTCGCACGATCGATGTCCAGTGAACTCCAGTGAGTTTCCTTCATTCTTGAATGGTTGCACCTCTTCACGAAAAGTAAGATTTCGAAATCAATTCTTATCCGAATTGAGTCTCATTTTTTCCTACCTCTTCGTAAGAGCTGTGGCTATTGAATAACGCCTTTTGGAGGTCTAAAAATAAGACTCCTTTGGACAGATTTTTCAGAAAATGAAATCACTCTCATTTTACAAGCATTTCTTGCTCTTTTCTCTCTTGTTTTTTGTTTTGTTTAAGTCGGTGCAGGCAAATCTATTGCACACCAAATGAGACTAATAAAGCCTAAAAGAAAGCACCTAGCATGATTTGAAATAACATATCTTTTTGTACTACTTTTGTAACAAACTAGTTTTTGGTACTTGAAGAATTCAGTCATCGTTCTTGTTGTTGTTTGTCATTGTTGTTATTTCAGGAAATATCTAACATTTCTTTCCAACTATTCTTAAATTATTAAAATAATAATAATTTATGCTATATCTATCTACTTTGACAAGCTGAATAAACTATTTTATTCATGGCCGGCTTTGAAAAAAGGGGGGGATAATTATTAATTTGAAGATGGTAATTAGATGATTAAGTTTTGAGTAATTAGTCACTGCATTTTACAACAGATATTATTAATTTGAACACAAATGTAAATATATGATTAAATCAAAATTTAGTGTCACAGAAATGTAAATATATGATTAAATCAAAATTTAGTGTCAAGGCTATTAATTTTGAGGTCGAAATAGGAATATGATATGTAAATGAAAAAATAACTATTAGATCCAATCATTTATAATCAGTACTAATTGTGTGTAGGAAATAGGATTATACGACTTATTGAGTAAATGGGGACGGGGGATTGGGAATATTCCAAACTTAGTGGTTCCCATAGAAAACTTTGATTTGTGTTGGGGACCAAGTCGCACCACTTGCAGATTCAAGATACAAAAGTTTGAGTCATTCTCGTACGGTCTGATATGTAATAAGGTCTCATCCTTATTAGGTTTTAAGGAAGATTTTAAAAAATAGATTTTTGAAATAGGTTTGAAAAACATGCAAACGAATGAACAAGAGTTTAAAATTGATTTTTAAAAATGATAATAACTTTATTCTTATGATATTCGCGGGACTCAGCAAAGGGAGATTTCTTCATTTCAAATTTGAGCGGCAAAGCGAGGTGAACCTTTTTATTCGTCTAATTTTTGCGTGGCAGATGTTTTTCAGGGCCAAATGTGAAAAAGTTATTTTGAAACCCAGTCTTGGGAAATAATTTTTAGGTTGGTGTGCCAAACAAAGTTTGAATTTTGAAATCCAAAAATACCCAAAACCAACCCACAAAATCTAGTAACGAACATGCCATTAACTCTTAAAATTAATACGTATATTTTCTTTAATTTATGAGATTTTTTTTCTACATGCAACGTTACACTTAAGAAAGAAAAAAAAATAAACGATAGCTAAACCCTTAAAATCGATGTTTCCACTACAAACGATGAAACATGGAATATATCAATGCTTCAATGCGACACATCAGAGGTTAATTACAAGCGATAGTTCAACTATTAAAATTGATACTTTATTTTTCACTACAAGCCATGAGATATCGGAGGTTATACGTGATATGCGATACAAAAGAGGCTGTATGCATTACAAATACTTTCATAACATACACCAAAAAGCTTACAATAATTGATCTATTCTTTTCTTTTCTTGCAATTTTCACTCACAATCATTGTGCTGGAAAGAAAAGAATAAAAGGATGGCAAGTATTCAAAGAATGCTTGTGTGGTGGAGGATGATATCTTATCAATATGCTATTCTCTTTACCAACAACAATGGCCCATTTTCAAAAGTAAAAGAGATATTGTTTTTCCACTATGGCTTCTCCAGCTCAAAATTAGATATATAGAGAGATAGAAGGAAAGTTATAGTTTTGCCGAAATAATTGTTTTTCTCAAGACTTATCATCAATTTCTTGCTTCATTTCTGAAGATGGCTGATTCTGCGATTGGGGTGGTTACAGAGGCTTTGTTGACGAAGGTGGCTTCACTTGTTGCTGAGGAGATCAACCTTGCATGGGGTGTCAAGAAAGAGCTCAAAAAGCTTTCCAAGAAACTCAATGAGATTCAAGATTTGCTGTCTGACGCGCAAAGCAAGCAGATAACTAGCAAAGTTGTGCAACGTTGGCTGAAAGATCTCCAGTCAATTGCACTTGATGCTCAGATTGTCTTGGACGAGTTCAGCTACCAAGTTCTTCACCAAAAGATCGAGTGCCGAAAGAGGGACAAGGTACGCAGCTGCTTTTCATGTTCAAATCCTGTTTTTCTTCGTCCTAAAATGGCTCATAAGATCAAGGATGTTTTGTCATCCTTGGATCAGCTTTATGCTGAATCAGATAAAATTGGCCTTAAGAAGCCAATGGAGTTGATAAACTCGCTTTCTCCTAATCTCAAAGAAATAAGGTCAACAGTGCCTTATGTGGAGGATTCAAAAATTGTGGGAAGGGATGATGATGTTTCAGAGGTTATAAAATTGTTAACTGGCTCAGACTCAGAGTACAGGGAAGACTTACCGGTCATAACCATATTGGGTATGGGCGGTCAGGGGAAGACCACCGTCGCTCAACTTGTGTTCAAGAGTGACGCAGTTAAAAGTTATTTTGATAAGACAGTGTGGGTTTGTGTCTCAGATGATTTTAGTGTTAAGAGACTGTTAGCAGAAATGCATTCTCCCACTGAAACCAACTACCAATCAGCTACTAAGGTAGACTTGGTAAATAAACTGAAAGGCCAGTTGATGGGTAAAAAATACTTGCTAGTGCTGGATGATGTTTGGAATGAGAATGGACGTGAATGGGAAGACATGAGGACTTGTCTGCTAGAAATTGAGGGTTCTAAAGGGAGCAAGATTTTGGCCACTACGCGGGGTGAGAAAGTTGCTTCAGCTATGCAAACATCGAGGTACCATCGGCTTGGTACACTTTCAGATGAACAAAGTTGGGAATTGTTTACAAAATGTGCATTTGCTGATGGGGAAACAACCCGGACGCAGCAGTTGGTGGATATTGGCAGAAGGATATCAAAAAGGTGTGGAGGCGTACCTTTGGCTATCAAGATAATAGGAGGCTTACTGTGCTCTGAATCAGATTGGTCAATAATTGAAAGCAATGAGATGTGGAGTACATTTAAAGAAGGAGTTGAAGTTGTTTCTGTCATCAAGTTAAGTTATGACCATTTGTCTTCATTGCCACTGAAACAATGTTTTGCATATTGTGCAATTTTTGAGAAAGACACTGTCATGGAGAAAGACAAGCTAATTCAACTTTGGATGGCGCATGGGCTACTAAATGTTCCGCAGGGAAGTAAATCGAAAATGGAAGACCTGGGAAAAGTCTACTTGAATACTCTTCTGACGAGTTCTTTATTGCAAGGTGATCCAAGTGGCAAGTATTGCAGAATGCACGATCTTGTACATGATGTTTCAGTACAAGTGTCAGAAAATTATTGCTTTCTCATTAAAGATTCCACGGCCAAAAGCAATAATGAAATTGAAGCCATTCATGTATCAATCCATTCAAGTGAAAGTGAAAGTGAAAGTGAAAGAGGAATGTGGAAGAGTTTGAAAGGTGTTCTTCCCTCAAAGTTGCGAACACTCTATTTGAAAGGTGTTGACCTATCCGACGATCTGTTTGAAAACTTACCGTGGCTCTCTGTTTTGATTATTGAGAATGGGAATGTTGTGGAATTACCAAATTCAATTGGCAAGTTGAAACATTTAAGATTTCTTGATATAAGTTCTACTCAGATAGAAAGGCTTCCGAAGTTTTTGACAAAGTTATACCTCTTACAAACTCTAAGAGTTTATTCTTTGACGGAGTTACCCGAGGGGTTTGGGAACTTAATTAACTTGAGGCACATCTACTTTGATAGAGGCACTGGATGTGTTTCTATTGGATTAGGCCAATTGACGAATCTTCAAACGTTGCCGTATTTCAAGGTGGGAAAATGCAAGGGATGTGGAATAGAAGAGTTGGAGTACTGGGACAACCTCAGAGGTACACTCAAAATATTCTGCCTTCAAAATGTGGGAAGCTATGAATCTGCTGCTAAAGCCAACTTGTGGAGGAAGTCAAATATTCAAAATCTAGAGCTTCATTGGGATGATGATCAGAGGGAAGAAAACATTGATGACAGTGATGTTGTGGAGGGTTTGAAACCTAGTTCGAACGTGAAACGTTTAAGGATCAGAGGTTATCAAAGCCAAAAATGGCCATCCTGGGCAGTATCGGAGAATCATTTATTTCTACTTCGCGATCTGGTTGAACTACGATTAAGTTGGTTGGAGATTTTTTTACCTTAATATTCATTTTGGGGGAAAAAATTACCAAAATAAGCAAAAAAAAAATGAAATTCCCAAACTATTGAAAACGAATTTGGGAATTTCGTTTTCAGTTGAAAACGAATATCCCAACTTCGTTTTCAACCGAACAAAAAAAAAAAAAAAAAAAAAATTCTTTTGAAAACGAATTCACGGAATTCGTTTTCTTTTGAAAACGAATTCCGTGAATTCGTTTTCAAAAGAATTTTTCTTTTTTTTTTTTGGTTTAATAATCGAATTCCTTAATTAATTTTTTCCTTTTTTGTTTTTTATTAATTTCATTAAGAAACTAATTCCAGTACAATGGTTTTTAAAATGAATAAAAATAATTATATGTAAACAAATTTTATTAAAATTAAATAATTATTTTAATTGAAGATTTATTACGAAAATTAGTATTCATGGAAAACGAATGTGGGGAATGCGAGGTGTACTTATGGGAAAAAAAAAACCGTAAGAAAAATTGAAAATATGGGATGGAACAGAATTATAGCATATGCTCTGGAACAGCACGAACGAGTGGCCGAATAAGCGGCGATGCCTGGACGCACTGCAATTCAAAGAAGTGCTTAAGACAATGTTATTTACACATAAGTTGCAGCTCCCTAGTTAGCCGCGAGAATATACACGTGGAAAAAAACCAAAGCAGTGAAATAAAAACAGTGGGGGGAAAATATTATTTGGAAAACAACGAAATCAGGGAATAAAATTTAATCAAGTAATGTTATTTTGTAGAAATAGACCCGTAATTTTTTCTAGAAAATCAATTCAATGAAATATGCTTACACTGCGGTGCATTTGTAGAAGTGTGTTCATGAAATTCAGGGAATAAGCGAAATCGTTTTTCCTAATAACGATTTCGGGATTCACTGTTTTGTCACGAACAAGAGAAGGCGAAACCAACGAAGGCATGTCCCGAACTCGTTTTGTAAGAAGGCGATTACAGCTGTTTAGCTTTCTGGAAAAAACATTCGGCAAATTCGTTTTAATGAGAAAACAAATTCGGTAATTTTGTAGATTCCAGAAAGAATTCCGCGAATTCGTTTTCTCGAGAAAACGAGTTCGCCGAATTCGTTTTCTCGAGAAAACGAGTTCGCTGAATTCGTTTTCTCGAGAAAACGAATTCGGTAAATTCGTTTTCTAGAGAAAACGAATTCAGCGAATTCGTTTTCCATTGAAAACGAATTCGCGAAATTCGTTTTCTCCTGAAAACGAAATAAAGATTATTTATATTAAGTGCTCAAAACTGGGGAAATAGTATTTTGAATTTTCAAGATTAGGAATTTATAGGTTTCGTATCATTTGACCAAATGCAAACTCGTGATTTGAATATTTGAAGGATTTAGCAAAAAAAAAAAACGATTTCTGTGAATAAGATTAAGCAGTCTAGCCAAATTTATAATATAAATTACTTAATTGGCCCATGATTTGGAGATAATTTTAAAGATAAAATAAATTCAGATGAAAATCGTTTTCTTCACAAAACAAAAAGCAAATATTATTCTTCAGAAAAGGAAAAAATAATTTAATTATGAAGAAAACCATTTCCGATGAATCGTTTTCTTCATAAAACAAATAAAAAAAACTTAATTCTTATGAAAACTATTCGGCGGAAATCCTTTCTTCATAAATGAAAAAAAAAAATTAATTCTGAAGAAAACGATTCAGGCAAAATCCTTTTTTCATAAATGGAAAAAATAATAATAATTCCGACATAAATGGCCAAAATATTGAAATTCAAAGTTGCCAAAACAATGGTCTAACTTTTCTTTTTACTCCAAATTAAATAACTTTCTCTCTTACATCCAAGAAATAAAAAAAAAAAAAAACTTCTTCTTAGTTTTATACTAATAAATAATAGTTAGTCACGTGAATAGTACGTATATTTTTTTAAACTGATACCAAACTAGTTCAAGGATGATAAACAACAAATCAAAAAATAAGAACAATTTTTTACAGTGAAACTACTACTCTTGAAGAAGAGGAGTGATACTTTTCAAGAGTAACACTAAAAAATTAATAATTTTATACTCCATGACATGTAACTCAAACTCAAGACAGCATGAGCAGCAAAGAATTCTTTTTTCACAACCTTCAAACAAAACCCAGTCATTCAAATCTCCAAAACTCCAAAAAAAATCATTCAACCTCTCTCACTTATTTTTATATGAAACAGAATGGCAAAAGTTATCTGAAAAAGATGAATTTGCTCAACACTTACACCACAAGAAAGAAATGTACAAAAGGGCATCAGAAGAACCATACAAGTTCTCCTCTTACAATCTGTTCTCCAAATAGTCAGTATCCATATTAATAGGGTAGAGATCTCCAGTAGATGTTGAAGAAGCGGTATACGGCACATCTGTTGACACATGTTGTACCTGGCTTCCATTGGAATCTGCAAAGAGTCCCTCGTACGACATTTCCGGGGGCTTGACCTTTTTACTCTTACTTGAGGCACTCAGTTCTGAAATCAAGTTTCTATCAATTCCTGTCCCTTCCATCATGCTAACCACGGCCGACATGGTAGGTCTGTCAGTCGCGGTGGCATTTGTGCAGAGAAGACCGATATACAATGACTGCATAACCTCTTCTTCGTTGTAGTTTGATCCTAGTCTTGGATCTACTAGATCCATCAGACTTCCATGCTTCCTTCTACTGATTAGCCTACGGGAGTGAGATATGCATTAATGCATGTTCCGCGCATTTTAAGTAACATGCAAAAAAACCCAGACCAATCTTGTAGGGATGAAGCACTACCAATTCTATCCAAATTGAAAGCATTTTAAGTAACATGAAAAAAAAAACCGGACCCATCTTGTAGGGATGAAGCACTACCAATTCTATCCAACTTGAAATCAATAACCAGCATGGATTTGTAAATGTAAGAGATAAATATTGTGAGTTTACCCAGTCTAGAAGATAGAAACATTCTTGCTTTAGTTTGATGCTGCTGTTACTCCTTCCACTCAAGATTTCCAAAAGGACAACTCCAAAGCTATAGACATCGGCTTTGTTAGTCAAATGGCCCCTCATTGCGTATTCAGGTGCCATGTATCCACTAAAAACCAGAAGCATGGCATTAGAACAAGTATCCACAACCATCAACATCGCTTGAAGGAATATCGAAACAGAATATTTGAACTGGAATTGACTAAAGCCGTAAAAAAATTTGAAAAAAAAGGAAATGTTACACAGGACTTACAAAGTTCCAGCAATCCGAGTACTTATGTGGGTATTGTCTTCTTCATCAAGCTTAGCCAGACCAAAGTCAGATATTTTGGGAATTAGATCCTTATCAAGAAGCACATTCGTCGCCGTTATGTCTCTGTGGACAATCTTCAACCTTGATTCTTCATGGAGATAAGCTAGACCTTTTGCTATACCAATAGAAATTTTATGCCTTGTTGGCCAATCTAGTTCCAATTGATGTTCTTCAGGTCCTGGAAAGAATTCAGGTGCAGCAAAAGAATGTGGTGGAATTGTATTCAATTTCGTCAGGAAACACACTTGAACAAAAACATGAAATTGCATTTTACCAAACAAGGCACGAGCAAGGCTATTATTCTCCAAATACTCATAGACAAGCAATAAATGTTTCCCCTCAATGCAGCATCCATGGACCTTCACAAGGTAAGGATGTTGTAGAGCTGATATCATTCCTATTTCATTTACAAACTCGCGGTTCTCTTGCTTTGATTTGGAAGACAGCTGCTTCACAGCAATTATAGTTCCATCTCCAAGATTACCCTTCAATGGAGACAGAATGTCAGATTAAACAGCACAACAAGATGAGCATCAATGCTACAAATTTGGGAATATAACCATTTGTGTGATCGATTCACCTTGTAAACGGGACCAAACCCACCTTCTCCAATTTTGTTAGAAGCATCAAAGTTATTGGTTGCAGCTTTGATTTGTTTGAGAGTGAATTTTCCTCTGTGCAAGTCTAACCCCTTAAGATCTGCACAGAAAATTCATCAGAGTGAGGCTCTGTTTCATACTCTGGGAGATACATATAAAACGAAAAAATCATGTGGTGATGCCCTGAATCTTTGAAAGGACAGATACAGCGTCCAGTCATGAAATACCATGGCATATATAGACATTGAACTGCCCAATAAGAAAATGATGGCTTACCATTTTCCAGTGAGTCCTTGGCTCGGAGACAGCCTTTCCGCCAAAGAATAACTAGAACCACCGAAATGAGAAACATAACTCCTATAACAATTCCAACTACAGCACCTACCAAAAGGCTATTACCATGTTAAGATGGTGGTCGAAAATCTGGAGATCAACACAAACACACACGTGCACAAAGAGGAGAAAGAAAGGATAGGTTTTCCAACCAGTCTTTCCAGAAAAGAGAAAAGAAAGTAATTATGTGGGCATGAGAAAGTAATTATGTGGGCATTAGTATATTTTCTTATCAAAGTTACACTATAATAAACAAATGGAAGCGGAAGTCTTCCCAAGAAAAGAAATTAAGCAGAAGATAACGGCACAGGAATGATCAGCCATAATACAAACTTGAAGTTTAGTATATTTGCAATTTTCCACAATCTTTCAGTTCAGTGTTAATAGTTCTGCTATTATCTTAATCTCTTTGTAGTCAAAGTTCATTAATCCTTTTAATTTCGAAAATGTGAGATGCTCAACCCTTGAAGTAAGATTTTGACTGTCAACAAGACACTGTAGAATAAGCAACCAATAACCCAGTGAATCAATCCCAAAAACTTTGACTTCACTTCGTAATCTCTTTTAAAATGTGGATTATCTTTTATAATACTTAGGCTTGCAGCTAAAGTCATTCTTTTCCTGTATCTTCTTGACAAGACTTGAAATATAAATATACTAGCCTCTGCTGCGAAGTATACAGCAAGTAATACAAAATAAATCGAACAAGATTTACTTACTGCTTTGCCACTGAACGCTTCTCAAGCCTGACACAATGCCTCTGAAAAATACCATCAAACATCAATGAAAAGTTAACATTAGGTGACACTGCAGCTAATAAGAAAATGATGGGAGGATTTCCATCCTGTTTACATGCCATTTTCACAATTGACGGGGTCATGCAAGTGTCGTGGATTGGAAACTTACGATGTGTTGCCCCCTGAAGAGCTTGCAAACAAGTTCCTGAGATACATTTGATCTCACATTTTAGCCAGAGACATAAGCTTGATATAGAAACTATTATAATTATGGAACTAAAAGCTATCTTACGTGTTTCTCGGTTGACAATTTGGGGCCACGGCATGTTCACAAAAATTGTTGTATGACAGATCACTGGATGGAAAATAAAATAAAATAAAAAAAAAATCAATGAGAATGTGCCAGTTGTGTTCACTCAACTGAATATATTAAAAGTCAAACTAAAAATGGCATTAGAACATTTATATAGTCCTTGAATTTGGACTTTTAGAATCATATATTTGTCATTAGTTAGGAAAAAACAAAAATTAGACAACTTTTGCATTGATTTTGCGGATAAATATTAAACTTACATGAAGTCTCCTTTATTCAGCATCCAATCAGGCACTATTCCAGAGAGGAAGTTCCCAGTCGGAAACTAGAAAAAAATACCATTTATGAATTAGTCCGAACATTTACCGCACTTTACATCAACTTTTTGCATATCACTCTTTTAGTGAACAGAGGCAATAGGAAACATGGATTGTTCTAGGATAACTTTTTAGAATACTTACATGAAATATGTGCTTGATAAGCAACTACAGCTGTATGGAATTTGTCCATTTAGTTTGTTAAAACTTAAATCCCTGCAATACAGAATATATGAAAATTGCTTCAGAAGAAGTTTTGTGCATGCCAGGCCGCCAGCCAAGAAAATACTTTCCCCAGCTAACTACAGGATGATAGGTAAACTATCTCCCCGATTTGACTTGGTTTCCAGAATCACTAGTAGCTCAAAAATTGAAGTTTGCATGAACTGCATTTCTGGTCTTTACCCTGTCTATACCAGAGCATCTTCATCTGTCAACTCTTAATCGATAACTATTGAATTCTATTTGAGTCATTATACCATGAGTAATCATACACAGTTCGATTGCAGCTTTGCTTGCAATTCATCAAATTTAATCAGGTCCTTTGTTATAGACAACAGAAAATTTCAAGTTATCAAACATAAATAGCACCTCCTCAATATTACTTCCCAGTCAGGATAAACTTTTAACATAGATGAGGATGGCTTTCAGTACTCTATTCCAAATTCCAAATTCCAAATTTAATACCCAGTCAAAATGTAGCCTACAATTCCATTATACACATTATAATAATCAAGCCTTTCCCCTCTCTATATACTATAAACATGTATATAACATTAAAGAAGTGAAAATGAAGAGTTCCCAAAGGTGAACTTCAATGAACAATAATTATGCTGCTCAAATCCCTTATTGCAGCGAGTTATAGAATAGGATCAGCACTACCGATATTCCGATTATGACTGGGAATGCTGTGACCAAGTAAAGAGCTCCAAGTCCTTGCACAAGACAATGGTCTCAGCACTCGGGTTCAAAAACCATCAAAGCATGGGGTGGGGGTTCATTCCAGCTCTAGGAACTAAAATTTTAGGGAAACTTTGAGTTCAATTTCTACAATTGAATCAATAAGTTTGCAATCTGCATCAACATATCCATGCAGTTAAAAGATGAAAAACCAACCACACAAATATAAGAACCCCAATCTTCAGTTATATTTTCTATCAATTAATGGTTGTGTTCCATGTTTACTTTTATTCTGCACCCTAAATTGAGCCCGAAATATAATATCAGTATGCCCTTCTTCTACCGCTACATGACAAAGAGCTCACCTAAAGGTACCCATAACAACCCAAAAAAAAAAACATTAATGATCGAAAAGAAAAGAAAAAACGATAAGGAAGAAGAATGAGGAGACACACCTCGTTAAAGGTCATATCTCTATTTCTTTTAAGGAGCTCCAACACCTATGTCAAAAAAAGGAATTTGGCTTGAGCTTCATCATACAATTATTCATCTTATCAGAACAGTATTTTCAAAGGATAAGTCCAGAACCTAGATTCTATAAGCAAACGTAAACAGATTGAAAGCTTTAGTTACCCTTTTCATCTGAGCGACATAGTCAAGGTCTTGATGATCTGCTCCCTCCGCCTCATCCTTTTCTTCCGCAGGGGAAGTAGATAACGAAGCAGCACTGGTATTACTCACTTCAGTGCCTTCCTTATTACTAACAAACACAACCATTCCACTTTTCCTTCTTCTATTGCTTCTAACTATTCTCCACCTCTCCCTCACATCATAGTAGTAGTCTACATTGAAAAAAGGGGAAGTCTTTCTTTGATCCTTGAATTTTACTATATAAAATTTCGGATGAAAAAGCTCAAACCAATTGAACTTCTGAACAATTGCTCTAAGTCATGAGAAGCTTTTTTAATGTTACCTCAAAATTAACCAATAACATCTGAAACTGTTTTACTGTCTCCTTCATTTGACTGACTTGACTGGTGTTTGAAGAAGCAAGAGCTGTACTGACTTGCTCAGGGGAATACCCTATTCCATTTTGCACAACCTGCAACATCAACCAACTTAAAATGTAAAACCTAACAAATTTAAAAATGTAACACTTAACAAAGAAGCAAAATCAGAACTGAAAAAACCAATCCGAGGATGCGCGAAAGGACTTCAGCAGCCAAAACCTTGGAAATCCAGACTGAACAGAATCCACATACCTCTTCCCTCCTTTTCTTCACCCAGACCCAACAACACCAATCCAACTGCATTCCAAACCAGCCACATTCCAGCAATAGACTACCGCTCATTAAAAACAGATACAACAGCAATGGTGTCTCCAAGTCCCAAATGCGGAATATACAATATGTTAGCAATAAACGCCTCTCTATGTTCCACACGGAGGAGGACGCGTATGCCTACGTGGTCTACGCGGGGGATGCTGGCCCGGTGAAGGATGAGCATGCGTATCGGTAGTGGGCTCGCTACGCATGGAAAGGTTCCGGGCTTTTTCACCGAACTCGTGATGGGGCTTACGCCGCTTATGCAATTCATCATGTGTACCGCGTACAGTACGGCTGGAGGTGCCGTGTCTAGCGAACGCGTCAAAGGTATTGCTGTCGGGCGTTCCACGTTCATGATGCGAGGTTTGCTGATCTGACCAATCGTCGCCGTAGTCTTGAGAACCACCTTCTCCCCCCTCTCGCTGTCTTGACGTGGATGAGCGATATCGGCCCTGAGTGGAACCCGATTTGTGCTCATGTGTAGATCTTCCGCTCATTGATCCTCCATGCGTCGATTCCGAGGAGGACCCGGCGACGAGTCGATGACCTTCGCCAGAACAAGTGAGAGTAGCATGTATCTGGTCACGCACATAAACTAACTTGTCCTCCATAGGATACCCGCCCACATGCAGGTTGTCAAGCATCTCTCCCACAACATGATACATCGACTCCATAGACTGATTCTGAAAGTATTTTAATTACGTAAGTTATATTTGATCCGGTGTTAAATTAAATGTAGAAGAAGTGCTGGGTATAAGGGTCGAAACTTACATAATATTCAGTCAGAGCTCCGTACGGGCGCATCGATCTATCTGGAGGTTTAGCCGGATTACCCACCAGAAGTCGAGTGATGTTGCGATACCACGTCATGTAGGGAGAAAAGTAATCAATTGCTGCATTACTAATATTCCCTACAATGACGGAACGATCAGCTTGTTCCCACAGAGCTATATGGGCTCTGTGTTTTAGGGCCCATTTTTCAGTATTTCGCCCTCTGAAATCCAAACTGTGAAGCCTTTCGCCTGTGTCGATGCTGGGAGGAATAACCTGCTCAAACCCAAATTGGCGCATAACGCGCTCGGGAGCATGGAGTTCGACAGCGCAGAAGTTAACGAGCGGTACATGTGAGCGCCAAATGGCTCTGCCCGTTAAGCAATAATCGGGCAATTTCTGCAATTCATCCTCCTGATATGGGTTCCAAATAAACTACGAGAATAAAATTAAATTGCAATTAGTAAGCAATATTGGACGATCAAATTTTCAGCAATCATTACCATACATAAATACTCACATCTCCCTCGACAAGATGATCTAACTGGTCCCGAAATAGATATATTAAATGTGATCCCACATTCACGAAACTCCGGCGCTTGTTCCATCTACATAATGAACATAACATTGGAAAATGGTTAGAAAACAAAGAACCAACTGGAGGATGCAAGTAAATACATATAACGATACATAACTTACGCGGCACCACGAGGGAGGGGGGCTACATCCATGAAATTATGCTCATTGACTGTTGGTCCAACAGTCGGCGTGAGTTTAGGGATTCTTTCCCATACCCACAGTTGTAGCAGTAGTTGGGGGCCACCGATCTCTTTCGTGGCCATACGCGTAGCCCGGCATAAATTGCGATATAGCGAAGCCAATGTTGCACTGCCCCAGCTATAATTTCTTATGGCATGAACGTTGGCCAGAAAAGGTAAGTACATAAGCTTGGCCCCGGAAGCAGATTTATCACTGAATAAGCTAGCAATCAACTGCAACATTCTCCCTCTTGTGTGCTGCACAACATCATCATCCGTGGAGTCATCACGAACGGCGAGAAACTCATTCAAGTGCGTATTTAGACTCACCAAATTCAGCTGCCCATTCTTAATGTCAGTGGCTTCCGACCGGTAACCCAACAAATGAAAACATAAATCCTGCCACTCAGCAACCGTCCGCGAGGCGCCGTCTGAAATAAGAGGTAAACCAATTATGGGCAACCCCCATATAACTGCAACATCCTGCAGCGTCACCGTCGCTTCACCAACGGGAAGGTGAAATGTGTGAGTCTCTTGTCGCCACCTCTCAGCCAAGGCATTTATTTGATGCTTGTCTACTTTTATATCTCCTCCTCTAAATACACCATAAAATCCTGTATATTGCAGGAGAGTAATCACGCGAGGATGCAAGGAGCCAAAATTCCATATATCGTGATTACTTGACTTGAAAGCTAGGAGAGGAGTGGCCGAGTCCGCCTATATCAATTCCGATCGATGATTGGGTTGCAATGTCAGTACACTGCGGTCTTTAGGGCCTGGGTCCAAATATGCCAAAGGGTTGCTTGCATGTCTCATTGCCATTGTAGACGGTCTGCAAATGGAGAAAAGGAAAAAACCAGAACATGAGACCAGCCGCAGGTTCAAATATGAAAATGAACATTGAGATTGTGGTCAGAGTAAGTTATAAAGAACAATTTAGCTATTATGATTGCAGTTTTTGTAGAACAGCCAATAAGTTATGAAGTTTAGGCATAGAACAGCCAATAAATTAATACTCCAAGAAGGGAAAGAAAAGCAATGTAAATCTTTGAAAAAACAATGTATGCAAGTAAATGAACGCCAAAGGTTTGTGCAAAGCAATCCAAACTATTCAACCGTGGATAAAACATTTCTGGAAATATCATAATATAAAGCAAATTGAATCACAGAGACGTTGAACTGGGCCTCAACAACCCCATCCCAAATGCCAAACATCCCTTTGATGAAAACTACGCCGCAGTAAATACCTAAAGAGATGTTAAAGAATTTGGTAATTAGCTACAGTTTCCATGTGGATGAAGAACACAGCGCAGCATGTGCAGACAAGGGCATTTAAGTGGCGAAGAAAGGACAGAAAGCCCAGGAAGGAGTTAAGAACTTCAGGAAAAATGTTGCAGTTTGCCAGTGCGGAACTGCTGGAAAAATGATGCAATTTTACAGAAAATATAAACAGCCACGGGGCTACATAGCAGCACTGCAGCCACGCTACATTGATCACCATGACGCAGTGGTATTACAAACTAACACTGCTGTAATTGGAAAAAAAACTGCTGCATGCTTATGAGAGTAATTAACCAACAGATCATCCAAGGGGAAAAAAAAATGCTGCATGCTTAGGAGAGTTATTGCTGTGCTTAGTGATTTTCCAAGGATGAGATTGAATATGAGTTAGTATGCTTCATCGAGAATGAGAGTGTCCGGGGGAAGAGCAATGTATCATCAACATGCAATGTTTATTCACAGCGTAAGGTAATCCATTTTTTCTCTTAGCTTCAGATTGTTATTGGCCAGTCAAGATTTTATAGTGCAGTCAATGACAGTGAGGGCAAAAAGCTCATGACTCGGGCTTAATAATTGGACATCATAGGTACCTTTCTCTTGTTTCATAAATAGGCTATTCTCCAAATTAATTTGGAATTAGCTAGCTTTCAAATTTGTACTAACTTGCTGCATTTTCTTGTGCAGGGAGAAGGCCTTTTCATAATAAATGCATGGTGGTTGAAGAAGACCAACATTCTTTAGACTCCAGAAGAAATTCGCCCTTAAATTCATTTTGGTTTTTAATAAATCATGACCTGAAAAATCCATCTTTGACATAACTTATATTAAGAGAGAAGGAATTATTGTGGCACAAAAAATATACTTCTGAATTTGTTGTTTTGACTGTGGTTCATTAGGTTATCAGAAAGTAGTTGGTGCATAATTCCAACCCCTATAGTCTCCTACACACTTGACCACACTATGTTAAACACTTTTATCTCAATCTGACACTCATTGGGCCTATAACAATTTACCCTCATGATCTATTCCAAAATTATTCTACCCAGTATAGTGTAAGTCATCCAGAACAGAATTCTCATTTCTACCACCCTCATGTTTTTTTTCCAATTGTCAAACTTATTCCCCACCACTGTTAACCTGAAAGCATGACTGATCTTATGCCATTTTCCTTCCCCTTTTAGCAATTCTTCCAAAAGACAAGAGTGTATTGCTCACTGTTCTGTGTAAAACTAGTTGATACCCATAATGAACATTCTAAATATAAAATAATGGCCATCAAGCTCACCTGTGTAAAATATCCTGGCTGTTGTGCTTTCAGTTTCCTGAAAAGACTCGAGATACACAGAAAACAAAGGCGCAACGAACTTCACCAACTATCTCACCAACTTTGGATCAGAAACCTTGCGTCAGCATGATCTACTACCAGATCCGAGAAAATTTTCGAAATCCCTCCAGGACTGCAAACAGTCAATACATATTATTTTCAGCATTGGATGATATCCCAAATTTTAGCATAGTATAAGTAAATTACTGAATTATACTTTCTTGAGTGGTGGAAAAAAAAAACCCTCAACTTGAAGAGCAATGTATCATCCGCATGCAATGTTTATTCTTAAATCTGAAAAGGAAGACCAAAATAATATGGTCACAATTCAAACTTCTGAGTTTCAATTAGTTTATGACATGCTCTTTTTACTTATGTTGGTCTAACATCTATGAGGTCTCAAGCAGAAAGCGGCAGCACAAACACAATCTCCTATATTATGGACCTGTGAGAAAGAAAATAAGATCCCTAACTTAAAACAAAGGTAGTACCGCGAACTTTAAAATTTGCAGAAATGTATGCTAGTAAATCTATCTTATGTCTGCATAATTCCATGAATGTTCTTGTTACATTCAGTCTACACATTCAGGATAGACCAATTTCATGCATTCAACTTTTGCAGTCAATGTTTAAGTGGGAAGTAATGAGAATGAGTGAATACTCGTGACTTAGTTATTTAGCATCATGTTTCATGGGTACAATGCAATGTCTGTGATGTAAGGTTCAGTTTGGAATTGGCATGAACAGGGATTGGGAAGCACAACAAAATGTCAAGTAAATGCATAGGGCAAAGGATACCTGCTCACACAATTATTTTAGCCTCAAAAAGTGAACATATGACTGATTGCACGTCATCAAAAAGTGAACATATGACTGATTGCACATCATCAAAAAAAAGCTGCTATGCGATTTTAAAACTTCAGCTGTTCTGTTACTCAATGTTTGCTATGGATGGCATTCTGGTAAAAAAACGTGCTGGTTATTTTACTGCTTTTTTTTTGGTATTTCTGAGAAAATTTCGTTTCTCTCTCTGCACCTTCATTGAATATTTAATAGCTGCTATTAACAATGAAGAGTCCAAACTTCAGATATCAATTACCACAAGGTCAAATAAGGCGACAGTGAAAAGATAGCATCTGCACAACATATAACTGAACATTTGGCAGTCAATAGTACACTTACCACGTTTTCTGAAACTATTTCAGCACTCATGTCTGTCTAAGCTCATTTATCGTGCAGAACATTAAAGACTATAATTATACAAATAGACAAAGATTTATATCAGCATAACAATGCCATTTGCGTGCATCCCACTTTAGCCTCATTGTTTGTACCCAATTATAAAGTTTTAGGAGCTGAAATACATTTAAAAGAACAAGAAGGGCATACCAGAGCAGTCCTCAACTATCTCACCAAGCATGCATCAGAATCCTTGCGTCAGTCTGATCCACTACCAGATACGTTGGAATTTCCGAAACACCTTCATGGACTGCAAACATTGAATACATATTATTTTAACTGTTGGATGATATCCCAAATTTTATCATAGTATATGTGAATTACTGAATTATACTTCATTGTCAAAATATCTCAAAAAAGAAGTTACATATGATACCATGAGAACAAGAAGCAAAATACTATCCAACATCAGATTCGTTTTCGAACATGCAAATTCGATTATGTACTCCTATCCACAGTAACTATGATTCGCTATTTGATGGATGGAACCTCATATAGAAAGTCATGTGTGTTTCTCTCTTCCACAACTGTACAAAAAATGCATAAAAGCTATCAACTAATATAGTTTTGCTCCCAAACAATCACGAACAAGTAAACTCTTCAAAAAACACACTTGATGTTAACAAGAAAATTACTGAACATATATCGGGATCAGAGAGGGGGCATGCAGGTTGAAACCATTCCCGACACCTTCTGGGCTTTACCATTAGTGGGGGAAAAAAAAAACCCTCACCAGGAAGAGCAATGTATCACCAGCATGCAATGTTTATTCTTCATTGTGAAAAGGAATTCCAAAATAATATGGTTGTAATTCAAACTGCAGAGTTTCAAGTACTTTATGACATGATCTTTATACACCACAAAATCAAATTTGTTTCTATGCACAACTATTGAAGATGTTTGTAATACTGTTTTTGTTGTAATGGGGCTCTTTATGCAATATGGCAATTGCACAACACTTAATATAGGAAATCAGATAGTGTGGTTTACAAAGACGGAAAGCAAGAGTTATGGTGCCCAAACTATTACAGCTATTAAGAATGTTCCTTTCAGATACGGTTTTACTTAGTTAATAGTTTCAAACTTCTTTAGTCACTTGACTAAATGATGGTTCCTTTGCCGTAAGAATCCCCTCCTTCTCTGATGGATATTGATTGGAAACAAAAAAAGCTTGGAATGTTACTAATTTTCACCATCGAGGTGATACAACAGCAAGGTCATACCATATGACGTTACAAGTACCTGCAAACTGCAAGAAGCCACCAACTTTGTAGGTTAGGTGACCCTTAGGTAACACAGGCCAGTAGTGTGCACACCCGTCCACACAGTAATGAGTTTGTATTTTTTTTTTGCAGTCTCTAGTGCTTGTCATGTTAATTCACTTCGGGATTTCTACGGCCGGCACATTTCGTTTCTGTGGTGCAGTAGTTAATACTGATATTGGAACTTTTACGTTACCCCAGTAAATTCTGATAATGTGAAGGATAATCTCAGTGGTCTTTATAGATCTATCAGTGCTATAATAGGGAAACTACACATTGATCGATACGATTTAATGTTCCGGCACTGCCAGAACGGAACACAGCAAGGTGACTGATGACAAGAGTGATAAAAACACGTGAAGTTTGAGCCAACAAATGCTAGAAGAAACAGTAACGGCAGATAACATGAAGATGCAATGTCAATGAATTACAATCAGTAGGCGGAACCATTCTGTTTCAGGGGGCCACACACCCATTACTCACTTTCCTTTTACTTATCTGTTTTACAGAGGGCACTTAAGGAGCGATGCTTGCTTCTGTTGTCTTTTAAGGAAACAAGTTCATCAAAATATATCAAAGCATCTCCTCTATGAGCAAGCATACATATGAACTAACCTTTTTTCCACTTATATAACTGATTCTAGTATGCAACGGCCAAAATATTCAGAGGCAATCAACAAAAGGGAAACTCGTGGAAAATTTTCCAGAAATTTTTCCACGCCCAAAATCAGTTTGCAGCAAAGTCATCCAGAAAAAAGAGAAAAAAAACAACTTTTTTACATCTAAAATGGCATGGTTATACAACATCCAACCACACTATTTTCAAGAATCATCCACGACATCCGTATCAATCCACATCGGCCATCCACATAGGTCTTTCTACATGTATAAACAACTCATTTACACAGTTACAACCCCATTTCAACTCGTCGCCTCTATCCCCGCAAACAGATTAAACAAAAACACTTACTGCAAAGAACAACAGACAGGAAAGCATACAAACAAAAACAGAAGTTCATTTAGCCTACCCAATTTAAAAAACACGCAGGCACACGAAGCCGAACCGAAAAAGTCACTATCATTTTCAACATGTGCATTAAGAACCAACTAAAGTGCTGCCGGATATATGCAGGAAATCAAAGGGAGAAAATGCAGGTACAAATTCCTTAAGTTTGCGCTGCTTTATGGGGAAATATGTAGGGGTCTATTGGAGTTTGAAAAAATCTGAACCTGTTACCTATTTTGCTACTTAATATGAAATTCTCATTTAACATATATAGAAGAGCAAATATTCCCACTAGACTTCATCCATCTAAGACATTAGGACACTAATTGTCAATAGAAATGAAATTATTTCGGACCAATTTCATAGGTCAACTTCCGCAATTAAGATTGTAACAGCTGCTAGAATTATTAAAACATGCGGCTTATTTGCATTTCTAATACAGACACCAACCGCAATGGATGACTAAAGCGTGATTTTTAACAGTTTATGAAATTCTAAATTTTGCCTCCAACTTTATCCCCATCACCACCAAGACAAAAAACATATTTGGAATTTACTGAGAGTGGATAAATGGTTTTCTAAAACTGCTTGGATGAAGTGCAACTATTGGATAACTGGAGGATACATACAATGGCAATATAAGATTGTCCAACCATGTAAACACAAGTGCATCTAATTATTTGACATTAAGGCGTAGTGTACAAGCTAACAGATGAGTCATATTTCTGTAAAAGAAGCTTCTGGATAAACTTCAAGTTAATTAGTGATGTCATATTATGATGTAGTTAATTAGTTAGGCAACTTGCTACAATACTCTATAAATAGGCTCCTGTGCAGATCGATCTTCTTAGGTATGCATACTCCCTCACAGTTTGGTTTTATGGCTTTATGAGGCAAAGGAACTTGGACAGTTGATTCAGGTGGCAGGAATCATAATTGCATTGAGCATTCATTGTTTCATACCTCTAAAACAACTGCAGCATGTACATCAATTTACCTACCTGATGGCTCTGTTAAAATGGTAGCGAAAACAGGACACATTCAGCTAGGAAACAACATCACTCTCATGGACTGCTTGTTTGTTCCATCCTTCAGATTTAACTTACTTTCATTTATGATTCATGTATGCCTTAAAATCATGACTAGTTAAAGGCTTGTGCCAAGTTACACAAATAAGCAGCACTACAACGACGAACTTGCAGCACATAGGCTTGGAACTGGTCGAAATAATATTCGAATACACAAATAATGGGAAGTACCACAAAATATCATGTAAATTCTGAATACTCACATAGGGGTCCTAATCTTCCTAACGCCAATCTCCCAGCTAATCGATTCACAGATGCAGTTACAACCTACAAATTTGAAAACATAACAAGAAGTGAGGGAACTGCGTAACTGATGAGTTGAAATGAGATATATAGAGGAGCAAATATTCCCACTAGACTTCATCCAAATAAGACATTAGGACACTATGAGTCAATAGAATCAGATATTAATTCGGACAAATTTTATATTTCCACTTCCTCAATTAAGATTCTAACAGCTGCCAGAACTATTAAAATATACGGCTTATTTGCATTTATAATACTCCTACCAGCCGACACGGAAGAATCACGCGGGATATACAACAGTTTATAAACTTATAAATTTTGCTTCCAACTTTATCCCCATCACCACCAAGACAAAAACATATTTGGAATTTGCTTCTGCAATTAGACAAAAACAACAGTTCTAAATGCAGAAGCAAAGCAACAAAAGTAACATGGCATTCCGACAAGCAAATATTCACACTATACTTGATCCAAATAAGAGATTAGGATACTAAGAGTCAATAGAAGCAAAATTAGGAAGCACCAATTTTACATTCACAAATTCCTCAATTAAGACTCTATCAGCTCCAAAAAAGGCAATATAAGATTGTTCAACCATACAAACAGATCACTGCCAAGGGAAAGATAAATAATATCAAGGGTGTCCCCCTGCCCTCTCGCGTAGTTGCGCAAGCCGTGGACATTGTTTCCTACTGTGCCCGTGTTGGTGACAAGCGCGACACTGCTTCATTGGCTGACTGTCCATAGCATTTGTAATTCTCTTTCTGCGGGGCCTTCCTCTTTTATCATTCACCCTTGATGGATTTGGCACTAACAGAAAGGGAGACGCAGGCCAATAATCTTCATGCATTATAGGGAAGAAATGTGATGAATATGTGTCAACCATTGTCTGCGCAGAATAAAACTCTGAAACCAAATCCAAGTCATCTCTTTTCAAATCTTCACATACTTTGATTATGTGGGAACATGGAATCTTGTAGATCTGAATTTTACCACAGCTGCATGTTTTCTCACGAAGGTTAACCGTGTGTGAATTGTCACCTCTCCCATCTGGACGAACACCCGTGCGAACTTGGTATAACCCATCCTCCCGGTAGAATTGTGTTATTCTGTGGTACTTTGACCTCCGCTGATTGTTCAAGTACTTCTCCGTGACCTTTGTAGGCCAATGATCATTATCTTTCAAATATCTAAGTCCCTCTGCAAGGTACCTTTCAAAGTACTTAACCATGCGGAAGAAAATAAACCTCACAGAAGCCGTTACCGGTAGTTGTCTGACCTCCAACAGTACACCATTGAAGGACTGATAGATGTCGTTTCAACTACCAAAAACATTTATAAAAACATACTAAAAACTAGTATAGTAATAAGCAGGATCGTCTCCACAGGGACTGGTAACTTTATTTCTCTCGTAAAACAAAACACATAAAAACACCTAGTTGAAGACATAATCTCAGTTAATTCATGCAATTGATCATCGATGCAAATATATTCATGCAAACATAAATCAATCAGTTATAGGTTACCGTGAATCCACACAGACATAACCCAATCTCCCCTTACTTTATCGACAATTACCGTGAATCCGCACAGACATAATTGCTACTCTAATTAACAAGGAACAGGCCGTAAGGCATCGACACCTATTAACCAAGTTAACAGCCTTAAGATTTAGGGAAACCCGATTTTAGTTACTCCTACCCGCGTCACCAGTTCAGAATTACTAACCCTTTACCCTGCATTACCTGAAGGTAACTTCACCACTAATTAACCTATCCACTAAATGACATGAAGTAGTGAGACAGATTAATTGGTTCTACCCGAATTTAAACAAGTTGCGCAGGCTTATATAAATTCAAGTAATAAAAGTTATACACCCAGAGTAAAAAGGAATTCATGCATGCATTACACGAAGAACAATTAGATCTCACAATTGTAAGAACAACGTTGATCAATCCTCAACTAGAAAATAAAATAAAACAATAAAACTAAATTAAAGAAAAGAAAAGAAATTAACATTGATTAAAAAAGGGAGAAGGTAGAGAGCCGAAGCTCTCTACTGTGAAGGCCTTATAATATTCGTACAAAACACCCCTTTATATAGGGAATTTATCCAACTAATCTCCTAATAAGATTAGGAAAAGAAAACAGCTAATTAACTTGTAAAGAAAGTAAACAACCTAATTAGATAATGAATAAATTAAGCCATAGGCGGCTGAAACGTAAAAGAGGAAAAGGAAATTCCAAATCTCCTACTTGCTTCACAAGTCAATTAAGACTTTTCTTCCATAATGCCACCTGGCTGCTTAAGTGATTCACACGCATGCAATTTGGAATTGGAATCCAATTAGCTTGCTGCTCATTCAATTTACATGCATGCATTCAATCTTGAACTTGGATTGGATTTTGGCTTTAATTAAAAGCCCACAATCAATTTAGACCAAAACATTTCCGTAGCCCAAACCAAGAATTAATCCCAGATTATTCTTCAGCCCAATTAAATCCTATCAGGTTCAGAAATTCATTTATTATTCATGCGTCCATTTGGGCAGATGGAACCTCGTTTTGGATCTATTTTCTAAGCTTCCTCCATTCCAGGATTTCTGCTGCAAATCATCTCAAAATCAACTCCTTTTGTAACTCTTTCTTATTTCTGCTTTGCTTCCTAAAACCTGTAATAATCACCACAAATAGCTGCACATACCCGTGAGATCTGACAATAAACCTCTAAAATAATCGTACTAATTAGTCCGTATCAAGGACTCACTGTTATTGGTTGTCATTATCCCATACCGGTATCCGCCATCGTGACAAAGAGTCCACTGATAAAATGGGATGTCAGCCAACCAGTTATACGCTGCCTCGTCAACCGATCTAATTGTCCGCATTATTGCAGTGAACTTCCGAATTTGACGCGCACTAGAAGCCCTTGCTATCAGGTTATTCAAATCGGCATCCTTGAACTGCTTACTGAAATTGGCTTTAACATGTCGAGAGCAGAACCTGTGATGGACATATGGGGGCTGCAATAATGGGTTGTTCTTAACAGCCGCCAAGATAGCCCTGTGCCTATCAGAAATTAGACAAACATCACGGCGGCCTCCGACTACATGGCGTACAAGATTGGACATAAACCAAGACCAATTGGCCAAGTTTTCCTCGTCGCATAGAGCACATGCCAATGGAAATATATGCCCCGCTGCATCAACGCCACACGCAATCAGTAGCTTCTCATTGTACTTCCCACACATATGGGTCCCATCTATGGTAATTACTGGCCGACAATGCTTGAATCCCTCTATGCTTGGCCTAAAAGACCAAAAAACTGAATGAAATATACACCTTTCTTCTGTGGTTCCATCGGCGTGTCTCCAATCCACAATTGTGCCTGGATTTGTCTGTTGCACAGCCTGAATAAATTTAGGCAACTCCCTATAAGATTCATCCCACCCTTCATACACCATTTCGACGGCCTTCTTCTTCCCCAACCACGCCTTTTTATATGAAATATCAACCCCTAGCTTCCTAGCATCCTCCTGCACATCCCGAACGTTGTAAGATGCATTTGCCTCCACATTTCCCCTAACTAGCTTCCCAATGGTATTGCAATCCACATTTGGATGATCATGGCCTGTTCGATTCGGAGAGCATGAGTGGTCGAAGACACGATGGGTAATCTTAAAGTGACGACCACTTTTACATGTTGCGTGGACGCTCCATGGACACTTCTGCTCATCTTTGTATGCGCAGATAACAGTCCAACGCATCGGCGTAGAATACAGTACTCTATAGTATCGATTGGCCCGGACCGACCAAAGCTTAACGGCATGCTGAAGAATCTCTTTCGTCCCAAATACCATTCCCTTCTTCAAATTGGCAGAGAAATCATCTTTCCATAATGGGCATGACCCGTCGTGGAACGATAGATCGTGTGCTGCGCCTCATCCCCAATGATGTTGAAAAATTTTATGCTTGCCCCGACGTCTGCACCCGGCTTTACAGGAACTGCAGACTTTGACAATGGAATAGGCATGTCTCCCACTTCACCCTGTCCCACGATGTGTTCCCCGACTCCACCTACATACGCATTACCATCCGGCACGTCATCAAGAACATCATCATCATGAGGGGTTTGAAGGAGGGTTGGGTTATTCTGCACTAAATACTCGAAAGTGCTCAATCCATGAAGTACTTCTAGTTGAGGTTTCGATTCGAGGGGTGGTTGTGGGGAAGGGCAACCGAATGGTATTCGATCGGCCAAAGAATTGAGGTTAACATCTCCTAGAATTTCCTCTCCTGGTCCACTATTCAATAGTTCTGTGAATGACATTACGGATGATCCGATAATGTCAATGTCATTTTCGTCATAAGGGTGGGATTCAATGGGGAGTCTCTCCTTAATTAAATAAACCTGGACAGCAGCAACAAATGGGTAGTCTTTTGGTATATGGAGCATATCACGGAGGCTTTCATCATCATCTATGAGAATGTGCTCAAACACACTCCGTTCGGGAGCATTAGCAGGGACGAGCACTGGTGTTCTACAATAAATATGCAGCTTGTGGTGGAGAGGCGATGTTTTCATGACTTCGTAAAACCGCCGGGAAATGAGATCGAAATTCACAGTTTCAGCAACTGAAATAGTTCGCCTTGGAGGAGAACTGTACTCTGAACCATTGGGACCCCGAACAATTCTCCCATCCCAATATAACATCAGTCTAACGGATTTCCCTCCCATTGCAGTGCAGCAGAGATGTACCACCACGTTCTATATACCTCAATCAGCAGAAGCTCTTGTGCAACTGTTTACCGGACTACTTCAGTTACAAAAAATTTCGATATAAATACCAACAGCAACATTTCTACGAGGGAGGTCAGAACACTAGGGCATATTCCTAAAATATGAAACAACCGCTAACAGAATATCTGAATCATACATTTTAACCTACATATGCAGCATATATCGAAGATCATGAATCTTAAATACCCTAGAATACAGAAAGTGAAGAACTTCTATTCCCGAGTTGAACCCTATACCCTTCATACGGCAAGAAAACAGATACAAAGCCAAACAACTTCTAAGAGGGAAAACTCCTAAATTTTAATACTATAATAAAGAGAATTTCATTCTCTCTCGCAAATCACTAGAACCATATCCCCGTAATACAAATCAATAATAAGATGAAGGACAATTTTCAATAAACCCATAAACCATGTGCAAGAAGGAATAGTCTGTACAGTTTACCCTCATAAAGTGCCAATACCCAAAAGTAAGAGAAATTAGGATATCCATTCCAGTAGCTAGCAATTCAAAGCTACATCACAACAAGTAAAGAAAATGATTCAAACCTAAACCCTAAACCCTACATTGTAAATGCTTGGAAATGAAGGGACAATTCAAAACTAATTGCACACATTTGGAAGTCCAAACCATATTTCATCTAAGAAGCTGTCAAGATCAAAAGAACAATGCCCAAATTATAACCATATAGTACGTTCATAGTCAAATGCTCATTAAGAGTAACACAACAAAGCTAATGAATCCCCAAACCTTCTTAAAGACCCCAACATTTTTAAACCCCAAACTTTTTCATAATAGGAATCACCATAATACAAACCCCAAACTTTTTAAAACAGTCCTATTAACATAAGCTAATGAAACTTTCTAAAAGAGTCCTCATTGCTTTAATCCCGGCACATATATTTCAAATAATAGGACTTTCCAAAGAGTCCTATTAGAAGTTAATAGGACTCTTCCTTAAATCTTCTTCTTACGTCTACACGTACTGTTCGGTAACGCAAGCAGTATACTGGGAAATGAAAAAGAGAAGATACAGTAGTCATTCAAACTCACCCAAGATTAATATGAAGACAAATGACAAGCCAAGAGAACCTTTATCTAAGACAGATTAATTATTTTGGTTGATCCAAATCCAGAGGAAATGAAATTGAACAGAATAAAAAAAAAAAAAAAAAGGATCACATCTTACTTGTGTAAAGCTAATTTTCCTATCAACATATATATCAGCAACGTCCCTGGAAAATAAGGTATCTTCAAACACCTGAAACCAAATTCATGATAAGTAACATCCACATCAGGTTCTCTAGCAAATAATTCCAGTTTCTCCCAGAATATAATTTCCATACCTCTACTGAATGAAAAAAACAGAAAGAAGGAAAAATTCTGAATTAGAACAAGTCAGATGACAACCCTTGCGGACATTGCAGGAAAAATCACCACAATCACATCAAATTCAACACACTGAATCAACCCAGCTTAATTTCGGACGAATACCACGAACCCTCCAACTGGGTGTCTTAGGGTATCAGAACAAAATGTGAAACACTATATGCTCAAACCTCAGAATTTAGTAAAATTACTTCAACTGTAGTGGAAAATAAGAATCACCTTATACAATTTAGATGAAGCGAACTATGAAAACAAACATCCTTCCCTATCCTTTTGATTTTCAGGACCAAATTCAAGAAACGGAAAATTACAATACACTGCAACTCACATTTTTTATGTCAAAATCTGTCCGGACATCATTGTTCCATGAATTTTAGGGCGAGCAAAAATTCACACCCCAATTTGACCCTAGGCAAACAAGATACACTTTGACAAATTTTTATCACCCTCTAACTCCACACCAACTACAAAGGACATCACATAACCAATTCCTTTCTAAAGGATGGTGCAAGAAAAACGAATGCTTCTATTCCATTAAAAAAACAACACTCCCCGAAATTTCATAAAAGGTGTAACAAAAAGCAAATTCGATTCCCCCCTTTTCCATCAACATTAACCACTCCAACTACCACAATGCGTAACTTACTTTCGCTTTTCAATGCGTAACTACCACAATGCGTAACTACCACAAGCTAGGTTGAAATACGATGATTTATCCTATTCGCTTTTTAATTGTGTAAAAAAACACATGTTTGTAACACTACATTGAGACAAATTACAAACAAATTCATGAGTCCCTTACCCTATTCCTAACAACAACAACACCCATAGAGGGGAAAATAAAAAAATCTTTGCATTCCATAATCTATGCCCAACAATTCCAATGAAATTTGAAACAACATACAACCACACGGTCCACACATCACATTATAGACCAACCTGAAAGTAGGTCCTATTTTATACATGAAAACAAAAGAGAGAGCTATCACCTAATATGTTGCATAAAACAGGACCCTCCAACTCACAGCATTTTACATTGATATAGTTTACAAAAATAATTTACAAAAAAGAACTTCGTCTCCCATAACAGCCACTCCACAAATAAGCTCTTGTATTAGAAGAAGATTGGAATGGGGATTCAGTTGAAAATTAGAACTACCCATTTAGAAAAACATAATTAAAAGGAATCTTCACATATACTGATTGTGGGCGGACACACTTCTCAATCTATCAATTGCCTTTGTGAATTGATTTCTAGCAGGAAAAGCAACACTCAAGTTCACCAAGGCATTAACCAACTTATTCATGTTCAAACAAGCACAAAGTCCTACAATACCCAACAGTACTATTCATAAATTTATATCACCCAAAAAATGTGAACTTACAAATACAAAACAAATTATACACAAATGTATAACCCTAAGACAAACCTCAAGCAATTCCAAGCAAATTGAGATTCTAATGGCGGAATTTTGGTACCCTTCAAGAAATCCCCAAAATCTAGGGTTCCTTCTACACTCCTTCGTTTTCCGGTCAAATGGCCGTCGGTCCGGCGAGGTCGCGAGCGGCGGCGATGTGGCGCGGGTTAGGCCGGAACGGGAAGGGGCTCGCCGGTTAGTTGGTCGTGGTCGGAGGGTGGGGGGTCGCCATTTAGTCGAGGGTGGGAACGGGAAGGGGCTCTGTTTTTCTGCTGCGTGAAAATTTTCACGCAGCTTTTTATACCTTTTTTTTTTTATTGTTTTTATGGAAAACGAATCTGTGAAATTCGTTTTCCATGTTTTAAAATTTTTCTTTTGAAAAACGAATTCGCCGACTTCGTTTCTTTTTTTAAAAATCCGAAGTAAAAACGAATCTCAGAAATTCGTTTTCTCTGAAAACGAATTTCCGAGATCCGTTTTCAGCCGAAGTTTTTTTTTTTTTTTTTTTCTTCGCCTGCCGGATCTTACCGAAAACGAATTTGCCAAATTCGTTTTTCCCGAAAAATGAATTTGCCAAATTCGTTTTCTATAGATCCGGAAAAAAAAAAATTTTTGCTTATTTTTGTAATTTTGTGCTCCTATTTGTTTATTGGCGGAAAAAATCCGTTGGTTGGATAAGTGTGAAACACTCCCATCACTTGGGGACTTACCTTTTCTTGAGGTTTTAACGATAGAGGAGTTAAACAAGGTGAAGTGCATATTGGAAGATCCACTATTTCAATGCAAACTTAAACAAACTCTAAACAGTGGAATCAACCATTCTCCTTCTTTGTGTGAATCTTTTAGGAAACAAATAAATAGAGATCAAAACGAAACAAGCAACAAATGAACAAATTGACAGCACAACAATTTTAGCGTGGTAAAACCTCCGTTAACAAGGAGGAAACATCCACGGGACCTTAGGCCACTTAATCTCCACTAAAATGAATAATGGGTACAACCAAGAGTTCTCTCTAATTCAGATTAGAGGCATTCATCAACAACATCAAGATATTAGAGGCATCCATCAACAACATCAAGATATACAACACAATCTTGGAACACAATAAGAATCAATATAGCAAATAAACCAAAGATTTCCCCAAACTCACGTCTCCGTTATACGCACAGAAGACGGACTTAAAATGCTCAAAACCAGATCTCCACCGTTCAAAACATACCTCTACGTGTGGTGAACACTGTGGCAAAGTTTCAGGACAATCCAACGGTTGATCGCTGAGAAATCTCCGTTTTGGCTGAACTGGTCCTGGCAGGGAAAAATGCTGCGGTTTTTCTTCTTTCTTTTTGTGCTGCCCCTCTCACACACTCCTCTCACCCAATCCCTAAAGAAAGGGTTAAAAAAAACAGTCTAATGGGCCTAATTTGGGCTCCTCCAAATATGAGGGAAAGCCCAACAAATCTCCCCCTTTCCCGATTAGGTGGAGGGATCCGCCATCCCGGCAATTGAACAACAAACTTCAAGTTTTTCCCTTGATACTGCTTTTGTCAACATGTCAGATCCATTCTCATCTGTATGGATTTTCTCAAGTTCAAGTAACTTATTGTTAAGAGTATCCCTTATCCAATGATACCTCACATCAATATGCTTTGATCTTGAGTGAAACGCCGAGTTCTTCGCCAGATGAATAGAACTCTGATTGTCGCAGAACAATACATATTTCTGCTGCTTGAAACCAAGTTCTCTCAAGAACTGCTTCATCCACAACAACTTTTACAAGCTTCCGTTGCTGCAATAAACTCTGCCTCTGCTGTAGAGAGTGCTACACACTTTTGCAATCTTGACTGCCAAGAGACTGCTCCACCAGAGAAAGTAATTAGATAACCTGAAGTAGACTTACGAGAGTCTTCATCTCTTGCCAAATCTGAATCAGTGTATCCAACTAACACTGGTTTTCCACTTCCAAAGCTAAGTGTTAACTTGGAAGTACCTCGAAGATATCTCATAATCCACTTTACTGCATCCCAATGCTCTCTTCCTGGATTCGAAAGGAAACGACTAACAACTCCAACTGCATGAGCTATGTCTGGCCTCGTACACACCATTGCATACATTAAGCTTCCTACTGCTGAGGCATATGGAACCTTTTTCATATCTTCCTTCTCTTTATCTGTTGAAGGGCCTTGACTCGATCTCAACTTAAAGTGGTTAGATAAAGGAGAAGAAACCACTTTAGCTTTATCCATACGGAACCTTTCAAGTACCTTGTTAATGTACCGTTCCTGTGACATGTACAACTTCTTTCCTTTCCTGTCTCGACAAATTCGAATACCAAGAATTTGTTTTGCTGGCCCCAAATCCTTCATGGCAAAGGACTTACTCAACTGCTTCTTCAAATTATCAATCCTTAAAGAATTTTTGCCAACAATCAACATGTCATCAACATAGAGCAATAAAATGATAAAATCATCATCAGAGAATTTCTGCACAAAAACACAATGGTCAGAATTAGTCTTCTTGTAACCATGCTCCCCCATAACTGACTCAAACTTCTTATACCATTGTCTAGGTGCTTGCTTCAACCCGTAGAGGCTTTTCTTTAACCGGCATACATAATCCTCTTTTCCTTTTGCCTCAAAACCCTCTGGCTGCTCCATATAAATTTCTTCCTCCAACTCACCATGAAGAAAAGCAGTTTTCACATCCATTTGCTCAATTTCTAAATCTAAGCTTGCTGCTAGACCTAGAACAACACGTATGGAAGACATCTTCACAACAGGAGAGAAAATATCATCAAAATCAATACCTTTTCTCTGACTGAATCCCTTGACGACCAGTCTAGCTTTGTATCGTGGTTGTGAACTGTGTTCTTCTTGCTTCACCTTGTAGACCCACTTGTTCTTCAGAGCTCTCTTACCCTTAGGCAACTTTACCAGCTCAAACGTGTGATTGTCATACAGTGACTGCATCTCATCTTCCATAGCACCAACCCAGTGAGCCCTGTTTCCATCTTCCATCGCTTCTGCATAACATTGAGGTTCCCCCTCATCTGTCAATAACACATACTTATCTGTATCATACCGTGTGGAAGGACGTCGATCTCTGGTAGACCTCCTGAGTGGAATTTCTGATTCTGACAACTGATCAGTAGTCTGGTGATCTGTTTCAGCCTGCATAGGAGTATCTGCATCATCTGAACCCTGTTGGTCATCTTGAACATTCTGTTCCATCTGTACTGATAAAGGAACTGGATCTAGGTCAATCAAATCATCACTATACTGATGGACTCCTTTTTCTATCTTCTCAACATCTTGTACAGTTTGATCTTCCATGAATACAACATCACGACTCCTTACTAGTTTCTTCTCAACTGGATCATAAAATCTATAGCCAAATTCATCCAGACCATAACCAATGAAGATACATTGTCGTGTCTTCACATCGAGCTTAGATCTCTCATCTTTTGGTATATGCACAAATGCCTTGCAACCAAAAACGCGTAGATGATCATAAGAAACATCTTTTCCAGTCCAAACTCTGTTTGGTACATCAAACTGAAGAGGAACACATGGTGTGAGATTAAGAACATATACAACTGTATTCAAAGCCTCACCCCAGAAAGATCTCGGCAACTGAGCCTGTGAAAGAAGACATCTTACTCTTTCAACCAATGTTCTGTTCATTCTCTCAGCCAACCCATTTAACTGAGGAGTCTTGGGAGGTGTCTTTTGATGTCGAATGCCCTGACGCCTACAATACTCATCAAAAGGACCTGAATACTCTCCCCCATTATCTGTTCTGATGCACCGCAATTTCTTCCCAGTCTGTCTCTCAACTAAGGCTTGAAACTGTTTAAACACATCTAATACCTGATCTTTGCTCTTCAAAGTGTACACCCATAACTTTCTTGAACAATCATCTATGAAGGTCACAAAATAGCTGGCACCACCCAAGGTTCTTGTCTTCATAGGACCACATACATCTGAATGTACCAAATCAAGTATGTCTTGTTTTCTTGAAGGTGGGGAACTCTTGAAAGAAACTCTATTCTGCTTCCCTGCCAAACAATGAGTACATCTTCTTAAATGAGCATTATTCATTCCAGAAAGAAGATTCTTTTTAGCCAATACTGCCAAGCCTTTCTCACTCATGTGAGCAAGTCTCTTATGCCACAATTCCGCAGTGAGCTCATCTGTCACAGCATTAATAACACCTTTGGAGAGTCTTGCCTGCAGTATATACAAACTGGAATGCTTGTTCCCACGAGCAACAACCATAGCACCTTTAGTAAGTTTCCACTGGCCATTACTAAAGGTATTGCAATATCCTTCATCATCAAGTTTACCTGCAGAGATCAAGTTCAAACGAATTTCAGGAATATGCTTTACCCCTCTAAGAAGTAGTCTCGTGCCATTGTTCATCTCCAAACACACATCTCCGATACCAATGACTTTAACCAAACCATCATTACCCAACTTCACCGTCCCAAAATCACCTGCTGTATAGGATGTAAAGAAGTCCTCTTGAGATGTAGCATGAATGGAGGCTCCACTATCAATAACCCAACTGATCTCGTGACATGCAACATTGACAACATCTTCATCATAAACAACGAGAAAGTCTTCTGTACTAGCGGTGGCAACTCGATCATTTTCCTTGCCAACATCACCCTCTTGTTCTTTGTCTTTCTTCTTGTTATCCCGCTTCAACTGTCTACAATATTTCTTGATGTGTCCTTTCATGCACAGTGATGACACTCAACATTAGCAAACCTGTTGGACTTACTTCTTCCTTTTTCTTTATTCTTGAAACCTCTGCTTTTACTTCTCCCTCTTCTTTCTGTAACCAAAATCTCTGACTGCTGAGAAGACCCATGTGATTTTCTTCTCATTTCTTCATTCTTAGCCAGATCCATGTTGATTACACCATTTGGAGCTGAGTTACTTAATGACATTCTGAATGTTTCCCAAGAGTCCGGCAACGTACCCAATAAACATAACCCCTGAATCTCATCATCAAACTTGATACCCATTCCAGCTAACTGATTGATTATTCCTTGGAACGTATTCAAGTGATCTGTCAACGGAGTTCCATCTTGATACCTTAATGCCATCAACTGCTTTATGAGAAACATTTTATTATTTCCTGTTTTCCGAGCATACAACTCCTCAAGTTTACTCCAGAGTGACCGTGCATGTGTTTCCCCACTAATATGATTCAAAACATTATCATCTACCCACTGCCTTATATACCCACAGACTTGTCGATGCAACAAAGTCCATTCTTCTTCAGACATATTTTCTGGCTTCTCAGAGGCAAACACCGGCAAATGAAACTGTTTGACATAAAGGAGATCTTCCATCTTTCCTTTCCAAGTGTGATAATTAGAACCATTCAAAGTGATCATTCTACTCAAATTTGCTTCCATTATTCAACACAAGAAATTCAACAATAATAACCACAGCTTTGATACCACTTTATTGGAAGATCCACTATTTCAATGCAAACTTAAACAAACTCTAAACAGTGGAATCAACCATTCTCCTTTTTTGTGTGAATCTTTTAGGAAACAAATAAATAGAGATCAAAACGAAACAAGCAACAAATGAACAAATTGACAGCACAACAATTTTAGCGTGGTAAAACCTCCGTTAACAAGGAGGAAACATCCACGGGACCTTAGGCCACTTAATCTCCACTAAAATGAATAATGGGTACAACCAAGAGTTCTCTCTAATTCAGATTAGAGGCATTCATCAACAACATCAAGAT
This sequence comes from Leptodermis oblonga, assembly GCA_016801395.1. Taxonomy (NCBI): domain Eukaryota; kingdom Viridiplantae; phylum Streptophyta; class Magnoliopsida; order Gentianales; family Rubiaceae; genus Leptodermis; species Leptodermis oblonga. Next base: position 1,905,883 of record CM028754.1, read on the forward strand.
ATTAGAGGCATCCATCAACAACATCAAGATATACAACACAATCTTGGAACACAATAAGAATCAATATAGCAAATAAACCAAAGATTTCCCCAAACTCACGTCTCGTTATACGCACAGCAGACGGACTTAAAATGCTCAAAACAGATCTCCACCGTTCAAAACATACCTCTACGTGTGGTGAACACTGTGGCAAAGTTTCAGGACAATCCAACGGTTGATCGCTGAGAAATCTCCGTTTTGGCTGAACTGGTCCTGGCAGGGAAAAATGCTGCGGTTTTTCTTCTTTCTTTTTGTGCTGCCCCTCTCACACACTCCTCTCACCCAATCCCTAAAGAAAGGGTTAAAAAAAACAGTCTAATGGGCCTAATTTGGGCTCCTCCAAATATGAGGGAAAGCCCAACAGTGCATAGGAAAAGAATTCTATGGTCGAAAGTTACTCTGTTTCCAGCACTGAAGAGACTTCGGATTGAGGGTATGAGGAGTCTGGTGGAATGGTCAGATGCAATAGGAATTACTCCGACAATGCAAGTCCAAGTATTCCCGTCTCTAGAGGTGATGAACGTAGTAAGTCTTCCCAAATTGAGTGTTTTTCCAAACTTGGGTACCTTACCAAGTCTTAGAGAACTGACGTTATGGAATTTAACGATTGTGGCACCAAATGGTGAATGGAATAGAGGGGTTGAGAATGAGATGTCCCCGAAAAAGGTTGAAATTGGTTCAGATGCCCAATTTTACTTTCCATCGCTACGTTCTCTAGAGATTAATGGTTGTGAAAAGTTGAGTGCACCCCTTTGCAGCCTCATCCCAAGTTGTGCGCCACTTGAGGACTTGAGTATCTTCTGCAACCCTGGAACATGGCCTAAGGATCTGCAACACCTAACCAGCCTTAGGGATTTAACTCTTGTATCATCATGGGGTTCTGAAGATGTTGGAGTTGATTGTTTTCCTTGGCCCTACCCTACGAGTCATTCTTCTGGCTCTCTTACGTCTCTTAATTTAATCGGAAGATGTTTGCCAAAAGTCACATCCATTCCTCATGAAATTCAGCAGGTGGCTACTTTGAGGAGATTAATGATACAATGTTTTGATGGATTGGAAGATCTTCCAGAGTGGGTGGGTGATTTAGAATGTCTTGAAGAGTTGAACCTTCGGTACTGCAAAAACCTGAAGCAGCTACCTTCTGTGGAAGCAATGCAACGCCTTTCCAACTTAAAGAAGCTATGGACTGATGAATGTCCTATACTTCAAGAGAGATGTAGGAAAGAAATTAGTGGCTCAGAGTGGCCCAAAATTGCCCATATCCCCCATGTTGATATCTCTTGATGAGGATGGATGACAGCTGGATGCAGCTCTTGTGATGAAATTTCAATCCAATTTTTAATGTGAGTACAATTTAACATGAATTATTTATGTATTAATTGTTCCACATGTTAATTTATGGTGCGTGCAGACTCTCTCATCTCAACTCTATTAGTAATTTATTTGTTGTTGTTTTTGTTGTTGCAGACTTGGATTCCCTTATTGATCGACTTACAATTCTCAAGCCTCAAAGTGGCCTACTGATTTCCCACCCAATTTGTGAGTATCCAATTATCTATTCCAATTACTTTATAATCCTCAGAAAAAAAAAGTATTATGAAATTATTTTTAGGATTAAATTTTGCATATATTTATTTTTTTAATTAAGGGTTCACTTTTTCTTAATGTAAGGTACATTTATTTAATTTTTTGGAATTCAATTTTAAAAACAGTGAAATTATCTTAAATTAGAAGAAATTAGTGGCTCAGAGTGGCAGCTGGATGCAGATAGAGAGCTCTTGTGATAAAATTTCAATACAATGTTTAATGTGAGTACAATTTAACATTAATTATTTATGTATTAATTAATTGTGACTGGACTCTTATCAAATTCCATCTGTTAACTTAATTTATTTGTTGCAGACTTTTTTGGATTCCCTTTAGACTTTCTACAAGAGAGATGCAAGCCTCACAGTGGCACAAATATTCCTTCCACCCAATTCGTGAGTATGCAACTCTATATATATATTCCAATTACTTGTTTCACTAATTTTATTTACTCAGTGAGTGATAGTTTTTTGTTGGAAAAACTTCAAAATGTTATAGTTGATTGTTATCCACAGCTAGAGATTAGTCTTTTCATGATTTTATTCTCTCTTAGTGTTAATTCTGCTATGTTGAATGTCATTATCTCGGGTTGTAATTTACTTTGTTGGCAGATTGCTCAGAGAAACTGTTTGGATGTGGATGTTGACTTGGCGTTGGGATTTGCTTCACATTATGGAAAAATTGGCACAATGGAATGCTTAGTGGAAGATGGTAATGCCATGGCCTTTTTAGGTCCATTAATGAGGGCAGCTGAAAGGGGTTGCATGCCTGTGGTTTGTTCAATGGGTCTGTAAGAGACATGGAACTTTGTCTTGCCCTCACTGCTGCTACCTCTGGCTGTCAGGTCGAGGTTGCAGCTTATCTCCTCCCTCATGTCCCGCAGCATTGAAATTCTTTTTGTGTACCTAAGAGAAAATACATTTCATTTAGAAGGTTGATAATTCGATAATGAGCATGTATATTTTCTGGCTTGTTTTGATCTGTTGGCCGTTGGTTATAAGTTCTGTGTTTCTACTGTTTCCTTGTTCCTCAGCCACGTTTTTGGCTTATCTTCTCATCGATTCAGTCCAAAACCTAAGACACTACTCTGCAAAATCGCCAGTTTTGTATGGTTTTGGGATGATGAAGCGATGCGTTTGTTAACATGTGTTCTCAAGAATTTGCATATTTTATGTTAATGCGCTCTGCAGATGTAGAAGGAAGGAAGAAATTTACAAGACTTTTCTAACCTTAACCTACAAGAACAAGAACAAATGAGAAACTTTCTTCTGTAATAAATGAACTGATAACGTTTTATAGGAATCTGCATCATCTCCAGTTGTGTAATTTTGGTTTTAATTTGAATTTGCTTGAAGACAAAAAGGGACTCAACTTTTCATGTTGTCAAAGGGCTGCATAGAAGAACAACTTTGAATTCATGTTGCAAGTCCAAAGGAATGGAAAGAACTCCAGGTTTTCACTTCAATTTTGATGCTAGTATAACAGTAAGGCTTTCACAAGCTCGCTGCTTTCCGCCTTTTCTCAAAGATAAGCTGGAGACACAGAAGAAAGACCAAAATTTGTAAACCAGCTCAAAAGGCCAAAATAACCCGGTGAAGCTTTCGCTACCGATCCCCCAGACATCGCTGTGAAATGCTGACAATCTGTGGAGGTTCCAGTTCTCATGATTGAGTGCAACGGATCAGATCAATAGTTCAAAAAGAGATTTAAAAACATCGGTTCCAACACATCAGTTATTCAGTCTTTCCATTGCTGTAAACCCTTGGAGGCGTTTTACAATCGTCAACCCTCTGCACCAGCAAGAACAAACCATAATCTGTATATTTAGGGAAATGTATTACAGGTAAGTTTCATATACATTAAGGCATATAAATATTTCTCATCAAGATGACACAAAAGTCATCAATTTCACCCCAAAAGATGAAAGTTAAATTGTAGAACCTGCAAGTCAGACAGATACATTCTTTGTCCAAAAGGCCAACTGGGTATTTGATGATCCTGCCCTTGCTCTAACACAACTGCTACTTCACTTATACCGCGCTTATTCATCAAAATTTGCGAGAAAGAAGGCTCATCTTTGGAGTTACTGTCAAAGGTGTCTCACATTCTTCTCCTTCAGGTTCACATATATCAGATACTAGAAGCTCCTACAATTCAAAATCCTTAAGTTTTGCTTAAACCACATGATAATGAGGAATCAAAGAATCAAAGCAGTCTAAAAGGCACCTCGGAGATTTTGGTTTTCGCATTCAACCTGTCAATGAACTGCTGAATGTTAGCTAGAGTTATGAGGCCAATCAGGATATTCCTGTCATCAACTATCACTGCACAGAAAACTTAAACCACATGATAATGAGGAATCAAAGAATCAAAGCAGTCTAAAAGGCACCTCGGATATTTTGGTTTTCGCATTCAACCTTTTAATGAACTGCTGAATATTAGCAAGAGTTATGAGGCCAATCAGGATATTCCTGTCATCAACTATCACTGAACAAGACTGCTTCTCCGCTAACAAGAGGGATACCGCTTGTGCTATTGAAGTGCTTGGAAGGACAGTAACAGAGTTGCTTCTCATGGCCTCTGCAACAAAAATCCTATCTGCTATGTTACTTGTGTCATCATCAGGGTCATCCAGTGAGGGTGAACCCCTGCTGTTATTAAGTTGATATTTTCCCACCAAAAGAAAGGGCGGGCGATGTAACAGATGAGGTGGATGAAGACATTTGAAGCTGTGGACTTATATGGTAACGAATAGGGTCACCCAACTCTTCAAATGATTTATTTTTTGTCATTTAACTTCTTCTTCTTCTTCTTTTTTTTTTTTTTCTTCTCATTTTACCCTTGAACTCTTAAATGTGCACTACCCATTTTGTTAATTTTGGTGGAATGAAATAAAGTTAACCCTAACCTAATTATTATATACCTAATTTCGCCTAAATCAAATTTTACATTTACTTCTGCAGTCTTTTCGCTTCCTTTGTGTACCTCCAATTTTAGTTCCTTTCCAATTTCTTTGTTTCCACTAGCTCGCATTAATAAGTAAAAAGTTGGTATCCCATCTCCATGAGATAAAAATAACCATGTCCTTCTTTCATCATTTTAACTTCTGCGTATCATGTGTTGTGCATTGTAGATTGCGTCCTCATAAACCAACACCCTCAAAACTCGTCAAATTCGATAAAATAATTACACTGGATTTTCAATATGTCCAATAATTGTAAAATCTATGCATGACTGGAAAATAAGACTTATCTTTTTTGTTTTGCTAATCCAATTCATGATATGTATGATTTAGAATGAAATACATCGCAAGTGAAATCTCCCAAGAATGAGAAGGCGCGTTGGTGGAGGTAGAAGAAAAGAAAATGAAGTCAAAGTGGAGATTAACAAAGGATTAGAGATGGCAAAGACACCGCATAAGTAGACTATTTAAAGAGTTCGGTGGCTTATTAATCATTTCCCTAAACCCAAAAGAGGCTAATAAAAGGCTTGCATTGTTGAAGAATTAGGAAACTAGCTGTGTATGGTAGTTACCTAATCCTGTAGGTATCAAACAAATAATCAGAATATAGTTTATGGTAACGTAAGGAGTGGTTCCTAATTTTACTTTATGAAACAATGTTAGAATAGGAAACAAGGAGTTGCCTAAATCTGAATCCTAGTTTAATTCTGTTTTCTAGTTAGTTACCTAATCCTAGGAGATTTCAGTTGTTATCTTGTCTATTTAAAGGACAGATTATAAGCTTGTACGGATCATATTTTTGAGTTCTAATACATGAGAAAAGAATTCTTCTCTCTTACCAAATTCTACATGGTATCAGAGCCCTTAGGTTACTGCGCTGAATTACAAACCTGCCATGGTCGGCTCAACCGCAGGTTCCATGGGTACTGAAAGTTCAGGAGGAACAACTTCAGGCCCCGTAACCTTAGAACCAACGGCAAGCAATAAACTTCATCTGATTGAGCATCCTCGTCTGATTGCGTAGAAATTAGATGTAGAGGGGTCAGCTCTTATGGTAAAAAACCAAAAGTAGGAAAACAGGGGAGAAATTGACATTGGTGTGAACATTGTAAGAAAGCATGGCACACCAAAGAGACTTGCTGGAAACTACATGGAAAGCCTGCAAATCTGAAGAAGAATACAGTTTCATACTCAAAACCAGGGGGAGCCCTTCAAGTTCTGAACCTGATTCTGGAACCACGGCTATCTCCTTCACTCAGGAACAGGTTGCACAACTCCAGAGGCTGTTTCAGACCCAATCCTTAGGCAACCATAACTCTATTCCTTCAAATTCTTGTTCCTTATCGAAGTCAGGTATAATCCCAATTAGTACAATTGCTTGTACCAAGTCTACTGACTTCTGGATACTACTGGATACTAGATTCAGGAGCCACCGATCACTTGACTGGTACCTCTAGCTTCTTTCTCTCGTATGGACTTGTGCAGGAAACAATAAAGTCAAAATTGCAGATGGCTCTTTGGCCACAGTTGCTGGAATAGGACCAGTTTCTATCTCTCCTTTCCTAACCCTCACAGATGTTCTACATGTTCCTACATTAACATATAACCTGTTGTCCATTAGTAAATTTACTAAAGATCATCACTGTTCTGCAAAATTTTTCTCTTCTAGATGTATCTTTCAGGATCTCACCTCAGGGAAGGTGATTGGGGATGCTAAGCATGATGGTGGATTATACCTTCTTAACATCAAATCCCTTGGTACACAAGACCAGAAAAGGTGTTTCAATTCAGTAAAGGTTATAGATGATAAAAGCTTGTTATGGCACTATAGATTAGGACATCCTAGTTTTCAATATTTGAAATTATTGTTTCCTCAATTATCTTCTAACAAAATTTCAGAATTTCAGTGTGAAACTTGTGAGTTAGCAAAGCATCATAGATCTCATTTTTTCCCACAGCCATACAAACCATCGGCCCCCTTCACACTAATTCATAGTGACATTTGGGAACCTTCAAAGATTTCTACCCTTTCTGGAAAACGATGGTTTATTACATTCATTGATGATCACACTAGGGTTACATGGGTATATTTGTTAAAAGAAAAATCAGAAGTTGCTTTGGTGTTTAAAAATTTCTTTACAATGATTCAAACTCAATTCCAAACCGGGATTCAAATTTTCAGAAGTGACAATGGGAAGGAGTTTTTTAATAATGTCTTGGGTCAGTTCTTTTCTGAAAAAGGCATCGTCCATCAAAGTTCTTGTAGCTACACCCCCCAACAGAATGGAGCGACTGAAAGGAAAAATCGCCATCTCCTAGAAATGGCAAGAGAGGTTTACGAAAAAAGTGCCTCAGTTTTTATGGGGGGGAAGCTGTTCTCACGGCAGCTTATCTAATTAATAGGTTGCCAACAAGAATTTTAAATTTTCAAAACCCCATCGAAGTTTTAAACCAAAGTTTTCCGAACACTCGTTTGATACAGAATATACCTCTAAAAATTTTTGGGAGTGTGGTTTTTGTTCATAACTTCAACCTTCAAAAGTCAAAGCATGATCCCAAGGCCCTAAAATGTGTTTTTATTGGCTATGCCATGCATCAAAAAGGGTACATGTGTTTTGATCCAGTGTCAAAGAAGTGTTTTGTATCTATGGATGTCACCTTTCTAGAAGGTACATCCTATTACAGCAGCCCTCCTCTTCAGGGGGAGCCTAAACCAAGTCAAGGTGACGGTTTAGATTGGTTGCCAAACATTACTCCCACTGAAAATGTGGAATTTACATCTGAAAAATCAATAGAACAAGAATCAGAATAAGTAAGAATGTACCTTTCCTCTCAATATTAGGAAAGAAAAATAAAAATTTCCCTTATAAAGGGAAGATTTAATTTTGGAGTTTTTATTAAGACATTAGTGCTAGCTAGATTCGATATCAGATTTGTTAATATAAGATTTTTGTCCAACATAATACTCCTTTTATTCCATTAGAAAAGTTCACTTTATTATACTATTTTAGTACAATAAAATGGACTCTTCTAATAAAACAACGGAGGGAGTAACAATTTTCATAATTATACAATTTTCCTCAACGTCTCCCTATAATTAAATACCGAGTTCATGTATACGGATATAGAAAAAGAATAGAACTGACAAAGGTAGGAATCGAATCCCTAACATCTGAGTGGCCCACCCAGTGCACTAACTGTTAGGGCACATCTCGTTCCTGTTAAACCATTTTGAAAGGAATAGGAATCGATTTGATCGAACACAACGGAAATATGATACACATAATTAATTTTATACAGTGAAATAAATGTTTAGTTATTGTTGTTAATTATTGTCTCCTTTAAACTAAAGTCTTCAATCCTTTTTATGAAATCAACTCCATTTTTGTCGTGTGTTTGAATTTCTATTGGGATTTATTAATTTTTCTCCTAAACATACTGAATCTAAACAGAGAAAATTATTTTTCTATATTGAATAATAATGAATTAGTAAAAAGCAGTCCCAGCTTATATCCAAGCTAAAGTGGATGGATTTCAAAGGCCAACTTAATTGATTACATGCTTAATGCAGTCTAAGAAACAATTCAAATTCCAGCTGATCCAAAACAAGTCCCAAAGGAGGTCAATTCTTTGATACAATTCAAGACAACTGAAAGGACTCAAGTGCTGAATTTTAATCAATATTTATCTTGTTAATTCATGTTTTAGACAAGTCAAAAGTCATAGATTTTTATTCAAGTAATAATTAGACTTCATTTTTCTAGAGTACTCTTATTTGCCTATAAAAGACTACCTATGTAATCATTTGGAGAAAGACTCTGATGAATTAAAATATTTTTGTGAGAAGATTACCTATGTAATCATTTGGAGAAAGACTCTGATGAATTAAAATATTTTTGTGAGTTTTTCTATAAAAGACTACCTATGTAATCATTTGGAGAAAGACTCTGATGAATTAAAATATTTTTGTGAGTTTTTCTAAAACTCTTAATTCTTCATTGAACTTTAGAACTTATCAAGACTCCGTCTTGTAGCGTTAAATCTAAAACTCTTAGTTCTTCATTGAACTTTAGAACTTATCAAGACTCCGTCTTGTAGCGTTCAACTTATCGAACAAATTTTTGGTGAGTTGTACGTGGCGTGCTTATAACGATGTTCTCAACATTGTACACTCGTGGGTCGCGATCTTCTATAACAATGTTCCGTTTGTCCATTGTTGGCGGGTCAAGGTTTCACCAAAACCACACCCTTAATTAAAACGATCGGCTTTCGCTTTGTGATTAAACCCTCCCAGACGAGATTACATCACTCTTGGTTGGTTTGGTGTGAATCAAATGGATGACTGGCAACTCCTTTTATAACCAACCGATGGCAATTCAATGGTGGAGAGCAACTGCATCAAATGGCTCACGTTAACTTGCTCTCCAAGTTTTGGCCATCTTTGCACATATCCGAACACAAACATTAGTGGCAAAAGTGCACATTCACCCTATATTATTATGGACAGAGGAGACGAGAAAAATTACTAATAGTACTAGATATATATATATATATATGTATTGCAAAATATTGAAATGATATATGTACATAGCTACTTAATTTCTCGTACGTACGTGCATTTTAATAATATCATCTTAGTTATAAGCGGGCAAATTGAGGCGAGGCATAACTCTAGTGAAATGTTCGTCTCCATCCATTCATCAACAACTAAATATGCAGCACTTTAACATGAATTCATAGCCTCCAGCTAGATAGAAAAGGTGAAGAACATCATCGATCGCTCCACTGATTGATCATGGACATCCCTGAAGAGGTTGTGACTGAAATTCTCATGAGATTACCCGTCAAATGCTTGCGTTTGTAGAGTTTGGTGTGGTTTAATAAGAAATCCCTGTTTCATTAATTTGCATCTCAATCACCCCTCTCAAAACACCAGAACAGACTATAATTTAATGTTGATAATAAAAAAATCCCCGTTTTAGGAAATCCCCATTTTTTAATGTTGATGATATAAGGGGTGATAAGTAAGCCATTTTAAATGACATATTACACATCAGAGTTAGATATAATTTGTGCAGGAAATACAAGTAGTGAATTATATTTTTTTCCCTCCTCATATTCCTATTTAAATATACTCTCTCTCTGATCCAAAATAAAAGTCATTTTATACACACACACATAAAATTGCCCAAAATCCAAAACACACCATGGAACATAATGAAAGTAGTGGACTAAACTCTTACTTCCACCCTCAACAGCCACCATAACCACCGTCCCCCCTCAATCACGCCGCTCCCACCACCACCGTCTCCGCCTTTACTAACACCTCCCTAACAGTGGAGTTATGTCCAACGCTTCCAACCCCGTGGCTGCCACCGCCGCTACAACTACTTGCTCATGGTGTACTCCTCTTTCGCTGTCCCTTTGACGGTGTCGTCGGGTGGCATGTCGGAGACCATGAAGAGAAAGAGGGAGGCCCATAAAGTACAACAAGCCTGGGGAAGCCGTTGCTGCCAAGCAGCTATCTGTCCACGTTTGCCTAAAGATCAAGGGTAAATTTTGTTGGATATTTCTGAGATAAGATGAAGATAATTGTTAAAGTCTGCACTGACTCAAACAATCTACAAAACAAGTGTGAAAAGTGAAAGAATAAATTGTAAAATGAGAATCATTATATGTCTGCATCATCGTCCAAAGGAGTTTATTTATAGACTGCCAAAGGGTTCTATTCAATAGTCACATCTCTTAAGAAAAGGTAGGAAGAAACAGAACTCAATTCGGATAAGAATTGAGTTCGGAATCATACTTTTCGTGAAGAGATGCAACACTTTAGGATAGGAAAAACCATCTGAAATTCATCAGGTACTCATGCGACTCGCACAGGAGCTCGTACGGTGCCAGCTAGCTTGGTTTAGCTACTGGACATTGTCCGAGGTCCCGTGTGGACATCTACTCCTCTTTAGTTTTTCTCCTTAGTTAATTATTAGAAAATGTCCAACAAATTTGTACCTTGTCCAAAACGTTAGGGCAAGTGTGCACCTTTGCCCATAATTAATATGCAACTCCTATATAATTCATCCTTCTGCACCTATCTTTTACACAATGCTTCAAGCCTTACTCAACACCTTCATTAATGGCAGCAACTCTAACGCCATTAACAATCACCAACTCCTTAATCCTCTGCTACTTTCTTACGCTATTGGAGGGCTTCCCTTCGTCATTTTTACCAACAAGTACTCAATTGTGGGATCCTTAATGCCACCATTACCACCAGGTCCCAAACCTTTGCCCCTGCTGGGAAATCTTCTGTCTCTTGATAACGAGCTTCATTCTCACTTCGCAAACCTTTCGAAATCCTACGGTCCGATCCTAACCCTTCGCCTCTGTAAAAAAGTAGTGATTGTGATCACTTCCCCTGCGCTGGCAAGGGAGGTTCTCAAGGATCAAGACTCAACTTTTGCCAACCTGGACGCCACGGTCGCCGGCCTAATAGCTTGCTACGGATGAAAAGACATCATAGCCAGTCCAAACGGTCCCGAGTGAAGGATGTTAAGAAAGGTCTGCGCCCCAGGTAAGTACTCTGTAATTCCACTCTAAACTCTGTTTATGCCCTAAGGCACAGCGAAATTTGACACACGATTCAATTCTTGTACTAAAAGGCCGGGAAGCCTGTTAATGTTGGTGAGCTGATGTTTGCAATTGTTCTTAACGTGATTACTAATATGCTCTGGGGTGGCACGGTTAAAGAATCAGACGAAAGAACCCGCCTTGGTTCTGAAAAATTCAGGGATGTTGTCGGTGGACTGGTTGAATGCTTTGGGACGCCAAACATTTCAGATTATTACCCTTTTCTTGCGAGATTTGATCTTCAAGGAATTAGGAAAAAAACCCAGATTCTATCAAGGAAATTGGATCAAATCTTCGAGAGGCTGATAGATCAAAGATTAATGAAGGAATCAGTTCGGGAAGAACAGAGCAAGGATTTCCAGGAGTTCCTGCTGATGAAGCTAAAAGCTGATGATCTAACAAGGACTCAGGTGAAGGGATTACTCATGGATATGGTTATGGGAGGAACCGAAACGATGTCGAACGCTATCGAATTCGGGTCGGGGAGGAGAAGCTGTGTGGGGAGAGGATGTTTATGTTTTCGGTTGCTTCTTTGGTTCATTCCTTTGATTGGGAGGTGGGTGGAGAAAGATTGGATATGAAAGAGAAGTTTGGGGTTGTTTTGAAGAAGAAAAAGGATTTGATTGCCATACCAATTCCCATATTAGGAGAGGAATCTCTGTATATATGAATATGGCCATTAATTTGTTTCAAATCAATTCCCAGATCGTAACATTTGTTTATGTGCGTGGTGCACGAGAATAAGAATATGAAATGAAAGAATCATTCATTAAAATGATTATAGATTGTGTTTTACAACATATGATAGCTTAAATAATCTTTTTGTTTTTACACGAACCAGACATATCAATTTTAATTTCAGAAATCACTTACTTTTCACCCGCTTTAAGGTTGATTGAATATTGAAGCTGAAGAAGTTGAATGACTTGAATTTCAAAACCCTGAAGTCTACTACTTCCTTTATTCCAGTGGCGGAATCAGAAAATTATAGCAGTGGTGGCTTGTGTGAAATGGCCTGCGGCCTGCGCCTGCCTCTCCTCTCAGCCTCTTCTTTTCTTCTTCCGCAGTGCTGCACCACGGAGCAGCAAAGTAAAATTATCAAAAGAAAAGAGAAGAGAACTTTGAAGGGGAAAAAAAGAACTCTTAAGAAAACTATTTTTCGAAAAGCTTTTTCTTCAGAAAATTTGATATTCTCCCGGAATCGTTTTCTTCAGAATAATGAATTCTGAAGAAAACGTTTTCTTCAGAAAACTTAAAAAAAAAATGAATTCTGATGAAATTGATATTCCGGAAATCGTTTCCTTCAGAAAACTAATAAAAAATGAATTCTCAAATCATTTTCATCAGAAAACTGAAAAAAAGAAAGAATTCTAAAGAAAACGAGAAAGACGAAATTTGTTGGTTTGAGCATCAATCTCAATTCTGGTGTTTCAGTCGAGCATGGGGGCAAAGGATCAACCATGGTAGAACATGACATGGAGACAGCAGGAATGCAACTTGTTTATATCGTGAAGATGGAAACACACTGACATTTCAAGACTGCAACCATTACCTTGTTAGGAGAAAATGCCATTGCTGAACAGAAAGTGCAGGATCAACTCGTGCTCGCTAAAGACTTGGTTTTGCTTGGTAGCACTGGCATCATTCAGTATGAAAACGATACAGCAACAGAAAGAATTCGGCTAACTGACAATTGCAATCCCACAGATCAGCACGGAACTCTACTTTGGATATCTTTGACAAGGTGGAAAGGAGAGCTTTCATGTGGACTGAACTCAGAAAAAAAGGGAGGGAGAAAAAGACTGCAGATTTGCTTCTGGGGGCTGAGTCGCTGGTGGTGGTGGGGGCTATTCCATCTCAACATGGCTGACAGTTACTATTTATAAGCGGCAGCCGGCGAGCTTGGTGGGGGCTGGAGCCCTCACCAGTCCCCAAGTGGTTCCCCCATTGCTTTATTCCATTAGAAGAGTCAAGTTAAATTTTAGAAGATGTATAATGTTTGCATAGTAAGGTATAACAACTAAAATAAATAATTTGACATTATTTGTTACACTAATATCCTTACTTTCTAATGATGGATTAATTGTGAACCAACCACTAATAGTACTATGTATATATATATTCTAAAAGAGTAATGATACTGTTAGCGACTAATTTTAGTGACTTCCCATCTCAATCCACGTGTACTATCCAACGTGGACTCTCACTATCTCCACATCAAGCCAAAACTCACGCCAATTCTGCTTCCCTCTTCTTCTTCGCGCAGAAAAGAAAACTCACCATCTTTATGCCTGTGCTTCCATCGCCCAATTTTGTTAACAACGAAATTCGCTTTCATGTCGCCCTCTTCTTTGTGCAAAATAGAAGAAAACCTGCACAACTCTGGATTTTCCAGATCTGGATTTTGTTTTTCTAAACGGGTTCTCCCTTATCAACGATGAGAACCCGATTTCTCCGAATCAAGTGAAATTTCTTCAAATTTTATTGATGGAGAAACAGACAAACGGGGATCGCGCTATATACAAAGAAAACGGCAAGAGTTTTGTGGATTTGATAATCAGGTTTGTATACATCCTCTGCAGGTTTCTTTCAACTTCATTCATTGACAACATCTGTGTATATGGATATTATGTGAAGAGGTTTCGTTCATTCCATTGGAGGAGAAATGGTGTAAATCACTTCCAAAAAACAGAGAAGAAGCAGATTGGTGGTGGAAGAGCTGTTGTAGACAAGGTACACATATCCACTAATAGGTTAATTGTGAGCCATCGACTGAAAGAAGAAAGCATCAGATATGCAAATTCGATTAACAAACTGATTACTTGAAAATATCTGTTAATAGATACCATTAATCATTCCAATTCCAAAAAAAAGAATACCAGAGCAGCACAAGAAAGCTAAATGACATAAATCAGGACCTAAGGTTTGCGGCTTTTATATCTTCAAATGATGTTTGAGTGAGTTAGGCTGAGAGTAAACCATATTCTAAGATTAACAATATAAATAGAGGAACATTTTATTTTTATTTCAATCCTTTTGAAATTTGGACATAATCCTTCAATTGGTTTTCATTAGTTTTCTTATTCGTGAGGAAATCAATCTATAAATTTGTGAGAAATCCATTGTTTCTTGGTGTTTTGATTTAATCTCATTTATTACTCATCTGTCACTCCTTTAGAAAAGTATAGTCATTGCTCCTCCAGATAAATTTGGTAGTCATTTATTCTTTCTTGCCTACAGCATTTTGACTTGTAAGATTGTCTCTATAATTTTAATTTTTTAGCTAGTAGATGTTATTCTACTTTGTGAAAGACTGTCAGGCTAGCCTTAATTCGTATTTGTGTTGTCCTTGGGAAAGATGTCCCGAAGTATTTGTTTATCTTTAAATTCTAAAGCTCAAGTTCTAAACATGGTGAAATCATTTAGCACTTAAGTGAAAGAGCATAATGGGCAAAAGCTCGGCTCTGCAGAAATTTTCAGAACATGATGTTATACCCATATAGTTTGTATTGAATAATGTTAACTTTAAATTTTTTGGAGCATTGTTTGTTATAACAGAAGTAATCCATTCCAGCTCGCGCGTGGATTAAATCTTGTGATTTTCTTGGTATTGTAGTTTCACTTGTTCTGACAGTTCAATTCGTTTTTACTCTTTCGCCTCTGTAGCTAAAACGATCCCTATTTCTAAGTTGGCTGATATTTGTCTATATTGTTTCGGCTAACCATTGAATATTATTGAAGCATGTCTTTTACCATCTCTGAGCAGAGATTATTATTGATTGCAATGAAGCAGTGAGTGTATATTTTCGTTTGGTAATAGCTTATGTTTCATGAATCACATTGGACAATAGTTTACCGGTATAAATACTTTGTTAATAAAGTTTTTAACTAACCTTTGGCTTTTGGTTTTAAAGGGTGGCAAGTGTTCCATACTTGATGACATTATTGATCATATCAAGTATTTACAATTGCAAATGAAGGTAAATGTACATCCTGTATTCAGTTTCAAATCAAGAACGAGAACGATCGGTAAATGAACATGATTGAACTTGGACATAAGTTTTGTGCCTAAAAACTCCCCTGCTTTTGCCGAACATGGGTCTGAAGGCTTCTACATAGCCAGATGCAAGGTGAAGAATTATTCTATTCTTTTTATTTTTGATTGTCTATTTTGGTGCTGTAGTTATGAATGTTGGAGCAAGGGATACTTGATCTCTTGAGAAGCGATATGATTCCAGCAAGTTTTCCTTTAGAACTTGGATTGATCTTAGAGAAGCAGGACACTGACGGCTGCATTTCACCTGATAATTTCTTTGCAGGAACTTGGAAGAGCTGAAGCTGATTTTGGTCTTTGGAACTAATTTTTCAATAGATTAGAAAATAATGGAAATGGTAGATCCATCTGTTGCCTTACCCCCTTGGTTTACTGTGATCTCTACGAGTTACTTTGTAGATTTCATTTGGAATTTCTGCTCTCGGGCCTAGCAGCCTCGACTATATCTCTTTTGTTAAAGTTGATAGGATGGATGGCTCATTCTTTACTATAACCAGCCTTATGCGTTTTGATGAAATTAAAGAGAGTACATTTCAAAAAAAAAAGTAAGTCTTTGTTAACTGAAGTACTAATAAATAAAAAAAAAATCATATTGTATCCTCTAATACTGCTACAAAGTGCATCAATTTGGTCGAACATCCTAGTCTTCGGCTCTTCGCTGCTTCTTATAAATAGCCACTCAAAAGTGCTTTATTCCATCAAAATTAAAAACACAAATGAATCAGCCAAACAAAAAGAGGTAGAAAAAAAAAAGCATTTTATTCCATCAAAATTGAAAAGACAAATTTATACAGAGTCGGTAATGTAGCAATTCTGAATTCAACTAACTTTCTACCGTTATCAATCTAAAGTGATAAAAAGAGGAAAAAAATTTATCAACATGTATTTCTCTTTAACTTCTCATTACTTAGAAGCTACTGTTAGTTCCAATGACCACATCAGGAAAACACCATGACAGATGCCTCACTTGTGCTGCATGTAGTAGCCAACACTTTCTGCATAATGGAAAAAAGAATAAGAAAAGATAGAAAATTGTAAACTATGAAATACCAAAAGTATATGTGCTTGTACAAGTCATTACACTAATCACAGCCCATCATTTTTCCATAAAAATGTGTTCAGCAAAATTTGATGAGAAAAATTGCCAAAACTTGCTTCTGAATTTTGGGTTACTCTTGTCTCAATACCTTCAGCATTCTGAAAGAAAATTAAACTAAAATACTGAGTTCATAATGCCAAAAATCCAACGCGAAACTAAATTTCCTAGAAAAAACTTATAAATACACTGAAAGTATTCTAAGGTTTACCTGTGAAGAATTTGAAAATTTTATAAATTGCTCAGCTGAGTCATTAGTTAGTATAGAATCACCAGTGTATATCTATAAAAAAGAAGAAAAAAAACCTATAGATAGTTAAACTACACATTTATTTCAAACATAGTGCATAAAACAAAATTCGTATTCAAAAGTACCGAATTGTAATCATCTTTCGCTAAGTTTGCTGGTGGGGTTTCACATCTGAACTCACACGCCAAATTCTAGATACATGTGTATACAAGATACAGGGTTAACAAAATGATCAATCATCTCAAATAACATAAAATAAACTATTCAGTCGGAACACAAAGTATTCAGAAATTATTAACTTTGTTATTTAGTTAGTTAACCATATCGTTGGATGTGAAATCCTCACTTTTAATAGTCTGAATTACAAAACACCACAAATGACATTTCATGTGCCATATTTTTATATCCTTAAAAACTAAAATGAAAAGAAAAGAAGAAATCAAACCTCTTTTTCTTGTGTTTGAAGTTCATCATTTGATATCACTTCCTTTTTCTTGCCCAGAGAAGAAAGCTATATATAACCAAAGCTTAGTTAAAATTCAACCCAATAAAAGGACAAAAATAAAACTATAACTATCAACCTTTTTTCGAGTCGTTGCATGTGCTTTCTTTACAATTCCTTCTAATTTATATTGTTTCCTCTTTGTGGGTGGACGCCCTCGAGACCACACTTTTAATGGACTGTGCATCAACTTTGCATTAGATCTTGGTATTTCATGTAACTTCTTACCATTGGAAATTAATTGTGATGAATGGCAATCTTTTTCCCCCCTTGAATGATCAAATTCAATGGCAATAAGCTTTCCTTTTGTTTCTGTCAAGATCTCCATCAAAGTAGAACACATTTCATCATTTTTTGATCCAAATTGTTGTACTTCATGGATCAATGGAGTGAGCATATTATACCGACGTCTTTCTTCTTCACAACCATAATCATCATAAATGTTAGTAATACTTTGATACCCACGTTTAATATCTTCGCGCCATCGATCCAAAACATAAGTCATTGGAACCTCAGTCACCTTATTCTTGATAACCACGGAAATAACATGCCTACACAGAATTCCTCGGAACTCAAATAGACGACACAAACACTTCACTTGACAATCTGTCTCAGTATAACATACCCAAAAAGAAACTTCCCTTAGAGGTGCTCCATCTTTCCCCAACATAGTTTCTACTACTTCAAATATCAAAGTTGTTCCTTCTTGTTTCACAAATGTTGCGTTGCAAAACATCAACCCTCTCAATTCATCTTGGAACAACTTAAATATTTTGTGGGTATTGAAATTGCCTTTCAATAAGATAACCAGTTATAAATGGAATGGTAGAATTAAAAGAACCAAAATCCAAGTCTTTTTCTTTTTCAATTTTCTTCTTCAAAGCATTATCATACTGCTCCACAAATTGCTTTAAGGTTGTTTTTGAATGAACATAATCATCAAAAAAAGCATTCATACTTTCACTTCTTTGAGATGCAAACATTCCAGCCCAGAAATTATCTTTGACAAACACAGGTATCCATTTTCTACGTGCTTCATACAAAGACTTCAACCAATTATTATTCTCCAATTTATATTCCTCAATCATTTTTTGCCACCCTTCATCACATTCATCAATTGTAAGTGAGTTATACACAATGTTCTTTAGATGTTTCTTTATCATCTTATATTGAGCATAACCACCTAATTTTGCCGGAATCTTATTCATGATATGCCATAGACATAGACGATGATGAGAACTTGGAAATACCTCTGTAATAGCAATTTGCATGGCTCGATTGGTCAGTGATTATAGCCTTTGGAGCATGCCCCTGCATACATGTTAACCAAGATTTGAAGAGCCATATAAAAGTCTCTGAATTCTCACTTGATAGCAATCCACATCCAAGCAAAATAGATTGACCATGATGGTTCACTCCAATAAATGGTGCAAACGGCATGTCATAACTATTAGTCAAATAAGTAGTGTCAAATGTAATGACATCAGAAAAATAGTTATAAGCAGCCCTACACCTTGCATCTGCCCAAAAAACATTTCTTATTTGAGATTCTCCATCTAAATCAACCACATAAAAGAAGTTAGAGTTCCGACTTTGCATCCGACAAAAATAATTACCTAAGGCTTCAGCATCTCCCAGCCCTAGTCTCAACCTTCTAGCTTCTAACATATAATTTCTACATTTTCTCTCATCAAAAGGCAAATTCTCATACCCACCTGCCTCCACAACAAATGATTGAAAACTTTTACTCAAAGTTATTCCAGCCTGATCATTTAACTCCAATTTTCTCTTTGTAAAAGAATCCAATACTTTATTACACCTAAAATGGCGTGACTTTCCCGGACTCAAGGTATGATTGTGGTCAATATAAACACGAATTATCTCAAAACAGTTATCACCTCGAACAGCAACAATAATCTTAGCTTTGCAATTTGTCTTGGTAGAAGGTCGAGGATGTAAAGCATTTGAT
Source organism: Leptodermis oblonga (assembly GCA_016801395.1). Classification (NCBI taxonomy): domain Eukaryota; kingdom Viridiplantae; phylum Streptophyta; class Magnoliopsida; order Gentianales; family Rubiaceae; genus Leptodermis; species Leptodermis oblonga. Next base: position 1,924,969 of record CM028754.1, read on the forward strand.
CCTTGAGGTACTGTTTTACCACTTTTGGCATATCCAATATAAATATTTTTAGGCTTTTCATCATCTCCATTTCTTGCACCCAATTTGCAAATACCGAAACCAACATTTTGAGCATAGGAATTATAAAAACTACGAACTTCTTCCTCAGATGAAAAAGACATCCCAATTTCAGGAATTTTAACTCCATCTAAAAGAGTAGAGTCTTTCGGCACAGAATCATTATTATTTTCTGCCTCATTTGAATTCTCCTTACTTTCTTCCATTAGAGTAGTGACCTGCATATATATAAAAAATTAAAAAAAATCCTTTTTTATTATCGAGTAGGCTTTTTAAATTATTTGTACAATGAGACAAAACAAATCAAATTACATAAATTTATAATAATTTTCCAAAGCATTCAGTATGTGATAGTGAGATACTACAGAAACTATATAAGTTCCTCTATTTTTTGAGACAAGGGTGTTTATTTGTTTCTTTAGAGGTATCAGTTAGCCATTTGTGTGGTAGAGTTTGGTCTGGGATCATCATATATGTTTGCTTTAGTGATGATTGTAAGTAGAGAGAAATAAATTCTCCTCAGTACTGATGTAAAAAGGGTTGAGAGTTTAAGTGATATGATCTTCACACTATCACATAATTCATCAATGCCAAGAGCAGCTTTTTCACCAAAAGTAAGAGGATTAGACCAATTTTTTTTATAAAAAACAATATATGTTAGCAATAAGAATTACTTAGACTAGGGAGGGCAATGGATACGATAGTAAAAGAAAAATCCTGCAGAACATAAAATTAGTGTGCCTTTCGAAAACAAGCCTTTTCCTAAGGGTGGTGAGAGGAGAAGACACACTTCGACTTCTAAGCATCTACTATGTAGAACTTTACCTATAGCTGAAACTTGAAGCCACAAGATTTAAAGTAAACCAAAATATCTTATAATTTAAACTATTTGAATCAATTTCAATTAATGAAAGGTAGAAAATAAACATAGGAGAAACCTAAATATAAACAAAATCTATAAGACTTTTATTATTCCAGGCAATTTATCTGGAAAGGAAACTCTACAAGATGAGAGGGTGGATGGAAAAGTATTTGTGGTCTGTTTATATATTGAATTTTAATTTACATAAATTTTTATGGAGGAAACCAGCAGACTAGGAACTAGATTGATATTTAAGCTTTGTTTTAACTGACCCATCTACCTTTCTTGATTTCTTTAATAACCAGGCACAAGTGATTCTCAGCTGTTTAATGAGTTTATACATGTGCATACCTGCGAGAGAGTGATACCTCAACAATACTCCACTACTAATTAGGCCAAAAACAGAACATATATGAATTAAACCCAGAAGACAAAAAATCAAATAGCTTAGAACTACCATCCATCAAGTCAAATCTCCATCCACACACTAACAACATTTACCTGGAGAGGAATGATTGTCGAAACATACTAGACATGATTGAAAGAATTGGGTATCTCTGTCATACTTGAACACAATAGAAACCGATAAAAGGAAAAAATATTCATCATACGTACCAATTCAGGATCAATTGTAGCAAGGAGCAACTGGAGTTTCGTACTGAATTTGACGATGGCCAAGGCCTGCAAGATAATTAAAGTAGAAAATTTCTATAAACTGCTATGGGGTATCTGTCGACCAAAAATCTTGATTGAAATCCCAAAAATAACAGATTTGGTTGATCATTATCAAAGCAAAGAACAGAAATGGTAGGAGAAAATATTCCTTACTTGTACCAAAATGGTTTTCTTCTTTTTCGCACAAAGAAGAGGGCAACAGGAATGCAGAATTTCCTTGTTAACAGAATCGGCGATGGCAGCACAGGCATTGAGATGGTGGGTTCTTTTTATTGCCCGAAGAAGAAAAGGGAAGCAGAATTGTCGTAACAGAATTGGCGATGGCAACACAGGCATGGAGATGGTGGGTTCTTTTTTCTCGCAAAGAAGAAGAGGGAAGCAGAATTGGCGTGAGTTTTAGTTTGATGTGGAGATAGTGAGAGTCCACGTTGGATAGTACACGTAGGTTGAGATGAGAAGTTGTTAAAATTAGTCGCTAAGAGTATCATTACTGATTCTAAAATTGAAATGATATATGTACCTAGCTACTTAATTTCTCGTACGTACGTGCAAAATACTGAAATGATATATAAGGTTGTTTCATTCATGTTCTTTGAGAACAATGATGATGACAATTACCAGATTGAGATATACGATCTCAGCTCTAATTCCGGAGACTAGCTTTGGTGAGAGGAGCTGCTGGTTTGCGGTATTCTGCGGATTCACTTGGTTGGTATGCAATTTGTGTACTATTTTCCAGTGAATTCGGTTTACTTTTTAACGGTTCCCTCCATTGGATTGCAAGCATGGATCAAGAAAACAAAAAATTTATACTATGTTTTGATATGAGCGATGAGGTAATACTAGAAATCTCATATAATTGTGAAACTGATGAAGAATATTATAAGTTTGAGAATCTTCTTGTGTTGGAGGATTCATTGGCATCGGTTGTAGGTTTAATGCCAAATGAAACCAGACCAAATCCAAAAGTTTGGATTGAAATTTGGGTGATGATGGTGTACGGAGAGAACGAGTCATGGATCAAAAGATTTGGAGGCGATACATTGCTGCTTCAAGTGACACACACACACACACACACACATATATATATATATATGAGATAAACAATGTTGAAATGGCTTTTAAAACTAATCTCTAGCTGTGGATAACATTTTGAAGTTTTTCCAACAAAAAACCTATCACTCCTGAGTAAATATAAAGTGTTAGAATAGAATGAAAAATAATACTCCCTCCGTCCCACTCAAAGAGTCCACTTTGAAATGTGTATAATTTATTATGAGTTGTGAGGTACAACATCTAAAATAAGTAATTTAGTACCACATTTTCCACTTATATCCTTAATTTAAAAGTGTTAATTGTGAACCACACATTGTTATATTAGTAAGGGTATGTAATGTAAATAAATTCAAAGTGGACTTTTTAAATGGGACAAGATTTATTTTCAAAGTGGACTCTTTGAGTGGGACGGAGGGAGTATTGTGAAAGCGGCAGATCCAAAAGCGGAAATGCAGACCCATCAAAATAACTACAAAATATATCAAATGCTAGCAAACTTCAAAAGTTTAATTCTGGTCAATTTCATCAATAATAAACAAACCAAAAAAAAAGGTGAAAGAAAAAACAAACAGTAATTATGTAAACTTTATATCTGTAAAAAATGACTAACAAAAGGATTGCAATCAAAGTCGCAATTGTAGTTGAAGAAAGCTTCACGCTTCAACTTTATTTTCCCAGTTGGGACAGATCGAGGAGAAAAAGAAACAAGCAAAATTAGATGAACTTTGCATTGGATGATCATTGTCTTCAAACCTATGTACAAATAGAACAAAAATACAAAATTAGTGAAACAAGTTGAGCTTGACAAGATACAATTAATACATAATTTTTTTGAGAAAAACATCTGGCTGGATGATATTGACAAAGGCTTTGTCAGGCATTCAATAATATTGTGCCACTTATTATTTTTAGAATAACCTTATCATATTGATTATGGAACTAAATCAATTACAATTATCTCCATGTTTCCTTCTCCCGTTTTTTTTTTTTTTTTTGAAATATACTATTGTATTTAAAAATTTATTTTGTTATTATTCTTCTAATTTAAGATAATTTCAATGTTTTTAAAATTGAATTCCAAAAAATTAAATAAATATACCCTACATTAAGAAAAAGTGAACCCTTAATTAAAAAATAAATATAAGTAAAATTTAATTCTAAAAGTAATTTTATAATACTTTTTGAAATTAATTTTAAATTAAAATAAATATATACGAAAAAATGGATCCTTAGTCTCAAAATAAATATACTCAATACTTAAGGGTTCACTTTTTCTTGTTTAGGACATATTTTTTTAATTTTGAATTAATCATCCAAAAAATACTATGAAATTATGTTATATATTAATGGAAAACAAAAAAAATAACATTAAAATTAGAAATAATGAAAATGAATATCATGTAAAAAAAAAAAAAAAAAAGGAACCATCTTGTGAGAAGAAAAATAAGAAGAATAAAACTGCATGCAGGAGAGAGCAAAACTAGAATTTATATGAATGAAATAGAGTCCATAATAATCAATATAGAAATATTTTAAAAGTAATAGGTGGCATAATATTATTGGATGCTTGACAAAAAGATTATCCCGACGGATATTTTTCTCAAATTTTTTTTCTAAGAAATAAACTAATTGGAATATATAGTTGGATACTCACAAATTGGGTGGAAAATCAGTAGGCCACTGCTGCTCCAATATTCATTTTTGCTATATTTTTTACTGTTGCGGTTTCTGTCATCTGATAACAACATCATTGACTTTCAATTCCGTATATTTATAGTTATACTTCCTCCGTCTCACTCAAAGAGTCCAATTTGTATTACTATATTAGTAATACAAAGTGGACTCTTTGGGTGAGACAGAGGAAGTACAATTTAATACCTTATGTACAGAAAATTGATACCACATGAGCTCAACAGAATTCAAAACTCAGTTAACTTAAGCTGAGGTAAGATGCTAGCTAGAATGTAGATATTTTGTAATGCTCAATTTTGTGGTATATTTTAGCTAAATTGTTAGTAAGTGCAGGTTAAGCTAGCTATATATAACCAAGTTGTCACTTGGCGAAATTCATAATATCAGAAAATTCTCTCTCTCTCTCTGGTTTTCAGTTTCTGTGAATTCTATTGTTCAAATTCACCTCAATTTGAGATTTTCACATGGTATCAGAGAATCATGAGAGATCTAATTCTCACCAATTAAAGTGAAGATTGCACTTTCCGATGTCTGAATTTTACCAATTCAAAATTAATTTGACGATCACATACTAAAATGGGGGATTCGCAGATTCACATACAAAGATTGGAAGGCAGTTCTCACATGTATGGGAAGGAAGATCCTTTGTATCTTCATAGCTGGAAGTGTTGAAATCCCTGCTAAAGGATCCGCCACTCATAAATAGATTCTGGGATGAGCCAGGTCTGAAACCATGAAGACAATGCAACTGCTGCAAATGATGACGAGGATAAACTAATGCAGTTTCTCATGGGGTTGAATGAGGAATATATGATGCAAATAGGAACCAAATCGTTCTGATGGATCCATTTCCTACCATTAACAAAGCATATATATTCAATGGTAATTTGTGTTGAGAAACAGAAATTAGTACAAACTAACTACGCTGAAGCAAATTAACACAGTGCCTTAGCAGTAAGAAACTGACAGATCCTATGCTACGGGAAAAGAAGGTAACAAGAAAAGGACTGGGAAGAGACCTGATCTGAGTGTGATTTCTGCAATGCTGAAGGACATAGAAAATTTTGACCTTTACTCCAGAAATGCTGTTATGGCATTTTGACCTTTCGTTTATTTCTTTTGTCAGAGTAACGTTGTAGAAAGAGACAAAACAATCCATGAAAGTAAAAGGTCCCTCCATTTCCAAATTTGAAACCATGGAAGAGAAGAACAAGAGGAAGAAGAAGCAGCAAATGGAATTGAAGCAGAGATTACCAGCGCTTCTGTATCCATTGAAGGCCCTAAAGTTTGCCTTGGCTCTCTGCTATCTCACTCAAAGCAGCCCTCCCATCTTCAGAGAAAGCCCAAATCTTGCTCTAAAAGCACTTAAAAGAATAAACACCTCGCTGCAAAATCGGAATCAGCTCCTGATTTAACAAGGCCTGGACATAAACCCTCTTCACTGAGGTCCAGCAAGAAGCCTTTTTTCCTTCCCCATTGGCAATCTGGCAAGAAAACAGCCTCTAAAGCTTCCCAAAGGTTAAAAATTTCAGCGGGTTTGAGCAATTCCTTGAGGAATCCAGCTTGTGGGTCTGAAAGTTATGGGGTCAATCAACAGAAGGAGGACAGGGTATAGGTGAGCCCTCTGATTTTAATTTTAATGTTCCTGGATTTGAGAACTGTACTCCTGTTGGAAAGTTATTGAACGCGTCTACTTTGAATTATGGAATTGTTGATGATAAGCTGCCTGTGGGAGAGGATTCAAATTCAGCTAATATTAATGTTAAGGCCACCACCCCACCTGTGGAGGTCTCAGTGTCTCCTGAAATCCAAGGAGGTTCACATTTTGCTGCTGTTGCAACTTCAACTGTGACACCGGTTTGTTATAGTGCTGGACACCTTCTCTGGGGTTACAGATAAAAGGAAATGCAGGTCTAGGGGAATTCTTACTGTGAGATGCCACACTGATTCAACAGATTTTGAAAAATCTACTTCTTGTGGAGATGATGTCAACAAATATGCTGAAAATGTCCTATTTAGAAATTCTTTGATTCCTTTGCCAGCTGAGGCTTTGGTTAATTGGTGGTCATCTCCTCTTGGTAAGGAAGGTGAGGTTCAGAAAGGAGATTCCTCAGACTCATCAAGGACTATTGAGTTGGCCCAATCTGTACTCCGTCTTTATCTTCGTCATTCTGCCAATTGTCTTCTGATTTATTGAGTGATAGCTGCGACAAAAACAGTCATGGCGATTCTGGTGCCATGGCAAGTACTGGAAAATGTAGGATTGCTCTACTATCTCCACGGAGAGTTTCCACTTTTCGAGGGCTCCTGGAGTTATCTGAAAAAAATGATGTATATTTCTCTGCCACTGCCCAAGCCAAGTCTAATTGTGGGACAGTTTGCTTGCCCGAAGAAGGTAGCTATAGTTTGATAGGGAACAATGATTCTGTTTCCATTGATAATTTAACTTGCAGCAATGTTGTTCAGACACCAAGCTCAAATACAAGATCAGAGAGTCGTGTTTGCCTTTCCTGGATAGACGCGCATAGAAATCAATTCAGTCCTGATCAAGGTAATGTGAAACCAGGTTTTCAGATGGCAAGCTTATCACCAAAAGCTCAAATGTCAATGTGGGATCCTCCTGTTTTGGGTCCTCAGTTAGCTAACTTAGCTTCACCTTCCCATTCGACTGATGCCATAAAACTGGAGAGGAAATTGGATGGTTGTGCTTCTTGGAATTCTGATTCCACATCGGAGAACATTTCATTATCTCAGATGAGGATATCATGGAGGGAAGGCTTATCAAGTCAGACCTTTGATATGGATGAATTTGATTGCTGCCGATGTGTGTCCGATGAAGAAAACAATGATGACAGATCATGTGAACTCCAGCACAAATCACTGCACGCTTTTGGAATAGGAAACGATGATCCACTCATAAATGGAAGTCTTAGGTCTCCAGAGTTTCTTGAACAGGAACCAAAAATTTTAGGAAAGAGAAAGAAATTTTTTCTCCTGCAGGACCTAATAATAGGAAACGATGATCCACTCATTGTTGATGTTGGATTCAGTATTGTCAACGGGTAATGATTTTGGGATTAGATTATACGGTAATTGATCGAGCAGCATAGATGCTGATTTCCACAGATATGCCACATTTTAGAAAGGCCAGACATGTTTCAAAAGCTAATGCGGTTAGTGATGCTCTTGTCCGACAAGCAAACACAAAGATAATTTCAAAATATTTCACTCCCACGAGAAATTAAAGGTATAGATAGTAAATCCTTCCCAAGACCCACACTTTTTGAGGTCCCTTATATATTATTTATTTTGTAGGGTGAACTGTCAGAAATGTCACCATACTTTTTTAAAATCTCTCGTTTAGTCACTAAACTATTTTTTTTTACTCAAAAATATCGTAATAATTTCAAAAAGGGACCAGAAATGTCACTCTGTTAGTTTTTTCCATTATAGCTAACGGAAAAGTCAGCATGTGCCTCTCACATATTTTTTTTTTTGGGGGAATTTTTGCCTTTTTATTGTTCATTTCTTTTTCTTTCTTCTTCTCCGATGGTTCAAACCATCTTCTTTGTTTTATTTCTTTCTTTTTCTCCAATGGTTCAGACCAACTTCTCTTTTTTTCCCTTTCTTTTTCTCCGACGGTTCATACAAGCTTCTCTTTTTTTTTTTTCCTTTCTTTTTCTCCGACGGTTTAGACCGTCTTCTTATTGCTGCCGCGACTACCGCAACTTCCATCCGCGTTCGCTTCACCAGATCCAGTAGTGATTTCTGTCCAGGAGCTCTAACTTCGCTCAGATCCGCTACCGCCACCTCAAAAATTTTTGGCTGAAGGAAGTGGTGGGGGTAATTACGCATTCACTTGTTGTATGCTTGAGAGGGGAGGGAGTGGGAGGGAAGACGGACATAAGCGGAGAAGGGAGGAGGGAGGTGGAGGGTGGAGGGATTAGGGGAAGAAGAATAGTAAAAATGGGGAAGAAGGAAAAAAATAACAGTAAAAAGACAAAAATAATCTCAAAAAATGCATGTGAAATGCACATGTTGCCTATTCCGTTAGGGTTAACGGAAATAAACGGAAAAATGACATTTATGGCTCATTTTCGAAAGTATGGTGACATTTCTGGGGAAATAAAAAGTTTAGTGACCAAACGGGAGATTCTGAAAAAGTATAGTGATAGGCTACATATACTCATGTGTTTAAAGTTAAAATCGAAAGTATATATTTATATATTTCCTTCTAAAACTTGTGGTTTTTATTACCTACTAATTTATCGCCTTGCTCGAATCTCGACAAATTTTCAAAATTATTTTCAACTTTCAACAGTCCAAAACAAAGAGAATTTTCGAAACACTATTAGAAAATTTGCAAAAAATCACCCGCCTCCTTTTGGTGTTTTGGAATTGGCGGCGGGTGCAAAGCTTTTGGAGGCGGATCCAATAGATATCTATTAATATGCATAGACCTCCAAAAGCTTTGCCGGCCCCTTTGGAGACCCGCCTCCAAAGGGGCACCTCCATTGATGAATTATGTAGTAGTGATATATATTATGTAGAATATATATGAGTCATGTTATTTACAATAATCATTTTACTAAATATAGTAATCACTTAAAGTGAAAAGTACAAGAATATCCTTACACTCACAAAAGTGTTTATCACATTTTTTTAAAAAAATAAATAAAAGTAAAGGAGGCACTGCTCGAAAAAATAAATAATTAAAAATCAAAATCAAAAAGTCAGTCATCTTCAACCTCCTCCGCCTGGCTATGGCAGAGGTTGAAAAAACCTCTACCGCAGGCCGCCGCAGGTTGTCTTCAACCTAAGCCATGTGCTGCATATCTGCAGCACCCCTCCGCCATGGGTGCCGCAGATCTGCAGCACCCTTTTTTTCCTTCTTTTATTTTTTTTTCTCAAATCCAACACTTTTTTTAAAAGAATTGTATAAATGGTGTTTATATATTTTCACCCACTAAAATTTTAAAATGATTATTACAAATAGTAAATTGGTTACTTCATTTAATAATTTCTTTATATAACTCTATGTTTGATTTCAGAGTCTGCCGTTTTTGTCAATTGCACGCTATTTTAATATTAAATTATCTTTCAAACCTTAGGGTTTATTTTGATTGTCTATTAAACCCTACTGAGTGTTTTTAAATTTACTCTTGTTTAATTGAAGGGATAATTTGGGTAAGGGGGAGGGTTAGGGTGACAGTAAGGGAAAGGTCCTGTAATCTCGATGTCATAGGTTCGACCCTTGGGGATATAAGTAAAAAAAAAAATTAAAAAAACAGGGATAATTTGGGTAAATTATTTTTTCACATTTTTTATGCATGGTTTGGAGACTAAAATATAAAGGGCATAAATGTCATTACACAGTTTTTATTCCTTTGACTTACGGTCAAACAGGGCAAAAAACTAATTTTGTAAATTTAAGAGGCAAAAGTAAAAGTAATATGAAAACGCAAGGGGCAAAAGTCAATTAAGCTTTTTATTTTTATTTTTTTGGATTTTTCGATTCTTAGGGCATGTTCTTTTTGGGCGTTTTGAAAACGATTTTAAAAACAAGTTTTGAAAAATAGTTTTATAATGTAAAAAGTGTATTGAAAATGTAAAAGATAGATATTGAATAGTAAAAAGTTGTATTAAAAATAATAAAATATAATTAAAATATATTAAATTTACTGTTAAAACTAAAACAGTTTTAAAACGAAATAAAAATAACGTGCCCTTAATTGAAAGTGAGAATTTTTTTTAGTAAAAGCAAAATTCAGAGTACAAATTCCAAAGCGGGTTTTCTGAAAGCATCCCCATTGAAGTGTAGACAGCAAAGGCGCTCCCTTTTTGCACTTCCCTCACTCAGCCATGGCTGTGGAACAGAGAGCTACAGCAACTGTGAGAGTTCAAGACATCCCTTATACAGCTACTGCTAAAGACCTCTTGGCTTTCTTGGAATCGGTCATCGGGGAAGGTACAGTATATGCTTGTGAAATCTTCTCAGAGAGGAAGAATTGGAAGTCCAGAGGCCATGGTAGGGTCCAGTTTGAGACCCTTGATGCAAAGCTTAAATCTTTAATGCTAGCCGAGGAGAGAAAGCTATTGTTCAGAGGTTCCCATTTGAGGCTCTCGCACGCCATTGATGAGGTCATCTACAGACCTCTCAAGCCTCAGCTCAGAATTGAAAATGGGGCTCTGCATGCTGGGTTCTTGGTGAAGGAGGACCGTATGAATGTTTTGGAAGCTTGGGATAACGTTAGATTTTGGGTTATTCTGGAGAGAGAGATCATTGAAATTTGGTTGAACCATGGCCAAGAATGCTATAAGCTGGAACTACAGTTTGGTGATGTGCTAGAGACCTGTAACTGCTCTTTCAAGAATGCTCCAGACTCCACTACTGCAGTTCTTCTGAAGGTAGGGTTTAATTATTATTATGCCTTTTTTTCACTCTTTTATACTGTGTCTTCTGGGATTTGTTGTTTATATATATATGATTGAAAATCTTTTGATAAGTTGGCCATTGATGATAGATAATGTTTGGATCGAAACTTATTGCTTATCTGGGCTGTTGATTGGCTTCAATTACTCTTCTGTCTTGATGTTTCAAAGATGTTTCTTCTTATTTGACTGAGTGATCAGTTTAGTTGTGAATATTTGCAAGAACTGATCTTTGCTGGCTAATGTAATTTGTAGTTGACTAAATTATGAAGTATAACAGATGGACAGTTGGAAGTGAGCTTTGAATTTTGTTTTGATGTTTCTTTTTACATTTTCAAGCAAAAAGAATTGATTCATTTAAGATATTGATAAAATGCGAGCTCTCTTTTTCTTTTTTTCAGCTTAAACATGCACCAAAAATACACCAACAAATTTCTGGACCCAATATTAATTCAAAGTTCAGTGCTGACAGATATCATATTTGCAAGGAGAACTTCGACTTTATTTGGGTTCGTACAACTGACTTTTCTAGTGTGAAGTCAATTGGACTTTCATCATCTCTTTGTTTAGAAATCAAGGAAGGATGTCCAGATTTGATAGAACTTTGTAACAAACTGCCATACTACAATCAAGATTCGATAGAACTAGCTCTTGAAGCAGCAAAAGTTTCCATTGCATCTGACCTAGTTCCACTTATAAAATGCCACCCTGATTTCGAAATACCATATGAGATCCTTTTCCAGCTTAACTCCCTGGTCCATACCCAAAAACTGAGCTTTGGGGCTGTTGATACCAACTTGATGGCAGAACTTAGTAGATTGCCCATGGAGACTACAACTTTGACTCTTCAAAAAATGCATAAGCTCCCACGTATGTGCTATGATCCCGTGTCACTCATCAAGGACAGGTTAGAAGAAAATGGTAAAGGTCTAGGTTCATCAACCCCTGGCCGTGCAAAAAACAATAATATTATGACTTGTCATAGACTGCTTGTAACACCATCAAAGATTTACTGCTTGGGTCCAGAGGTTGAAACATCAAACTATATTGTGAAGAACTTTTCTGCATATGCTTCAGACTTTGTGAGAGTTACTTTTGTAGATGAAGATTGGGGTAAACTTTCACCACGTACTGTTTCTACATATTTGGAGCGAGGTTTGCTTGCCAAGAATTACCGGACAAACATCTACTACCGGATTTTGTCTATTCTTCAAGATGGGATTGTAATTGGACAGAAAAGATTCCTTTTTCTGGCCTTTTTGGCTAAGTTCGGTTTGGATGTTTGCCTCTAATGAAAATTTGAGAGCAGAGGAGATTAGAGATTGGATGGGTTGCTTTAACAAGATCCGAAGTGTGTCAAAATGTGCTGCCAGGATGGGTCAGTTGTTTAGTACCTCTTTGCAGTCTCATGAAGTACCGGTACAGCAGATTGAGGTTATTCCTGATATAGAAGTAACTACTGATGGCGATACCTATTGCTTCTCTGATGGTATTGGCAAGATTTCCAGGGCTTTTGCCAGAGAGGTTGCCCAAAAGTGTGGATTAAACCATACCCCCTCTGCATTTCAAATACGCTATGGTGGCTATAAAGAAGTGCTAGTTGTTGACCGCGGCTCTTTCCGGAAGATATCCTTGCGGAGTAGCATGCTCAAATTCGAGTCAGAAAACAGGATGCTTAATGTAACCAAGTGGAGTGAAGCAATGCCTTGCTTTTTAAACCGGGAGATTGTTACTCTTTTGTCCACCTTGGGCGTTGAGGACCAAGCATTTCTTGAATTGCAAGATAAGCAACAACAAGTGCTCAACAAGATGTTGACAAGTCGAGAGGATGCAGTCGATATTCTGGCAAGCATGGGGATTAAGGAAACAAAAAGCATTGTGGTGAGAATGTTGCTTCATGGTTATAAACCTGATGCTGAGCCTTATCTTTCAATGATACTTCAGTCTCATCGTGAAAACCAGCTTTCTGATGTAAGGAGTAGGTGCAGAATATTTGTTCCAAGGGGCCGGATCCTACTAGGATGCCTGGATGAATCGGGAATTTTGGACTATGGACAGGTTTTTGTTCGTATAACAATGACCAAGAATGAGCTACAAGGTGGTGAAAAGAAATTTGTTCTAACAGATGACGGAACAGCAATAGTTACGGGGAAGGTTGTGGTTACAAAGAACCCATGTCTTCATCCGGGAGATGTCAGGGTCCTTGAGGCTGTTTATGAGGTGGCTTTAGAAGAAAAAGGTCTTGTGGATTGCGTTTTCTTCCCCCAGAAAGGTGAAAGGTATGAATATCATATCTAAGTCCTAATATTAATTGAATCGTTGCCATAAGTAGTGTTGAAGAATATTTCCTGAAATCTATCATTTGTCATGAAACTTCATAATCTACTGTCATCTTACTATATTTGCAAGAAATTATTTAAGAAATGCATATGCTTTCATCTGGAGCTCTTGGTTTGTGGATAGATGTATTCATTCAAAAGAGGCGAGGCCTGCATAGTTAAAGCATCGCTTGTCTACAACTGAATGAAAATCACTGGTCTTATATCGAAAAGATTAGAAATTTTTCTAGTACCTCATTTTTTTTTTTTTTTTTTCTTCCAGTTTTGAAGGTCAAACTCAGCAAGATTGCATGAAAAAACTCTGGACTTGCTGTTGTTATTTGAGCTAATTCTTCCTGGTCTATATGTGTGTTATTACTGTCCCTGGCATGATAATGTTTTTTATTTTAGTCTATATGTGTGTTATTACTGGCCTCTAAATATGTAACAGTAGTGTTGAAGAATATTTCCTGAAATCTATCATTTGTCATGAAACTTCATAATCTACTGTCATCTTACTATATTTGCAAGAAGTTATTTAAGAAATGCATATGCTTGTGGATAGATGTATTCATTCAAAAAAGAGGCGAGGCCTGCATAGTTAAAGCATCGTTTGGCTACAACTGAATGAAAGTCACTGGTCTTATATCGAAGAGATTAGAAATTTTTCTAGAACCTCATTTTTTGTTTTTTCTTCCAGTGTTGAAGGTCAAACTCAGCAAGATTGCATGAAAAAACTCTGGACTTGCTGTTGTTATTTGAGCTCATTCTTCCTGGTCTATATGTGTGTTATTACTGTCCTTGGCGTGATAATGTTTTTCTGCATCTAGAATATATCATTCCTCTAAATATGTAACAGTACTTTTGTTGTACATGTGCGCCACTCTTGCATGATCCTCTGCAAGTTGACATTATCTTTCACTTTCTTTAATCTCAGAGAAAATGAGGCTCTGCATGATTGAAACATAGGAAAACTTAAAATTACTAATAACTACTTGTATTATATTCAATTGATTTCTTCTGCGTATTTGGTTGCTACTTCTTTCCCTTTTGAAGAAGAATGGCATATATCCTTGGCAAATCACTAGTGACCGTGTTGCTTAAGAATCCAAGTACTTGCATGTGAAAACTAAAGGCTTTGTATTTGCAGGCCTCATCCCAGTGAATGTTCTGGTGGTGACCTTGATGGTGATCTATACTTTGTTAGCTAGGATGAAAGTATTATTCCGCGTAAAACAGTGGCACCCATGGACTACATTGATAGGAGAAAGCGTATTGTAGATCATGATGTCACCATAGAGGTAACGTGTGCTGTTCACCTGTATCTGATAAATTGTTTCCTTGTCAACTCTACTATTCTTCAATCTTGATGATATTTGCAGGAAATTCAGAAATTTTTTGTAGACTACATTATCGGTGATACCCTGGGCACCATTTCTACGGCACATTTGGTGCATGCAGACCGTGAACGTGATAAAGCTTTGAGTGCAAAATGCCTTCAGTTAGCTGCACTTCACTCTATGGCCGTTGATTTTGCAAAGACAGGGTCTCCGGCTGAGATGCCTCAGTTTCTGAGACCTAGAGAGTTTCCGGACTTCATGGAAAGGTGGGAAAAACCTATGTACACCTCACAAGGAGTGTTGGGTATACTTGACCGGGCCACTCTGGCATCTCCTGTTCCTAGCAAGTCTAGCTATGCTTTCTCAGCAAAGATGGTCGAGGATGCTTACGACAATGAACTTGTAGTCGATGGTTGTGAGGCCTTCCTTGAAAACTGCTGAAATTCACAAAGGGATGTACGAGGATAAAATGAACACTTTGCTGACATACTATGGAGCAGAGACTGAAGATGAAATACTGACAGGGAACTTGCGGTACAAATCAATGTACCTGCAAAGAGATAACAGGAGATATGGAGAGCTGAAAGACCGTATTTTAGTATCTATCAAAAACCTGCAGAAAGAAGCCAAAGGGTGGTTTGAGAGCAGTTGCCAAACAGGTGAGGAAATGAAACTGGCATCGGCATGGTATCATGTTACTTACCACCCGAGCAACTGCGAAGGAAGCACCAACTGCTTGAGCTTTCCATGGATTGTTGGCGATCTGCTTCTCAGTATTAAGTCAAGAAATCAAGAACAACAACAGGTTTGCTCTGAGAGTTAGAAATTTGTTTACAATAGATGGTGATGGTTGACCTCCCCTGATTGCCACCGCTGAACGGCATCGTAAGAAAGACTCATCCTTTTGTGAAAATAGCAATTCTAGTGTGTATGTTTAGCAGTGTTTACTTCCGGTCGTAGAAATTGTCAAATGCTACTGGATTCAGTTAACAAGTGTGTGTGCTTTCTTATCTCCTTTTCCCATCTTTGTTTTCTCTCTCGTGTTTCCACTAGTTCATTCTTTGTGGTTAAAGTCATTAATGTATGGGTGAATTACATCAACGTAGTCCGAGGTTTTGTCAAATTAAAAATCGGAATTGATATTTGCAGCGACGGTTTCGATATTTGCAGCAACATTTTCTTGTGAAAATACTTAAATGCCCTTGGGTAAAATTAAAAACATTTTTATTAATTATTTTAGTTGAATTATGTCCGAATTTATTAGTAGTTTTGTCAAAATTGTGAAATTTTTTACCGGAATGGAGAAGATCTGCCCGGTGGTTACTGCAAATAAGAAAGTTGGGGGGGGGGGGGGGGGGAAGTGTCGCCGGCGACACTTTTGGCCAAAAGTGTGACCAGCGACACTTTTGTGCAAAAGTGTCGCCAGAGTCCGGCGACACTAACTCAAAAGTGTCGCCGTCGCCCCGGCGACACTTCTGGGTTAGTGTCGCCGGACTCTGGCAACACTTTTGGCCAAAAGACCGGCGACACTTTTAGGTTTTTTTTTTTTTTTTTTTTTTTTTAGTAGTAGTAGGAATGAAAATTTATTTTATTTTAATTTTTTTTCTCCAAGGACATTTTAATCTTTTTACAAAAAAATGTCGCTGCAAATATCGATTCCGTCGCTGCAAATATCATGCCCCTTAAAAATAAGTCTATAGTTTTAAAAATTGTAAATACATCTAAAAAAACATTCGCCATAAGCTTTCATCAAGAAGTTCAAGATTGGTTCGGCAAAAGTTTAGTTCAAACTCATTCCAAAAAATAGGGCAACAAATGTTTAAAAAAACATTCGCCATAGGGCGGCATATGTTATAAAAACATCGGCCATATGTAGGCAGATGTGTCCTCTCCTCTCTTTTTTTTTTTTTTTTTTTCTTTTTCTCCTCCTCTGGGCTGCATGCCTAAATTCCAAACACCAGTCTACATGTGGCAGATGTTTTAGAAAACATATGCCAAAGGTAGGCAGATGTTTGGTTTGTGAGATGTTGGAGTATAGAGCTCAGTTATATCTTTTCAATTTAAAAATGTTTATAAGGTACCTATATTTAGTAGAATGGTCCCTACAAATAACACAACGCTTCAATTATTGTCACTCTCTTTGTAAGAAAAAATATAAAAGGAAAAGGCAAAAGCCAACACAAATCTTAGGGGCTCTTGTCTCTTAATTTTAATTTTTGAAAATTCAAATGGCAAAGAATGGTAATTTTCCAAAATTTCAGGGATAGTTATATATATGTTTTGCTAGAAGGAAAAAGGTAATTTAACCTAAAAAAAAGAATATCAGCAGAAAGCAGCAAAGACCAAGAAAAAAAGGGCAAAGGTGCATTTTTGCCACAAATGTTTTTTTAGGTTCAAAAATGCCACCGACATTTCTAAAAGGGTTCAACTTTGCCCCTGCCCCAAATCAAAATTGCCACGTAAGACAATTTCTATTAAATCTGATGAGTTGTCACATTGACTGGGTTATCTTACGTGGCACCCATCTTACGTGGTCTAAGGCTTACAGAAACCTAACGTTCAGGCGGGAGAATTAAAGCCAGAATCTTCGAAGGAGGCGGGATAAAATTAAAGTCCTAACTATAGCCAAATTCATTTGATAGAGAAAAGAAGCTTAACCACAAAGGGGAGGCGAATATTGTGATTCGAAGAGAAGAGAAGGCACATTCGAGAAAAAACAGGGAAAAAAGGGGGAGGAATAATGCAGGGACTTATTCAGGCTGTAATTGAATTGAAGTGCTTCCTAAGGCAGAGCATAGGTGGTGTGCCAGACATATCTATGCGAATTGGTCTAAGAAGAATAGGGGAGATCCATTAAAATCGAAATTCTGGCACACTGCTTGGTCCACATTTGAAGAAGAGTTCAAGGATAATTTGAAGATATTAGGAGGTATTAGTTCACACTCTGTAGTTGATTTGATGAATTATCCACCCCATACCTGGTGCCGTGCTTATTTCAGTTCTAGATGCAAGAGTTGGGCAATGGATAATAACATGTCAGAAAGCTTCAATAGTTTTATTCTAAAAGGAAGGCATAAGCCAATTAGGACAATGCTTGAATTTATTAGGAAAAAGGTAATGAACAAGATTGGCATGAGAGCAAATGCGTTTCAAAAATGGTTTACTGACTACAGTCCATACAGCATGGATCTTTTTCAAACAAGTAAGCGTATGGCTGTGGGATGTTCTTTGTTGTTCAATGGAGATTGTGGATACGAAATTAGTGAGGGAGAAGACACTCACACTGTGAATCTGCAAACACAGTCGTGCACATGCAGGGTTTGGGATGTAAGTGGAATTCCTTGTCAACATGCAATTTGTGCTCTAGTTCACAGCAAGCAAGATCCAATGAGACATATATCTCACTACTACCACAGGAATTCGTACCAAGCTACTTACAATTTTAAAGTCATTCCAGTTAGAGGAAAAAGATTTTACAAGTTAAACAATTACCAGCCCATTGAGCCTCCTTCTGTAGAGAAGCCAAGAGGCAGACCAAAGTTAAAAAGGAGAAGGGAAGAAACTGAGTCCAGAAAAACCCAAACAAGTTATCGTGCAAGGTCAAACTTGTAGCATTTGCAAGCAAGCTGGACACAATAAGGCAAAGTGTAAACAGGTTAGGTACTCATGTCATTTTCTGTTTTACATATATATGTGTGTGTGTGTGTGTGTATAAAGGTTTAGATGTTGTTGCATTTTTACTATGTTAATGCTTCTATTGTTGTAACGGTTCTGAATTGTTTATTCTTAATTTCATTTTTTCACACTTTACTTAGAGAGCATCTGGCAACAATGGTGAAGTGTCAACAGAAAATGAAGTAACCTCGTCTCAGGCTCAACAAACTTCAGCTACACAGAATACTGCCTCACAGAATGGTCCTCTTGCTTTACACACAGTTGTAACTCAACAAGAAGGTGGGAGTTTAATAGCAAGAAGTGTTGTGAATTCAAATCAGGCTCAAGAGACTTCAGTTGTTTCAAATTCCAGAAGTTCAAGATTAAAAAAGCAAGCAGCTAGAGCATTAGCTAAAAGGCATGGCAGAAGCATTACTACTGCTACAAGGGGTGTAGGCGTTCTTTTTAATAGTAGAACTGGATCAATGACATTGAATGTGAGACATTTTTCCTTTTAATTAGTTATGCAATTTTGTTTTTAAAAATTTTCTTAATTATACATATGTGTTCGCAGAGTGGTCATACTGTGCAGGCAATGTATGAAGGCTCACAACCCCACATTGAGAACCCAAATGTCAGATTCTCCATTCCAAATGAGAGAGCACGCAGATCAACAAGAAGTGAAAGTAATGGTGGTACTTCATCAAATGTCAGAAGGAAGATTGGTTTTAGAAGTGTTGGTGATGGTCCAGTACCATTGGAAAACATGCCTTATAAGCCACCTGGGCTACAATGGAGCATCACATCAAGGAAGCTGTTAGCAGAGAAAGAGTTGAGAAGTAAAACGGCAAACGACAGTGCAAGTGATCCAAACTTTCAAGCTAATGAGTGAACTTGATATGTTATGTGTTGGTGTGGAACAATGTTGTTTTAAGTTGGTTATGTCTGATTTAAAGTTTTAAGGTTGCATTTTGGATGGTTCACCTTTAGAACTTTAAGGATGATTGTGGTGGACTGATAGAAATAGTAGTTAAAGGCTAGGTGTAAGATATCATTATAGAAATAGTAGAACAAGGGATTAAAATATTGAATCAGGATCAGCTTTATTAGCCCTCATCAAATGCTTTGAGTGGCATTTTTACATGGTTTGTTTGATGATGAAAAACCTTTATTTTACCATGGGCAATGCAAAGTTCCATTTCAGCCAAAGCAATTTTGTCTTTGATATATATATATTTTTGGAACAATGCTGCTCGGCTCAGTTCTACATATTCCTCCTCCAAGGGATTTTTTCGTTCTCTTTTAAAAGTATATTTTTTAGATTTGAGCTAAAACAAACACAGGTGGTATATGTTATTTGAGTTAAAATTTAAAAATACCAATGATGTTCTGGTATACCACCGGTTTTAAAGCAATAGTTTTTACAATGGAGAAAAACTCTATACCCAAACCTTTAACCAATGAACACAGCACAAAATTTCAGAAGAGCACTGAGTAGAAGCAGTACAAAAACAGGGGACTCAAAGTAACCCCTTTGAAAAGAGAAACAACATGTGCAGCCTGGAGAATCATGTCAAAAACCATGTAATAATTGTGTCAAACATTCTGCAGTTAGAATTACATTATCATATCTCCTTTCAAATTACAAAATAGAAGTCAGTAAGTGCTCATTATAACCCATGGATTGACTAAAACTAACTAACCACATAACAGAGGGAAAAAGAACCCAAACATCAAGCTACACAGAATCAGACTAAACCAGCCTCACTTACCAAAGTACAGTATCTTATCCCTTTGTGCAATTTCATAATCTCAGCCTCCAAATGCTGTATTCTTTCAGAAATTTGTTTTCTTCATTGTGCACAACATCTCTAAATTTGTCAGATCTTCGTCTCCATTTTAAGCAAATTATTCTTCCTAGGAAAGTCATTAATTAGAGCTTTTGCTCTATCACACATGTCTTCATCATGCGACAGAAATACCCACAACTCACAACCCATTTCCTATAAATGTCACTCAATTTCATCAACAATCAGACATTATAAACAATACAAATGTAACCAGCAATTGTTCATTCACTTCATTTAAAATTAGGGTGAGTAAAATCCACAACCTGTATTGGTCTCCTTCCTTGACATCCAACTGTTGATTTTACCCATAAAAGTATTATACTGCGGCTTCTTCGTGGTGAACCGCAGGTGATCTCATTCGGAATCCATAAGAAGAAGATGAGCTAGCAACCGGTGGTAATGAAAAAGATTTATCGCATGACTATTTTAACAATAGTGAACGTGTGAACTGAATATTTCTCCCCCTTTTTTCCCTGTTTTTTCTCGAACGTGCCTTCTCTTCTCTTCGAATCACAATATTCGCCTCCCCTTTGCGGTTAAGCTTCTTTTCTCGATCAAATGAATTTGGCTACAGTTAGGGCTTTAATTTTATCCCGCCTCCTTCGAAGATTCTGGTTTTAATTCTCTCGCCTGAACGTTAGGTTTCTGTAAGCCAAGCCCACGTAAGATAGATGTCACGTAAGATAACCCATTCAATGTGACAACTCATCAGATTTAATAAAAATTGTCCTACGTGGCAATTTTGATTTAGGACAGGGGCAAAATTGAACCCTTTTTAGAAACGTCGGTGGTATTTTTGGATCTAAAAAAACATTAGTAGCAAAGTTAGACCTTGAGAAAAACGTTAGTTAAAAAAAAAAAAAAAAAAAAAAAAAAAAAAAAGGAAAAAAGATAGATAAAAAGGAAGAACCCTTTTCCTCAAATTCCACACCAATCATCATTGTCCTATTATCTTTCTTCCTTCAATCAGCCATATCTCTCTCTATCTCTCTCTCACTATTCACACACACAGTACTCAAAAGATGAAAAAGATCCCAAAAGGCTAACACCAACAAGGGATAGCAAGCAATTTTCAATTGATTATCAAAAAGAAATCCAATCCAGTCAGAAGCAGAAGCGGGGAACAATATTTATTTGGAGCCCAGAAAGAAGAATTTGTTTAGATTACAAGTTTGGGGAAAAAAGGAGATGACAACACCTTTGTCATTCAGGCTGCTGCTGTTGCCCCATGCTGCCTTTTCGCCTTTGGATTCTTTCAAAGGTTCTCACTTTTCCACTAGTAATTTTCTGCATTTCACTCTCTGTCTTCATCCCATTACAGAACGGGCTCTTCACTGAGCTCTTTCAGCAAGCACAAGGTAAAAAAAATTTTAAAAATTCTCCATTTTCTTTCTTTCTTTCTTGACTTATTTCATCATCTTTCAGTGTGTGTATGTGGGTGTATGCTGTTATTCACTGAATTGGATTAATGGGTTCTCAATTTATGAGTAAGCTGTTTGCTGGCATGGAATGGAATGTGGGTTTTGTGCTTTATGACTATAAGTTTTGGGGTTTTTAGCTTTTGTTGAAGCTGTGTAGGATTTCTATGGCCTTGCTGTTTAGCTGTGAATGTGATTTGGAATTCTATGCTTTGGGATTTTTTTTTTTTTTTTTGTTGTTGCAAATATTCTATATTTTGAAATGGTTGTCATTGAGTTTTTGTTTTTCTTGTCTATAGACTTTGATTGTACTTCTTGTAAAGGCTGGCTTTTTGTGAGTGAAATTTTGTTGACAAATGGGGCAATTCGATTATCTTATACAAATCTACATAGTGAACTTTGGGGTAGGATGGCACTAATTGATCAGCTGGAATACTCGTTTGAAACTCCTCAGTGTGAGAGTGTCATCTCTTTCTTTTGTTTCCTTTTGCCAAATTTAGGTTATACCTATATTCTAGAAGTTGGGAGGGAGATGTTCTCATGGAACTGTGTAGCGTCAGCTATTTGTTCGGTTTTTCAGAAGTTATCTGTCTACAGTTTCCAACAAATGGCTAGATGAAATGGATCTATTGACGGGGAAAGGAAACTGCAATATGTGCTGAAAAAAGTTGAAGGATGGTGAATTTGGCACATTTGCCACATAGCTGAAATCTTCCTTCATTTTTCCTTCTTACATAGGTATCTTTATGCGTGTTGGTGTGGGGATGTATCAATTTTCAGTGACACATGTTTTTGATATGACGAATAACTATCAAGACATTTGGTCTGTCTTTTACTCCATATCCATTTCGCAGCTGTATACTTTCTTGAGCAACTTTTTAGTATCATTTTGGATGACAAAAAATGTTATTCTTGGGCCTAATGGGGTGTTTCCTCCAATCTAGAGTTACATTTTTGTTAATTCCATATTCAGCCTTTCTAGAGACGCATTCTGTTATAGTTCTTGTACTACATATAGGATTTTACTCTTTTCTTAACTTTAAATATTAAAGGTACTTTTTTGTTTACGTTCAATTGGAGCCACTCCTCCATGATTCATGATTGTCCTGAGTATGGAGAAGATTCTTATCTTGCCTGAAAACCTTCTTCCTTTTTCTACTTTTCCTTCCTTTTTGGTTCAGCATCAGCTATGCAATTGAAAGGTTACCCACCTCTTGCCTAGGAAAACCTTCTAATGTCGGGAAAAGCTGGTTAAGGTCAGTTGTGGCGAACCACTGTTTAAAGAACTTTTCTAAGCAAGTTGTATGCATGGAAGATTCTTCTTTGTTCCTGTTGTCCTTGTTTGGTGAATCTCTATGGTCCCATGACGACAGGCTATATAAGCAGTCCAAGAGAGAGTTACAAGTATTCAGCGGGGAGTATGAAAAGATTTATTCCCCCCCCTCTGTGGTAATTGTAACCAGTGAGCTGATGCTATTTATATCTGTCTTCGATGGCTTGCTGTAGTAATTGCGAGAACAGTTAGTTGTGCTTGATGACAAATCAATTGTTTTTCTTGAAGATTACTTTTTGGGTGTTAGTTCCTCGAGCATTTTTTTTCTTAATTACACTACAAAATTTCACATTAAAAATATGTTTCTTATGAGCGTGTGCCTGTCTTCATCATTTCTTATATGCATCAGTTGGTTTTCACTAATGATTTACTACCAGGGGACTCTGTTTTCTATGTGCTGATATAGTGGCTTTGCGGATATGAGAAAATACATCAAGGCTCTGGTAGTCTGAGCAATGAAGAGGATTGTCAGCTAGAAATGTTTGGCCTGATGATGAAGTCAGAACTCAGATTCCAACCCAAGCCCAATCTATTGTTGAAGGGTCAGGCACACTTCTGGTAACCGAGTTCAAGCCTGTCCCTGATGTGGACAATATACAGGTTTGCTACTTCACTTTTCAAATAAATTCAGTTGGCATTGAGTTTTGATTCTGATATCAGTTTAAATTAGTCTTGGCATTTTTTCTGTTTACTTCAATGCAATCAGAGTTTTATCAGCTTTATCTGAGCATGCAACAGTACCAATGATTTGCTGCGTTTTTCATTGCATGTAACCTGCAAACCTTTACAAACTTTCCATATATCAGGTGGTGGAGCATCTTCCAGTAGTTTGCTAACATTATGTTAAACTTTTCCTTTAAGTTTAGGTAAAATGCTTACATATGAAGGTAAGAAAGATTGATAAGAAGTTTTGGTATAACTCGTAGGTTTACTCAAACGTATTAACAAGTTTTTCAGTCTTCAGGTTCTAGATTCAGTCTGCTTTCATCTGTCTGATATGCTTGGTCTTTACGAGAGCAAATGAATCTCTGCTTACATGATGAATCATGCAAATATTCTTTGGTTTTTCTGTAGGAGTTACCAGCAATTCAACAACAAGGGCCAAGGTCCATTGGTTTTTTTTGGTACAAGAAATATGGGATTCATGCATCAGGAACTTATCGAAATTCTTAGCTATGCATTGGTCATAACGGTATCTTGCTCTATCTTCACTTTATATACCAAGCTGATGGTGCATGCAATTTTGTAAGGCTGTTGAGCCTTGTCATCTATCCAGTTTATATGGACTGAAGGTACTGTATTCCATCTGTTCTAATTTCCAGATATTTTTACATCGGGAGCTTCAGGAATCAATGCAGCTGTTATTAGAGGTGCTCTTCGAGCTGAGAAACAAGAGCTTCTGACCGTGATACTGCCTCAAAGTTTAAAAAAGCAGCCTCCAGAGAGTCAGGAGTTGCTGGCTAAAGTATGCATTGTCTTTGTTTGGTCAAAAGTTTTCCTGTTGCAGCTTTTTTGTGTTCCTTTGCATACATGCATTTGTTCCCCACCTCTTTCTCCCCTCTATTTAGTAAGACTGGAAATGGATAGACTAAGACAAGGTGAGGTAATGAACTAAAATGCTTCTCGTCTTTCCCTTTGGAATGACTATTGGTTTTCCTTGGTGTAGCAATTTTCTCGAAAGTAATTAATCTCAAGATTACAGAATTCTTCCACTACTACCTTATAGCAAGAAATAGAACTAAATCACTTTTCAGTGTCTCGTCATTAAGTGGTGATTCCTTTTTACTCTTGTTGCACTTGTACATTATATTTGATGTTAACCTATGCGTGACCAGAACTTCTGGGGAAGTAGCAAAGGGGTTGTTTCCTGTTACAGTGTGGCCAGTTCCTTCCGTCTGCAGTGAAATGGCCAACATATTCCTGCTAAAATGATACATAAACATATCTTCTTCAGGGAACTGACCTTGTGCTATGTTTATTGATAGATGAGATGAAATGTTGATCTTTAATAATTTATAGGATATAGAAATGTTTGACAATATGAAAATGATTGCCAAACAAGAATTACTCTTGGTACTGGATTTAGTTCACCATTAATGCTGATTTAACCTGGTGAGAGTTTCTAGCTGAAAATCCTCTCCCTACTTTGGCTTCATGATTTCTAAGGAAACCAGAAAAAGTAGGGGCCTCTCTTCTGTTGTTGAACTTTTAATTGCTCTCACATTTGCTTCTTTTGTTCATCAATTGGTCAATTAAAGTCCTGGAGGGAGGGGCTCCCCACATTGACTCCTTCAATGGTGAATGACGAATTCAAATTTAAATTTAAATTTACGACAATGCATCAGTCGTGCTTTGATTTTCATACCAAATTTCCAAAACAAGACAAAAATGCTTTTGTATTGACTAATCAAGTTGCTCGTTCCTTTCTCCCTTGATTTTGCTCAATAGTAATTCTTTATTGTTTAAAAGTTGAAAATAGCATCCTTGATCACCTTGATTTCACTTCATTGTTGTAAATTTCTTCACAACTTACAGGGAAACTCGAAAGTAGTAGCCAGTTGGACACAAGAAATATAAACACAGTCAAGCCGACCCCCAAAACATGTAGAAAAGATAGATCAAAAGGCCACATGAAAATTATGTCCTTCAGATAACGGTTCTGTTAAGTCTACTGATGCAAACTTAAATCCTTGAATGAATAGAAGCAATTGATCTGCTTACAATGGAATGGAATGGAATGAAGAATTTTACAGTAAGCACCGCATGTAAATGCTACTGGTAATTATAAGGAATGAAAAAGAAATGTCCAGATCAATTGAAAAGCAACAGAATGCAGGAAAACCAACTAGAAGAGATTCCAGCAGCAGACCCTGCAGCCTTGAGTGACAACTTTCTGTAATTACCATTGTCGGACAATGTACCAACACCCTGGGCAACTGAGGTACCTATATCAACACTGGGACCTTCTGGCCCCAGAGAGTTTCCAGGTCCCAAAGTGATACAAGCAGCCAGTGCCTTTAAAACTGGCCCCAGAATTGCTTTCACTTTAATTGGCAAATTCCAATTGTTTGGATCCTCCAAAGCATTTTTAAACAGGTTTAGCAAAGTAACTAACAGACCCCCACAAGCAGGAACGAAGATAACACGCTGCCATTTAACTTGAATAGGCTCCTCTCTTAACCATGAGGCACCTCGATCAGGAATACCATCCCAAAAGATGTCGCGTATTTCATGCACCTAATATGATTCAAAAAGGAGAAAAGAACAGAAAGAACAGTTATGACTTGCTAGCAAGAAATCCAATAATGTAGATCATGGAAACCAAAATAAAAATTAGATGATAGGCGGGATGAAGCTTCCATCCCTAGGCGTTAATTACCACCTATCAGCTGTGTCATAAAGAGTTGCTTGAAACCAAATGAGATATTACAGTTTGATTCAGAAATCAAGTAAAGACATATTTTCTTTTATTTCTTTGTGGGCTTTGTATTTTTGAATCAACAAATTGATCAGTCTGCATCTCTTATCATCCAGAACCCAAAAACAACAAGAAAATGGGAAGAAAAAATTAAAAAGAATGATTAAGCTTGGGTTTTTCTTGACATGGAAATTAGAGAAAGAAAGATAGAAACTTTGAAAGTGCTATACTTGTGAAAACTAGCAAAGAGATGAACTCAAGAGAACAGAGAAGAAAGAGGATCCGTGAAACTTCTGGAATCTGAGAAATTATTATTATGAACACACATAATTATCAATTATGTACAATAGCTACTTATATAGGGTAAGTACTCACTGAACTAATTACAAGAATATCCCTAAGTACAGCTGTACAGTTACCTCACTTTCTAACTAACTAACTGCAGCACTATATACATTGCACGTGGCAGATTTCTTCCTCCGTTTAGTAGCTAAATAATCAGCTACGTTTGCACCCACTGAAGTGTTGTTGCTGGTGCTGCTACAGGCTACTTCATCACATGTACTGGAGTGTTTCTGCATCCCCCCCTCAAGTTGGACTTGGAGAAAATCCACCAAGCCTAACTTGGAAATAAGATACTGAAACTGAACTGCAGAAAGGGGCTTAGTGAGAAGGTCTGCAAGTTGATCTGTGGAGGGAACATGCTGAGGAAGCAGAAAGCCTTCTTTAAACTTGTTGCGCACAACATGACAGTCAATATCCAAGTGTTTGGTACGTTCATGAAACACTGGATTTGCTGTAATGTGGATAGCAGCTTTACTGTCACACCAGAGAGGGATGGGAAGTGAAACAGGAACTTGAAGATCCTTGAGAAGGTAAACAATCCACTGAAGCTCACAAGTTGTAATAGCAAGAGCACGATACTCAGCCTCAGCAGTAGAGCGAGATACAGTGGATTGTTTCTTAGCTTTCCAAGATATAAGAGCACTGCCAAGAAAGATGCAATACCCAGTGATAGATTGCCGAGTAAGTGTGCAAGCACCCCAATCCGCATCACAAAAACCTTGAAGTTTAAAGGAAGAATTGGCAGGGTAAAAGAGACCTTGTGAGGGAGTACCTTTAAGATACTTAAGGAGATGAATAGCAGCATTCCAATGGTGCTGTCTAGGAGCTTGCATATGCTGGCTCAGTTGTTGCACAGCATGTGTAATGTCAGGCCGGGTGAAGTGAAGGTAGAGGAGGCGGCCAATTAATCTTCTGAACTGATGAGGATCCTCAAGGAGGGGAAATTTAGTATCAGCAAGGTTAACACCTTTCAATGCAGGGGTGGAAGCAGGCTTGGCACCAAGTAATCCTGCATCATCAAGAACATCCAGTACATATTTCCTCTAATTTAAGTAGAGGCCATCAGAACAACGAGCAATTTCAATACCGAGAAAGTACTTAGCATAGCCTAAGTCTTTGATAGTAAATTTGTGATCCAGAAATTGCTTCACCACAAGAATATCAGTGTCTGAAGAACCAGTAATCAGGATGTCATCCACATACACAATTAAGGCCAAGAAGCTATCCTGAGACTGTTTAATAAAGAGACAGTGATCATGTGGAGATTGGTGAAAACCAAAATGTGTGAGTTGAGCTGTAAACTCATGATTCCAGCGCCGAGAGGCCTGCTTCAGACCATAAAGGGACTTCCTAAGCTTGCAGACTTGGCCAGGAAGAGCTTTGTGATAGCCTGGGGGAGGCTGCATGTAAACATCCTCCTCAAGAGTGCCATGTAAAAAGGCATTATTAACATCAAGCTGATGCAAAGGCCAAGAATAAGAAGCAGCCATAGCTAAGAGAATTCGTACAGTAACAGCTTTAGCAACAGGGGAAAAACTGTCAATGTAATCCACTCCTTCAATCTGGTGAAAACCTTTGGCAACTAATCTGGCTTTATATTTTTCAATAGTGCCATCTGGTTTCATCTTCACCTTGTAGACCCATCTAGAACCAATGGGCTTCTTGCCAGGAGGCAACTGAGTAAGTTCCCACGTTTCATTCTGATCCAAGGCCTGTAACTCCAAATCCATTGCCTGGATCCATTCAGGATGATCTTTGGCCTGGTTATAAGAGTGAGGTTCTTGGACATTTGATACATTAGCCAAAAAGGACATGTATGATTCAGAAAATCATGAATTGGAAAGGAATGGAAATGTATGAATGGGATATGCAGTAGAATCAAGAATAGAAGATTTAGAAGAAACAACACAATGGGCTTTAGGTAGGACAAAATCTGTGAGCCAAGCAGGTGGTTGTTTCTGTCTAGTGCTTCTTCTATTTGCTAAAGGTGAATCTAGGGGAGGTGTAGTGGTTTGGTGTGGTAGTGACTCTGGAGAGTTAGCAGATAGAGGTGAGTGAGAGGGCTCATGTGGAGGAGAGAAATGTTGTAATGGGGAATGATGTTGAGTTTCAGGATCAGGGTCTTGAGGAACACAGTAAGAGTCAAGTTCATGTACTGGTATAGGAAGTGGATTACCCTGATGCAGAACTTTGGAATGTTGGAAAGGAAAGACATTTTCATGGAAAACTACATCTCTAGATGTGTATGTTTTGTGAGTGATGAGATTGTAAAGCTTATATGCTTTCTGAAAGGGAGGATACCCAATGAAGATGGATTTATGAGCTCTAGGAGAAAATTTATCCTTGGATGGGTCAAGATTGGTAGCATAGCATAAACTGCCAAAGGTTCTTAGGTGAGTAAGATCAGGTGATTTGTGATAGAGAATCTGATATGGAGATTGTCATTTTAGCAATGATGAGGGAAGTCTGTTAATGAGGTATGTGGCAGTCAAGATGGAATCACCCCAAAACTTTTTAGGAAGGGAAGAGTGGAACATGAGAGCCCTAGCAACTTGGAGAAGGTGTTTGTGTTTCCTTTCAGCAATACCATTTTGCTGTGGAGTATATGGTGTAGATGTTTGGTGAATGATTCCATGTTGAGATAGGGTGGCTTGCAAGTTATGGTTTATGAACTCAGAACCATTATCTGATCTTAGCCTTTTAACTGAGGTCTGAAATTGGGTTTTGATCATGTTTAAAAGGGAGGCAACAATGTGTGGGACTTGGGATTTGTATCTAAGGAGGAAGGTCAAGGTGTATCAGGAATGATCATTTACAACAGTGAGAAAATATTGAGCTCCAGAAACAGTAGATTGATGAAATGGTCCCCAAACATCTAAATGCAGCAAATCAAAACAATGAAGGCTTTTATTATTGCTGAGTGGAAAACTCAGTCTTTGTTGTTTTGCCAAAGGGCAGATACTACAATGATCTATGCACATTACATTAGGAAATATGTGTTTAATGACAGTATTTGATGGGTGACCTAGTCTAGAGTGCCAGAGGTTGCTGTTTGTCAGTGATGATGCTTCAGCTGACAATCCAACTTCCTTTGGCAACTGCTGAGATGAGTGCATGATGTGTTTGTGCTTTTCAATGATTTTAAGATCAAATGAAGTCGAATCAAGAATGTATAAGCCCTTCATTTCCTTTCCTACACCAAGAACCTTTTGTGTTCTAAGGTCCTGCATCACACAGAAGTTTGCAAAGAAAGAAACAAACACAGAAGATGTTTTAGCTAGCTTGCTTACTGAAAGCAAGTTAAAACGAAAGGAAGGAACATGCAAGCATTCTATGAGACTGAGAGTCTTAGTTAGCCTAATGTTTCCTATTTTCTCAACAAATTTGACAGAGCCATCTGGCAGGTAAACAGGTGTACAGACAGCAGTAGCTTTGGAAATATGAAACAAAGATGAATCAAGACACATGTGATTACTGGCACCTGAATCAATTATCCAAGAATCTCTACTTAGTAAGGCCAGAAAACCAAAATGCAAAGGAGCATTCATACCTGAGAAATCATTCAGATGAGCAAGATTCACCAAATTAGGATCATTGTTACCTCTTTTTGCGACTTTGTTCAGCTCTTGAAGAAATCCAGTAATCAGACCTTGCAGCTGTAAGTTTTGGTTAGCAGTTTGGCTTGAGCCAGATTGATTTTCTTCCAAGTCAAGTGGAGTCTCCACTGCATTCACCATTGGCCTCATATTTCCTTTTGGTTTCTGTCCCTTCCACCAATCAGGATAACCATGCAACTTGAAACATGAGTCTCTTGCATGTCCCTCTCTGTTACAGAAACTACATTTTAGGCTGTTTTTCCTTCCATCAGCCTTCTTGTTACTGTTTGCTCCTCTGTAGGAACTTTCAATTTTCTCATTTTGAGTGCGGATCATACATGCACTGTTTGCATCAGAGTTTACAAAAACCTGAGATTGTTTCTTAGACTCAACCTTTTGAACAATTGAATAAGCCTTGTTTGCTGTAGGCAGGGGATCCATGATGAGGATCTGGCTTCTAGCCATGTCATAGCTATCATCCAGTCCCATGAGGAACTGCATTAACATGGCCTCAGACTCCCTTTCTAGCATTTCTCTCGCAGCTCCACAATTACAAACAGGTAATGGCTTCAACTGAATCAATTCATCCCAAAACTTCTTCAATTTGTTGTAATACTGAGCCAAACTCATATTACCTTGATTAGTGGAGTTCATCTCCTTTTTGATGTCATAAAGCATAGATCCATGGCCATTACCATATCTTTCAGCAATTTCCTGCCATAGATCTTTAGCAGTTGGAGCATAGATGAATGCATCAGCTATATCCTTGGACATTGAGCTCAAGATCCACGAAATCACAGTGCAGTCTGCCTTTTTCCATTTCGTGAAGTCAGGAGAGGTCTCCAAAGGTGATCTGCTATTAGGAAGAATGAATCCTAATTTTTCCTTTGCTCCAAGTGCAATCATCATTGATCTCCTCTATGACAAGTAGTTTCCTTCGGTCAGAACACTGGAAACCAGTGAGACATTGGTGTTTTCATTTCCTTTCACCATCATTGAATCGTTCAATTGAAATACCTCATCACCATGGATTTCTTCACTGTTACTGTCTTCCATTTCCAGAAACTTCAGCGGCTACCTTCTCAGCTTAGATGAGATCAATCTTCAATCAGATCTGGCTCTGATACCATGTGAAAACTAGCAAAGAGATGAACTCAAGAGAACAGAGAAGAAAGAGGATCCGTGAAACTTCTGGAATCTGAGAAATTATTATTATGAACACACATAATTATCAATTATGTACAATAGCTACTTATATAGGGTAAGTACTCACTGAACTAATTACAAGAATATCCCTAAGTACAGCTGTACAGTTACCTCACTTTCTAACTAACTAACTGCAGCACTATATACATTGCACGTGGCAGATTTCTTCCTCCGTTTAGTAGCTAAATAATCAGCTACGTTTGCACCCACTGAAGTGTTGTTGCTGGTGCTGCTACAGGCTACTTCATCACATGTACTGGAGTGTTTCTGCAATACTCACGGCAACGTTGAAAAGGACGACAGCAAAACCAGTGCAAAGACCAACGAGGCAAGCAGAGATAATAGACTTGTTCTCTGGAGAAACAATCATACCATCATCATCATCATCTTCTTCTTCTTCTCCTTCCTCCTCATCTTCACCATAATCATTATCATCGTTGTTGTTGTTGGTGCTGCTGAAACCAATCCTGAATTTTGCGATTTGGCACAGCCCCAAGTTACTACTAATAACCGGAGAAGGACTAGCATTCATAGTAGTTCTGAGTGCCAATACAAATTCTGAAAACAAGGTATTGGTGCTAATGGTATTGACAGTGGCAATGGCATATCTTCCGGTGAAAGGAGTAGCACCATAAATGTCGGCCAAGAACAGCTTATTAGAGGAAGTACTCCAAAAGTTAGAACAGTAACCCATAAAAATCAAACAAAATTTACAGAGGGAAAACTAAAGGGTCGCTTTTTGCTTATATATCATATCATATCATATCATATGATACTTACAGTTAAAGGGAAGAATTGGAGTAATGGTAGGAAGAAGAAGGAACACAGACATATCCTAATGAATCCCATAATTACATCTTCAGCTTCAGTTGCTGGTGTGGTGGATAACAGTAGGACCCACCAACTAGGCCGCTAGAAAAAGAAAACTTTCCCAAAACCCAAAGGCCAACTCTTCAAATGGTCTATTTTTGGTCATTTAACTCTTTTTTACCCATGAATTCTAAGAAACCTATCAATTTATATAGAGTGAACGGTCAAAAATATCATTATACTTTGTCATAATTTACACTTATATTAGCATATTTTTTTTAGCCAAAAACATCACCATATTTTTAAAAATACGTCATTTATGTCATTCAAGCTAATGAGACCGTTAAGTTTAACGGACATAATAGTATATGTCTTGCTCATGACTTTATTAAGGGTATATTTGTCAATTTAGTGAAAGTTACTGTATATCTCTTTCCCCTTCCCAACTCAAAATCTGCAAGTTTTACTGTTCATCTCTTTCCATATCTTTGATTTATAAAAAGAAAAAAATAAAAAAATATCTTTCCCAATCCACCTTATCAGATGCTTCCTCCCTCTTAAAGGAAAAATAAATAAAAACCCAACTTTCTATTTTTCTTCTCCCTCTTAAAGGAAAAATGTTTAATTGATATATGATAAAAGTATTCCATTGTGGGCCATCTTGGCTTTTACATCACCAATATATATCTAAATTTGATTCAATTTGCTTACGGAAATGTTATTTACAGGCCACAAATTACTAAATAGATGCCACTTTTTAAAATTTTAGAGTGAAAAGACCAAAAAGCCCTCCCCCTTATAAAGTAAAAAATCTTTCCTTCCTTGGCCACATTGCTGCGTCTATTCCGTTGCTTGCTGCTTTGGTTGCTTCGTCCGTTCGGTGAGGCTCTCAGCTCGGTGGGCTCTCCAATTTCAGCTTCTCCATTTCCGGCCGCCTTCTTCCAGTTCGGGCGGAGCTCCATTTCCGGCCATTCCACACTCACGGAAGCTTTAATTAGGTGTGTGGAGTTTTTTTTTCAGTTTTTAAAATGTTTGTGCCAAATGTTGGAATTGAAGTGAAATGGTTGTTGTTTTGTTTATGGGCAAGGTTTTGAATGCATGTTTGCTGCGTTTTTCGGCCCTTTTGTGCATAATTAGAATTATTGTGCATAAATGGATGTGTAATTGGTTCCATTTTGTGAAGTGAATGGAAATTTTGGCATGAAACTAATAAAGATTGCATTGTTTTGGTAGTGTTTTAGTTCCTAATTTGCGTTACCGGCTATGATTGCTTTGAATTGAATTTGTAGTGTTTTGGTTCTGGAAAACCGTTTTCCCGGTGAAGAACCAGGGAAAACGGTTCCCGGCGGCCTCTGCCCGAGAAACACGCCTCGTGGAGGCGTGGTTTTCTTGAATTAACGCCTCATCGAGGCGTCTGTTCCATATAATCACGCCTCCACGAGGCGTTTGTTTCTGTAACAAACGCCTCGTGGAGGCGTGATTCTATGGAACAGACGCCTCGATGAGGCGTTTGTTCCAGAAACAAACGCCTGCAAGGGGCGTTTGTTCTAAAAACAAACGCCCCGTGCAGGCGTTTGTTGAGGAGCTGTTTATTTCTTACAGTTGTTTACATATAAAATGTTGTTTGTTTATGATATTCTTTTACTGCAGATGGGGGACAGATTTAAAGGTAATATATTCCGTCGGACGGGAAAAAGATCCAAGTCCGGTAAGAGTAGTAATCCGGAACCATCCCGGGAGAGTGTTAATCCGGATAATCAAGAGGCGGAAAATGCCCCGCATATTCATCCGACGGCATCTGAGCGTTCGAGGAAGGTGGTTGCACGATCGCGTGCATCTTCTGCGACAGTGAATGTCATTGCTCCTATAACTGAAGACTCATTTCAACATTCAGTGTCTGGACATGAGTACATTGGGGCGTCCTTTACAGAACAACCGTTCGCCCCACCATTTTCAGATTTTGAGATGTCCCACGATGATGGTGATGGCGAGGGGGCTTATGGAAGAAGTGATGCTAAAGGGGCAAGCAGCGAACCAAGTAGGAGAGCTGGGAAAGGACTCATGGGCAGTGAGGCTAGGGCAGCGATTGAAGGGTGGAAGGAATATAAGGAGCTGGACCATCCGCTAGAAGGTGGTCCTGTAATCCTTGAGTTGCTCTTGAGTTTCAAATGCCACACTGCCTACCGCGTCTGGCATGGAGAGGTAATTCTATTATATTGTGCACCTTCAAATGCGATGTTCAATGAATTAGTCTTTTTGCTAATTATCTATGCTTCGTTACTTGTGATCCATAATGGAATAATAAAGAAAGGTTGCACGGTTTTTTTATTAGTTTTTTATTACAACTTAAATGCGTTAGGAATTGTATCCTCTGGGTTTAATTCGTTGTTTACATTGTGTAGGAACGGGGGATACTGAAATGTCATAATGGGGCCGATCGATTGAAAAATTGGCCGGCCGATGAAGAGATGATGAAGCATGTTGAGGGGTCCGGATTGGCCCATTTAGTCCAGTGCATGCATGATGAGTTAGACGTCGCGTTGTTATGTGCGTTTGTGGAGAGGTGGCATCCGGAGACCAACTCCTTCCACTTGCCGTTCGGTGAGATGACAATCACATTGCATGATGTTGCATACATATTGCGCATTCCGCTGGGGGGTAGGCCCATTTATAGCAAAACAAAGACTTCATAAATAGCGACGGATGTTGCAGCTGTGTTGGGGAATGATGAATTTAAAATGGATAGGCCTGGATTTGTGAAGTTGACAACCATTGAGGCGAACTGTGCCGGGAGATTTGACAAAGTTAATGCTGCATCTGGTTATTTATTGTGGGTTTTAGGTCTTTCCCTGTTTGTTGACAAGTCTAAAACCCACGTTTCTGCTCAGTATTTAAGTTTCTTGCGCGATATCGAGACAGTAAGTGATTACTCGTGGGAAGCTGCCACATTGGCGTACTTATACCGCCAACTTGGGAAAGCGTCGAGGGCAGAAGGTGCACAGTTTTCTGCTTGTCTGACTTTGTTTCAGGTTTGTCACTTTTCATGTTGCTTTCCTTGGCATACTTTGATGTATTTCGTTACAAGATATGTACTGATTGTTCTTATGTTCATTATTACTAGAGTTGGATATATGAATACTTCCCAACATTCAGCCCACCGAAGAAGCGGTCGTGGAATAACGGATTGCCGGCGGCAATGAAATGGCAAGTTGGTACTAGGAAGAAGCGTGTTGCAAAATATGATTTGGAGGCATACAGGAGGGCCCTAGATGCACTGCAGCCGAACGAGGTAACATGTCCATTCTTTGTGATTACGAACGGTTCTTTTATGTTATTGTGCTACATTTGGTGATATATTTCATAAACGGCCAGGTTAATTGGCTCCCATTTGAGCCCAATCCGGCATTGGCCCACAAAATCTCCTTGTATAGGGGCCTTATATATTCCGTTAACGTTGAAGAGCCCTATATGCCGGATCGGGTGTTAAGACAGTTTGGATATGCCCAATTTCCTGTCTTCAAACCGAAGGAGTGCTATAGAGGTCCAGAGACAAAGAGGTATGCCTGCAAATACGTTGCAGATCTGAGTGGTTGGGAAATCTCGCATACAAGGCTTCTGCGAGACATGAAGAGAGCGGAGTATACTGACGAAGCAAGCGAGAATTACCTTGAGTACTTCCGGGCGCGTTCGCACATCCGAGTCAGTAGTGGTCCTGTCGAGGAATACACTCCTGATCTTACCCAGCTATCCCTAAATGCAGTGAGTGTAAGATGATGTGTTAATTTATTTTATTCTTACATATATTTGTCTGTCTTACTAGTTGCTGATTGTGAGCGTCATTTTACTTGTTACAGCGACTTCAGTATTTAGCCTCTCGGGCAGTCTATTTTCATCCAAGGGTTGAACACGCTGTCAACCCTGAGACACGTAGGCAGGCTATTGCAGATGTTGCTTATCATTTGGAGGGACTGATGCCGGGACTGGAACAACTTGCGCTGCGACCTCCATTTCAGCCTTAGTGCATTGTATTCCTTATGTTTGGCTGATGTATAATGTGATTGTAGTGTAACTCTGGATGATTGTTTTTTTTTCACTCCCTGTTACAATAGAAATGTCGAATTATTGCATATTATTGGGTGTGCCGTTGAATGAAGTGCAGAAAAAAATTTAGTGATTCATTGTGTGGTATGAACAGGGATTCTGTGCTCATATACAGGGGAGACTCTGCCCAAATTTCATACCATTTAAACACAGAGGCACTGTATTAGTAATTAATTATGCGTTCCCGGATGTAGGTAACATTGTTGGGTGCAAAGGGCCTTTGTTTTGTATCAAATCGCACAAGGAATGTGACTGAAAGCAAGAAAAACGCCCGACTTAAGCGTTTTATATAGAGAAAAACGCATGATCTGGGCGTTGTTCCTAGATAAAAATGCCTGAAGTAGGCGTTTTTCTTCAGGAATCACGCCAGAGAGTGGCGTTTGTTTTCCATTAAAACGCCTCCACCAGGCGTTTAAATCCAATAATAACGCCTACATCAGGCGATTATGTTGTATTTAAACGCCTCAGTCAGGCGTTTTTCTTAGAGAAAAACGCCTGACTGAAGCGTTTTTCTCTGCTGACTGCACCTCATTCAACCAACATGATAGCACCTGAACAACAAACAACATTCCCAAAAATTTTCACAGTCCATACACACCTAACCACAATCATAACCTATTGCAATAATCAATAGCATGACAAATATATTCTAAATATACAATACATCTATATGTCAATACACACACAACCGAGGATTCCATAACTTTGAAATCATAAAGCTAGCTAATCGATAACTATTGTGGGTTCCCTTTCTACATTACCTAAGCTAGCAACGTACAAGCTCTGATATCTATCCAATCGAGGTGATAACCTTTCCTCCAAATCATCCATCAGGTCGTCCTTATAGTATTTCCACAACACACTGACAGGGGGCAATAAGATTTCACCTCTCGTCTCCAAAAAAATGAAATGGTTGCCTCGGATATGTCCCATAGTGATATAAGAGGTCGGATCATCACTTACAACGGACTCCCGCAATCGAAGGGGAAGGTAGGTGCAACACTCCGCTCCGTAAGTTGCGAATACCCTCTGGTACCTCGTGGCGACAAGTAGTCCAAAAAGATAAGTATCGAACCAGAACGCATCTGTTGCTGGACTTATGTGGTAATCCAACACTTTAAGAGCTTTATCATACATAACTTCACCGAGGACGCCAAACCATAATGAGGCATACGCGTGAAGTTCATGTAACATTTCCCGCCGGACTTGCGACCAAAGGGATTCGTCACCATGTACGAATGTAGAGATTACCCTGAACCCACAGTGTCCATCACCCATTACATTTTTATAATCAACGATATAATCGAACACGAACTGTTTAACCAAAGATTGCAGGTTGAAAGGCCAGTTGGATTCGTTAGGAGTCATTCGAATACTCCTGGATGATGACCCACTTGACCTGCTGCGACCTGCAAATAGTATTTGAATGCATGAACAATAGATGCATCATAATAAATAAGTGAAACAAAAACCAATTCAAAGGATATGACAACTATATGTACCTCTGCCTCTTGACCTGTCTCTGCCTAGGCCGGCTTCCCTCTCGGCATGCTCGTAGCCAGAAAGGTCTCACTGCGTGGAGTTGTTCCTCGGCCTTCCCCTACATGGCCTTTGAATGGGATCTGCGAGGTTAACAATCTCTGGATGCAAAATGTTGTGCATGACACCCGCTACCCTATAAATGTCCGCAGTCGAACGCTACGAGGCTTCCACATACATCTCATGCAGTCGACCTTGTGCTATCTGCCGTTCCTCATCGCTAGGCATATTCCCCTCATCCAAAGATAGGGTCCTCCAGAAGAGGTCCACATCCAAGGGATCAATAGTGTGTAATTCCTGGCCATTTCAACCATCTGATGCGCACACGGCAAGCCATAGCTGGTTCGCAGTTCACAACCACACATCTCACTATTCTGCTCATAGACTGCGCCTCGCTTTTTGTATTCTTGTAACAGCAACAGTATGGCGTCTTGCGAAACTCTGCCATTGATCCTACTATACAACATGTAATTGGCTTCACGGATTGTTTTGCTTCGGGATGCCTCCATTTTACTACGTATCTCACCCAAATGCAACTTTATCATCTCATTTATAGCCAAAAATATTGTAGGAAATGAACCTCTGTCAGTTTTAATTGCGCGCTTCAACTGTGCGTGCGCACTCTCAGCCCTGCATTTATGAAAGACGAACAAATGTCATGTTGTAAATAAGAGAATAATGTGTAATTGTATCATATATATATATATATATATATATATATATAACTGTAAGCTACAAAATTGAATAGACTCACATGTTGTTTGTGCGCCCTCCATAATGTTTTATCTCTTTAGTCCACACTGAGACAAACTTGGTCCGGTGGGGATCCAACCAAGTATGGTGCAAATAATTAACCACGGACGTCCACCGGCCTCTATATTTGGTCTCTATGATCTCCACAGCTTTCGTGAACTTGTCATACGTTAGAGCACTCATAACTCTTCTCCACCGTCCTTCAAACTCATCTAATATTTCTTTGTCCGTACACACACTGAGTGCTTTCTTCCTCACATCCATAGCAATATGCCGTTTACACAGTAGTTGCTTAGACTCGGGAAAAACAACGTGGACAGCTTTCATTAGAGCGGACTCTCTGTCCGTCATAACAAGATGGGGATATGTCGATGGATCAAAAAGTTGTCTCAACCTAGTCATAGCCTAGAAGTAAGTTGCATATGTCTCATCCCTCAAGAAAGCGAAGGCAACATGTATGTATTGATCCGTCGGAACATGAGAGACTATTTGAAGCATACGCATGTCATACCGGTTGGTCTTGTATGTCGTATCCATATACAAAACGTACGGAAACTTACGAAGCATACTAGGGACATCCGCAGGGGCGAAGAACACGTTCTCAAGCGCGTTACACTCATCTTCCGCTGTGTACCAGTAGTTGTAACTATAATCCTGCATCAGTTTCAAGAAATACTGGATAGGACTTAAATCTCCCCTCTCTTCTCTCCTAACCTTTGCCGTTTCATTGTAAACCTGCCTGATACGTGTGACATTAGTCGCATTGTCATATCGCAGTTTTGACAGCATCTGTTTTGGAGCCACATTTATCTTCATCATTTCTGCAATTTTCTCCTTTTCCTCGTCATTCAACTGGGACTGCTTATGATGCCAGTTTCTAACCAGTGGTAATTCATGGTTGTGGTGCCCTTTAATGACACTCAACTTCTAGGTACCCCCACTATTCTCTTTCCCTGATATTTTAAAGGGACAACCAGTCAGCTTGCTACTAGTGTTGTTACAGGATATTTTTCCTTCAACTGGGGGTGCTTTGCTTCTCACTTGCCCCGCTCTATCACAACAAATGTCAACTCTCCCTCTTCTCCCTTTCAGAGGCCCCTTCCACTTTTTAGAAGAGGTAATTTTCGTATCAAACCTATGCTCGGCAGCTCTGACTTCAACCCAACCAATCAACTCAGCTCGAGTAGTGAAATCTTCATCAATCGTAAATACATCCGTGTAATCTAGACCGTTTACGTCATCCAAAACGTGCGGAGCCTATCAAGCAAACCCTATGATAT
This sequence comes from Leptodermis oblonga, assembly GCA_016801395.1. Classification (NCBI taxonomy): domain Eukaryota; kingdom Viridiplantae; phylum Streptophyta; class Magnoliopsida; order Gentianales; family Rubiaceae; genus Leptodermis; species Leptodermis oblonga. Next base: position 1,964,704 of record CM028754.1, read on the forward strand.
TAGAAATTCCCGCAGTCGGTGTAAAAAATGGAGAAAGGACATTTCAGGGAGAAAAGCGCCTCCTGGAGGCGTGTTTTTCCAATACAATCGCCTCTCCCTGGCGATTATATTGGAAAAACACGCCCAGAATGGGCGAGTTTTTCCAGAACCATCGCCTGAGAGGGGCGCGTTTTTGGGAAAAAAACGCCACAGGCCACCTTTTTTTTTTTGAAAAAATCGCCTCCCAGTGGCGCGTTTTTACGAAAACAACGCCCAACCCTGGTGAGTTTTTCCCATAAATTCGCCAGTTTGGGGCGTGTTTTCCGACCAAAAACGGTGGCCTTGAGCGATTGTATCAGAAACAATCGCCCAGTACAGGCGACTTTTTCCGATACAATCGCCCGTCGTGGGCGATTCGCACCCAGTGACGCAAAAAACGTGAAAAAGGTGCTACATTTAATCCATACAAATAGTCATGTCATACGTACCGTGTAATATGTATCTTCATTTGTATTTTCCGCCATGAAACGCAAGCAATGGAGAAGAAATGGATCTTCAATGAATGTATGGATGGAGGATGAATGTGTGGATGTTAGAAATGGAGAAATGGAGAAGTGGAGGAATGTAGGACAAACGTGTAGGAGGAATGTTGATATTTTACAAAGGTGTTGAATGAAAATGGGTAGGTAAATTTTTTTTCACCAAGGTAAGTACCAAGGGTATTACCGTCTTTTCACTATTTAAAATTTTAAAAAGTGTCATGTGTTTAGTAAAATAGTACCTGTAAATAACATGCCCCTTTGCTTAATGGTCTATGAATTTTGGAGTTAATTTCAGTCTATGAAAATGAGTTTCCATCGTAGGGTAGCTTGGGATTGTGAGAATAGAGAAAAATGGAAGGAAGCTTTGGGATGAAAATGGCTGAAACTTTGGGAAGAGAATGCTTGAAGCTTTGTGACTTGAAACATAATCATAATGAGCAAAACATTTGGGTAAATGACGTAGAGGAAGATCGAGCAGGTGGCTACGAACTTGGCGATGTGAGCTATTCTGTACAGAGACTAAGTTGGCAGAGGGAGAGAGAGAGACCGCTGAAGTTGGTTTTTCATTATGGAGGGAGAGAGAAAAGAGATTTTTTTTTTCCTTTTTTTAAATAGAAGATATGGAAAGAGATAAACACTAAAATTTGCAGATTTTGAGTTGGGTAGGGGAAATAGATATACAGTAACTTCCACTAAATTGACAAATATACCCTTAATAAAGTCATGAGCAAGACATATGCTATTACGTCCGTTAAACTTAACGGCCCCTTTAGCTTGGATGACATAAATGAGACATTTTCGAAAGTAGAAGATATGGAAAGAGATAAACACTAAAATTTGCAGATTTTGAGTTGGGTAGGGGAAACAAATATACAGTAACTTCCACTAAATTGACAAATATACCCTTAATAAAGTCATGAGCAAGACATATGCTATTACGTCCGTTAAACTTAACGGCCCCCTTAGCTTGGATGACATAAATGACACATTTTCGAAAGTATAGTTATGTTTTTGGTTAAAAAAAAGTATGATGATATAAGTGTGAACTATGTCAAAGTATAATAATGTTTCTTGCCGGTCACTCATTTATATATTATGTTAATTTTAATGGAATGAAACTAAATTTAACCGCAATGATTATTATATAGCCAATTTCGTCTATATCAAATTTTATATTTACCTCCTCCAATTCCTTTCCATACTGAAGAGGCTAATAAAAGCCTGCATATTTATTGGATTTTATTGAATTTGGGCCTTTTGGTTTTCGAAGCTTTATTTTTCGGCCCAACTAAAAATAATGCTTACGTTATGGCATTTTGACCTTTCGTTTATTAAAAATCCCATCTTTCTTTTGTCAGGCTCTGTTATCTTAATAACTTTGGTTGAAAATAAAATTTATTTTGGAGAGAAATTTTTTTGGGATTTATGTAAGAAAGAGAAAAAAAAGTGTAATGATTTTGTTTTTTTTGAATTTATGTGAGTGAGAATTTAGAAAAAAATTTAAATTTAGAAGCCTTTCTCCCTTCCCCATTGGCAATCTGGCAAGAAACCCACCTCTAAAGCTTCCCAAAGGTTGAAGATTTCAGTTGGTTTGAGCAAATCCTTGAGGAATCCAGCTTGTGGGTCGGAAAGATATGAGGTCAATCAAACAGAAGGAGGACAGGGTATAGGTGAGCCCTCTGATCTTAATTTTAATGTTCCTGATAATTTGGTTGGATTTGAGAACTGTTCTCCTGTTGGAAAGTTATTGAACGCGTCTACTTTGAATTATGCAATTGTTGATGATAAGCCGCCTGTGGGAAAGGATTCAAATTCAGCTAATATTAATGTTAAGGCCACCACCCCACCTGTGGAGGTCTCAGTGTCTCCTGAAATCCAAGGAGGTTCACATTTTGCTGCTGTTGCAACTTCAACTGTGACACCGGTTTGTTATTGTGCTGGGCACCTTATATCTGGGGTCACAGATAAAAGGAAATGCAGGTCTAGGGGAATTCTTACGGTGAGATGCCCCACTGGTTCAACAGGTTTTGAAAAATCTACTTCTTGTGGGGATGATGTCAACAAATATGCTGAAAATGTCCTATTTAGAAATTCTTTGATTCCTTTGCCAGCTGAGGCTTTGGTTAATTGGTTGTCATCTCCTCTTAGTAACGAAGGCAAGGTTCAGAAAGGAGATTCCTCAGACTCATCAAGGACTATAGAGTTGGCCCCAATCTGTACTCCATCTTTATCTTCGTCATTCTGCCAATTGTCTTCTGATTTATTGAGTGATAGCTGCGACAAAAATGGTCATGGCAATTCTGATGCCATGGCAAGTACTGGAAAAAGTTGGATTGCTCTACTATCTCCAAGGCGAGTTTCCACTTTTCAAGGGCTCCTGGAATTCTCATCTGAAAAAAATGATGTAGATTTCTCTTTCACTGCCCAAGCCAAGTCTAATTGTGGGACGGTTTGCTTGCCCGAAGAAGGTAGCTATAGTTTGATAGGGAACAATGATTCTGTTTCCATTGATAATTTAAGTTGCAGCAATGTTGTTCAGACACCAAGCTCAAATACAAGCTCAGAGAGTCGTGTTTGCCTTTCCTGGATATATGCGCATAGAAATCAATTCAGTCCTGATCAAGGTAATGTGGAACCAGGTTTTCAGATGGCAAGCTTATCACCAAAAACTCAAATGTCAATGTGGGATCGTCCTGTTTTGGGTCCTCAGTTAGCTAACTTAGCTTCACCTTCCCATTCAACTGATGCCATAAAACTAGAGAGGAAATTGGATGGTTGTTCTTCTTGGAATTCTGATTCCACATTGGAGAACATTTCATTATCTCAGATGAGGATATCATGGAGGGAAGGCTTATCAAGTCAGACCTTTGATATGGATGAATTTGATTGCGGCAGATGTGTGTCCGATGAAGAAAACAATGATGAAAGATCAGGTGAACTCCAGCACAAATCACTGCATGCTTTTGGAATAGAAAACGATGGAAGTCTTTGGTCTCCAGAGTTCAGGAACCAGAAATTCTTAGGAAAGAGAAAGCAATTTTGTCTCCTGCTGCTCTAATATTTGTGCAGAGTCCATAAGCACAGATGCAAGTGGCCTTGTGGCTTCTAGAGATTCTGATTGGACTCTTGAGCTTGACTACAAAAACCATTTGTTTCAAGTGTAACATGTTCCTCTCATTATTCTTTTCTAGTTTATATGCAGCTGCAGATTGACATTATTTCTTTGGCAAAGATAATGATGTAATTTAGTCTCTGGCACTCTTGTCTTTGTTGAACAAGATACTTTAAATAAGATGCAAAATTCTACCTATTCCACATGAGTCTCCATATGGCTCATTTGAAGCAAAGCATTTGTGCTGTCAAGTTTTACATTTGTTAATGAGCAATGTTCCCTTTCTTGGTTGAATTTTTGTCTTCATCAAGCTGTACTTACGTTGCTTTGAGCCAGAAGACTGAGTATTTGTTGATTGAGTTGGCGGTAGATATTTTATTGGGAAGTAGTTCTTTTAATTTCCTCGTATGTTATTTTCCATAGTTGATATGTGCATGAAAACAGAACTGTTTGGTGGGGTAGGATTTTTCGCCTCCACTTCTCAAATTTTATTTAATGACAATGACTGTGCTGGGAATTCTGCTTCATAGATATTTGGTTAAAATTGATATATGATGTGAATGCACTTGAGGGCATTTTGTTGTCAATCAGTGGCTAGTTCATGGTCTTTGAAGACAAACTGTTCAGGAGTGAGGAACCATTTTGGGCCAAAACTAGTAATGTGAAAGGGATCTTGTCATGTGAAGCCAATGAGCATCATTTAAGAATTTTGGACCTTAGTTCTAGTTTGGGTCCTAAACACTGCTGCAGAATATTTTTTTAAGCGCTATATTAGAAGAAGGATATTTTCACAGTAATGCGCTTCTAATTTTGATAAGTGTGTCATATACTTCATCCATCTACTTGTGTACGTAGACTTGGAGGTTGATACTGGATGACTGTCTTAGCTCTGTTTGAAGTTATAGTTATAAGATGTTCTCATTGTGCACAAGTTGATTTTGTAATTTTAAGGTTTTAAACAATTCAACAGCCTCCTTTCTTTTGTTTCCTTTGTTGGCATCTTGAAATGATCAGCCGCGTAAATCAAATACTTAGCTGCATTTATCGATTCCAACTGTGAGGTTTTCTATGTATTTTTTAGTCAAACTGACTCTATTTATAGTTTTTCTATCATTCATTTCTTTCTTTGCAAATGAAGTTGGTGATTCATTGCAAGACTTAAGCTTTGTGCCTTTCCTACTGGGTATCAAGACTTCTTGCAGGTTTGGTTGATAATTTGACTGCTCATTGCGTTGATGGTACAAGGTGTGCTAGTACTTTCCATTCTCAGTCATCCATTTGATATAAGGAGCTATGTGTTTAGAACTGATCAAATGCATAGTTATTGTTTAGAGTAAAGCAATATTATGGTCCTTAGTTGGTGCGTTCTGTATTATTTATATATATATATATATATATATATATAAGAAATGCTTAATTATATATATATAATTAATTCACTAAGTATTATGTAGAAATTTGTAAAACACTACATAGATAAAGTAACATTTATACAATTTATTGCAGTGGAATGGACACGTTATTCCCAATTTACTTCACATGGGTTTGGGGTCCATACATATGACACCACAAAATGAACAATGACCATTCATTCATCAACAACCAAATTCTACATCTGTGTTGACTACTGTTTCCTGCCAATCTATTCTTTTCTTTCTTGCAACTCTCTGTTTATCATTTTCCACTCACTCAGATCTCCAAAAGACTTGTCCATTTATCATCAATTTCTTGCTTCATTCCTGAAGATGGCTGATGCTGCGATTGGCGTGGTTACTGAGGCTTTGTTGACGAAGGTGGCTTCACTTGTTTCTGAGGAGATCAAGCTTGCATTGGGTGTGGAGGAAGAACTCAAAAAGCTTTCCAAGAAGCTCCAGCAGATTCAAGCTTTGCTTTCTGACGCCCAAAGCAAGCAAATAACTATCAAAGTTGTGCAACTCTGGCTGAAAGATCTTCAGTCACTGGCCCTTGATGCTCAGATTGTCTTGGATGAGTTGAGCTACCATGTTCTTCGCCAAAAGATCGAGTGCCGAAAGAGGGACAAGGTACGCAACAGTTTTTCAAGTTCAAATCCTGTTTTTCTTCGTCCTAAAATGGCTCGTAAGATCCAGGGTGTTTTGTCATCCTTGGATGAGCTTTATGTTGAATCAAGTATCATTGGCCTTAAGCCAGTTGAGTTGATAAACTCGCTTCCTCCTAATCTCAAGGAAATAAGGTCAACAGTGCCTTATGTGGAGGATTCAAAAATTGTGGGAAGAGATAAGGATGTTTCAGAGGTTATAACATTGTTAACTGGCTCAGACTCAGAGTACAGGGAAGACTTACCGGTCATAACCATATTGGGTATGGGCGGTCAGGGGAAGACAACCGTGGCTCAACTTGTGTTCAAGAGTGATGCAGTTGACAGTTATTTTGATAAGACACTGTGGGTTTGTGTCTCAGAGGATTTTAATGTTAACAGACTGTTAGCTAAAATGCATTCTCCCACTATAGCCGACTACCAATCAGCTACTCCGGTAGACTTGGTAAATAAACTGAAAGGCCAGTTGGAGGGTAAAAAATATTTGCTAGTGCTAGATGATGTTTGGAATGAGAATGGAGGTGAATGGGAAGAAATGAGGTCTTGTCTGCTAGGAATTGGGGGTTCTAAAGGGAGCAAGATTTTGGCCACTACGCGTGGTGAGAATGTTGCTTCAGCTCTGCAAACATCGAGGTACCATCCGCTTGGTACACTTTCAGAAGAACAAAGTTGGGAATTGTTTATAAAATGTGCATTTGCTGAGGGGGAAGCAACACGGACGCCGCAATTGGTGGATATCGGCAGAAGGATATTAAAAAGGTGTGGAGGCGTACCTTTAGCTATTAAGATTATAGGAGGCTTACTGTACTCGTATAAGAACTCTGAATCAGATTGGTCAATGATTGAAAGGAATGAGATGTGGAGTACATTTCGTGAAGGAGATAGAGTTATTTCTGTCATCAAGCTAAGCTATGACCATCTGCCTTCATTGCCACTGAAGCAATGTTTTGCATATTGTGCAATTTTTGAGAAGGACACTGCCATGGAGAAAGACAAGCTAATTCAACTTTGGATGGCGCAAGGGCTACTAAATGTTCCGCAGGGAAGTAATTTGCAAATGGAAGACCTGGGCAACATCTACTTGAATACTCTTCTGACGAGTTCTTTATTGCAAGATCATCCATACTGGTTCGGCAAGTGTTGCATAATGCACGATCTTGTACATGATGTTTCAGTACAAGTGTCAGAGAATTATTGCTTTCTCATTAAAGATTCCAAGGCCATAAGCAATAATGAAATTGAAGCCGTGCATGTATCAATCCATTCAAGTGAAAGTGAAAGAGGAATGTGGAAGAGTTTGAAAGGTGTTCTTCCCTCAAAGTTGCGAACACTCTATTTGCACGGTGTTGACCTCTCTGAAGATCTGTTTGAAAACTTACCGTGTCTCTCTGTTTTGATTATTAAGAATTGGGATGTTAAGGAATTACCAAATTCAATTGGCAAGTTGAAACATTTGAGATTTCTTGATGTAAGTCGCACTCGTATAAGGATGCTTCCGAAGTTTTTGACAAAGTTATACCACTTGCAGACTCTAAGAGTTAATTCTTTGACAGAGGTACCCAAGGGGTTTGGGAATTTAATTAACTTGAGGCAAATCTACTTTGATATAGAGTTGTACTTTTATAGAGGCTTTGAATGTGTTTTTATTGGATTAGGCCAATTGACGAATCTTCAAAGGTTGCCGTATTTCAAGGTGGGAAAATGCAAGGGATCTGGAATAGAAGAGTTGGAGTACTTGGACAACCTCAGAGGTACACTCCAAATATTCTGCCTTCAAAATGTGGGAAGCTCTGAATCTGCTGCTAAATCCAAGTTGTGGAGGAAGTCAAATATTGAAAATCTAGAGCTTCATTGGGATGGTGATCAGAGGGAAGAAAACATTGATGACAGTGATGTTATGGAGGGTTTGAAACCTCATTCGAATGTGAAACGTCTAACGATCGAAGGTTATCAAAGCAAAAAATGGCCATCATGGGCAGTATCGGAGAATCACTTATTTCTACTTCGCGATCTGGTTGAACTACAATTAAATAAGTTGGATAAGTGTGAAACACTCCCATCACTTGGGGACTTACCTTTTCTTGAGGTTTTAACGATACGGAAGTTAAACAATATGAAGTGCATAGGAAAAGAATTCTATGGTGTGGATTGTATTGGGTCGAAAGTTACTCTGTTTCCAGCACTGAAGAGACTTGTGATTTGGGGTATGATGAGTCTGGTGGAATGGTCAGATGCAATAGGAATTACTCCGACGATGCAAGTCCAAGTATTCCCGTCTCTAGCGTACATGATGGTAGAAAGTCTTCCCAAATTGAGTGTTTTTCCAAACTTGGGTACCTTACCAAGTCTTAGCCATTTGCACATGGGTACCTTACCGATTGTGGCACCAAATGGTGAATGGAATAGAGGGCTTGAGAATGAGATGTCCCCTAAAAAAGTTGAAATTGGTTCAGATGCCCAATATTACTTTCCATCGCTACATTATCTATGGATTGATGGTTGTGAAAAGTTGAGTGCACCACTTTGCAGCCTCATCCCAAGTTGTGCGCCACTTGAGTACTTGAGAATCTGGTGCAACCCTGGATCATGGCCTAAGGATCTGCAACACCTAACCAGCCTTAGGGATTTAATTCTTGGATCATCATGGGGTTCTGAAGATGTTGTTGAAGTTGATTGTTTTCCTTGGCCCTGTCATTCTTCTGTCTCTCTTACGTCTCTTAGGTTATACGGAAGAGGTTTGCCAAAAGTCACATCCATTCCTCATGAAATTCAGCAAGTGGCTACTTTGAGGAGCTTAATCATACATTACTTTGATGGATTGGAAGATCTTCCAGAGTGGCTGGGTGATTTAGAACGTCTTGAAGAGTTGGAACTTGGGTTCTGCAAAAACCTGAAGCAGCTACCTTCTGTGGAAGCAATGCAACGCCTTTCCAACTTAAAGAAGCTTGTGATTGGTGGATGTCCTATACTTCAAGAGAGATGTAGGAAAGAAATTAGTGGCTCAGAGTGGCCCAAAATTGCCCATATCCCCGAGGTATGGATCGATGGAATGAGGATGGATGACAAGTGGATGCAGCTCTTGTGATGAAATTTGAATCCAATTTTGAAAGTGAGTACAATTTAACATTAATTATTTCCATTAGTACCACATGTTAATTTATGGTGCAGACTCTCTCATCTCAACTCTATTAATTTATTTGTTGTTGTTTTTGTTGTTGCAGACTTGGATTCCCTTATTGATCGACTTACAATTCTCAAGCCTCAAAGTGCCTACTGATTTCCCACCCAATTTGTGAGTATCCAACTATCTATTCCAACTGCATATATTTATTTTTTTAATTAAGGGTTCACTTTTTCTTAATGTAAGGTATATTTATTTAATTTTTTGGAATTCAATTTTAAAAACGGTGAAATTATCTTAAATTAGAAGAAATTAGTGGCTGCCCAAAATTGCCCATATTCCCCATGTTGATATCTTTTGATGAGGATGGATGACAGCTGGATGCAGATAAAGAGCTCTTGTGATAAAATTTGAATCCAATTTTTAATGTGAGTACGAATTTTAACATTAATTATTTATGTATTAATTGTGACTGGACTATCAAATTCCATCTGTTAACTTAATTTATTTGTTGCAGACTTTTTTGGATTCCCTTTAGACTTTCTACAAGAGAGATGCAAGCCTCACAGTGGGACAAATATTCTTTCCACCCAATTCGTGAGTATGCAACTCTCTATATATATATATTCCAATTACTTTACCCAAAAAAAAAAAATTCAAAATCATATATATATATATATATGTATTAAGCTCATGACTTGTTTCACTAATTTTGATTTCTTTGTACGTGTAGGTTTGGAGACAATGATCCTCCAATGCAAAGTTCATCTAATTTTGCTTGTTTCTTTTTCTCCTCAATTTTTCCCAGCTATGGAATTTAAAGTTGATGTCTAAAGCTTCCTACAGCTGCAACTGCAACTGGACCCCGGACTTTTTTGATAGATCTAAAGTTTACAGAATTACTGTTTGTTTTTTCTATTTACTTTTTTTTTTTGGTTTATTGATAAAATTGACCAGAATTCAACTTTTGAAGTTTGCTAGTATTGGATCTATTTTGTAGTTAATTTGATGAATCTGTATTTCCGCTTTCGCTTATGCCGTTTTTTTACAATATTTTGTAGTTAATTTCATTCTATTCTAACATTTTATTCACTCAGTGAGTGATAGGTTTTTGTTGGAAAAACTTCAAAATGTTATAGTTGATTGTTATCCACAGCTAGAGATTAGTTTTAAAAGCCATTGAATAGTGCTTATCTCATAGCTCGATCGGTTCCTACTTGTTTTCATGATTTTATTTATTATCTCTTAGTGTTAATTCGGCTATGTTGAATATCATTATCTCGGGTTGTAATTTACTTTGTTGACTTGACGTTGGGATTTGCTTCATGCTATGGAAAAATTGGCACAATGGAATGCTTAGTGGAAGAGTGTAATGCCATGGCCTTTTTAGGTCCATTAATGAGGGCAGCTGAAAGGGGTTGCATGCCTGTGGTTTGTTCAAAGGGTCTGTAAGAGACATGGAACTTTGTCTTGCCCTCACTGCTGCTACCTCTAGCTGTCAGGTCGAGGTTGCAGCTTATCTCCTCCCTCATGTCCCGCAGCATTGAAATTTTTTTTGTGTACCTAAGAGAAAATACATTACATTCAGAAGGTTGATAATTCAATGATGGGCATGTATATTTTCTGGCTTATTTTAATCTGTTGGCCATTGGTTATAAGTTCGGTGTTTCTACTATTTCCTTGTTCCTCAGCCGCGTTTTTGGCTTATCATCTTATCGATTCAGTCCAAAACCAAAGAAACTGCACTGCAAAATCGCCAGTTTTGTATGGTTTTGGGATGATGAAGCGATGCGTTTGTTAACATGTGTTCTCAAGAATTTGCATATTTTATGTTAATGCGCTCTGCAGATGTAGAAGGAAGGAAGAAATTTACAAGACTTTTCTAACCTTAACCTACAAGAACAAGAACAAATGAGAAACTTTCTTCTGTAATAAATGAACTGATAACGTTTTACAAGAATCTGCATCATCTCCAGTTGTGTATATCTGTATACATAAACAGTGTAATTTTGGTTTTAATTTGAATTTGCTTGAAGACAAAAAGGGACTCAACTTCTCATGTTGTCAAAGGGCTGCATAGAAGAACAACTTTGAATTCATGTTGCAAGTCCAAAGGAATGGAAAGAACTCCAGGTTTTCACTTCAATTTTGATGCTAGTATAACAGTAAGGCTTACACAAGCTCGCTGCTTTCCGCCTTTTCTGAAAGATAAGCTGGAGACACAGAAGAAACACCAAAATTTGTAAACCAGCTCAAAAGGCCAAAATAACCCGGTGAAGCTTTCGCTATCGATCCACCAGACATCGCTGTGAAACGGATCAGATCAATAGTTCCAGTTATCGCTCTGACAATCTGTAGAGGTTCCAGTTCTCATGGTTGAGCGCAACGGATCAGATCAATAGTTCAAAAAGAGATTAAAAACATCGGTTCCAACACATCAGTTCTTCAGTCTTTCCATTGCTGTAAACCCTTGGAGGCGTTTTACAATTGTCAACCCTCTGCACCAGAAAGAACAAACTATAATCTGTATATTTAGGGAAATGTATTACAGGTAAGTTTCATATACATTAAGGCAACGATTTCGGGTTTCAGGTTTTCTCATGAACAAGAGAAGTCGAAATCAGCGAAGGGGTGTCCCGAATTCGTTTTGTAAGAAGCCGATTTCAGCTGTTTTGTTTTATGGAAAATGAATTCGGCCAATTCGTTTTCATAAGAAAACGAATTCGCTGAATTCGTTTTCTAGAAAACGAATTCGCTGAATTCGTTTTCTAGAAAACGAATTCAGCGAATTCGTTTTCTCATAGAAACCGAATTCCGCAAATTCGTTTTCCAGAAAAAAAAAAAATGCGGTGCATTCCTACCCAAAATCCCTCAATTGGGTTTCCTAGAAAACGAATGTAGGGAAGTCGTTTTCTAGAAAACGAATTCATCGAATTCGTTTTTTGGAGAATTCGAATTCCAAAAATTCGTTTTTTGAGAAAACGAAATTCAGTTGCCGACAACACATAATTCGGTTTTGAAGGATTAAGTTTAAAATAAGCACTGTAGGGAATAATTAATTACAGTGAATGCGAAAACGGATTTGGTAAATTCGGCAACTAAATAAGGGTGTATTGTACAGTAAGTGAAATAATGTTAGGTTAAACAGAATAAAAATTATGAATTCTATTCGTTATGTAATTGTACTAAGCCATTATTCGTTATCTTATTAAGTGAAACGACTTTTGTAACACAAGTAATCGCCTCAGAAAAGATTTTGTAAATACATTCCTCTATGACAATTTGGCACGGCGCATTTATGTGGTCCACATGAACCTAAACGGAAAAAGTCGTTTACGAGTTTAGCGCAATTAAATTACACATATAAAGATGTTTTTTTGTTTTTTATGGCTGTTTTAGTTTATATTTGCATGCACATATAAAACAGAAAAGGTAGCGAAAATGTACTAATCCTAACAAAATTACGTAAGTTACAAGAATGACATGAAACATGCACTTACGCGTTAACAATAAGGTTCCGTGCGTAAATGTAGGAATTTCGATTATGTATAGGTTTTATGTTAAGTTAGCATGAAAATAGAATACAACTAAGTCAGCGATAATCTAGAAACTCCATGTAAGGTTATATTTTTAGGTAAAATACAGAACGAATAAGGAAACCACAGAATTTCCATACAAGGTTAGGCATCACAATTTGAACATGCGGGGCACTACATGGACCAGACGATAATGGCATGTTGGCTCAATTTGCATAGGTGAGGTTGAAATTTGATGGAAAATTTTTTTTTTTTACAGAGTTCCCCCTGTACATGGACCAAACTCCCTGTGAGAAGAAGGAAAAAAATCCACAATTTCACCAAATCTACAACAACCATCTCATGCAGCAGTAGGTACATGACAAATTCTTTAAGTTAACACAAACCAAAATGTTAGGAATATACGAAAGCTAACTACTAAACATCAAATAGGGCAATAAACGCTTCGCTATGTTCCACACGGAGGAGGACGCGTATGCCTACGCGGTCTATGCGGGGGATGCTGGCCCTGTGGAGGATGAGCATGCGTATCTGTAGTGGGCTTGCTACGCATGGAAAGGGTCCGGGCTTCTTCACCGAACTCGTTATGGGGCTTACGCCGCTTATGCAATTTTTCATGTGTACCGCGTACAGGACGGCTGGAGGTACTGTGTCTAGCGAACGCTTCAAAGGTATTGCTGTCAGGCGTTCCATGTTCATGATGCGAGGTTTGATGATATGACCAATCGTCGCCGGAGTTTTGAGAACCATCTTCTCCACCCTCTCGCTGTCTGGACGTGGATGAACGATGTTGGCTCTGAGTTGAACCAGATTTGTGTTCATGGGTAGATCTTCCGCGCATTGATCCGCCTTGCGTCAATGCCGAGGAGGACCCATCGACTAGTTGATGACCTTCGCCAGAACAAGTGAGAGTAGCATTTATCTGGTCACGCACATAAACTAACTTGTCCTCCATAGGATACCCTTCCAAATGCAGGTTGTCAAGCATCTCTCCAACTACATGATACATCGACTCTATAGATTGATTCTGAAAGTATTTTAATTAAATAAGTTATATTTGATCCGATTGCAAATTGAATATAGAAAGAAGTGCTGGGTAGAAGGGTTGAAACTTACATAATACTCAGTCAGAGCTCCGTACGGGCGCATCGATCAATCAGGAGGTTTAGCCGGATTACCCACCAGAAGCCGAGTGATGTTGCGATACTATGTCATGTAAGGAGAAAAGTAATCAATAGATGAAATACTAATATTCCCTACAATGACGGAACGATCAGCTTGTTCCCAAAGAGCTATATGGTCTCTGTGTTTTATCGCCCATTTTTCAGTATTTCGGCCTCTGAAATCCTAACTGTGAAGCCGTTCACCTGTATCGATGTCGGGAGGAATACCCTGCTCTAACCCAAATTGGCGCATAACGCGCTCTGGAGCATGTAGTTCGACCACGCAGAAGTTAATGAGCGGGACATGTGAGCGCCAAATCTCTCTACCCGTTAAGCAATAATCAGGCAATTTCAGCAATTCATCCTCCTCATATGGGTTCCAAATAAACTACGAGAATAAAATTAAATTGTAATTACTAAGCAATACTGGACGTATATATTTTTAGGCAGTACTCACAACAAAGAAATACTCACATCTCCCTCGACGAGATGATCTAACTGGTCCCAATATAGATAAATTAAATGTGATCCCACATTCACAAAACTGCGTCGCTTGTTCCATCTACATAATGAACACAACATTGGAAAGTGGTTAGAAAAACAAAGAAGAATCAACCGGATGATGCAAATGAAGACATACATAAGGATACATAACTTACGTTGCACCACGAGGGAGGGGGGCTAAATCTTCGAAATTCTGAGCAGTGATTGTTGGTTGAATAGTCGGAGTTAGTTTAGGGATTCTTTCCCATACCCACAATTGTAGCAGTAGTTGGGGGCCACCTATCTCTTTCGTGGCCATACGAGTAGCCCGGCATAAATTGCGATATAGCAAAGCCAATGTAGCACTGCCCCAGCTATAATTCCTTATAGCATGAACGTTGCCCAGAAATGGTAAGATAAGTTTGGCACCGGATGCAGATTTATCGCTGAATAACATAGCAATCAACTGCATAATTCTGCCTTTGGTGTGCTTCACAACAACCTCATCCGTGGAGTCATCATGAACGGGGAGAACCTCAACCAAGTGAGTATTTAGACTGGGTAGTGCACATTTAAGAGTTCAAGGGTAAAATGACAACAAAAAAAAAAAAAAAAGGAAAAAGAAGAAGAAGTCAAATGACCAAAAATAAATCATTTGAAGAGTTGGGTGACCCTGTTCATTACCATATATATATATATTTTTTTTGAAGTTTCGAATATTATATTAATTTTTTAGCATTTCCTATCTACATATCTATTTTTTAACTACACAATTTATATTTTCAATACATTTCTCATATTTAAAAATTAATTTCAAAACCAAAACTCGTCAAAACTAACCTCCCATTGTCATTTGCCCTTTGGGTTTTGGCAAGGTTTTCTTTTTCTAGCAACCTTATGGCCTATGGTGACCTAGTTGGTGGGTCCTGCTATTTATCCAACAGCAACTGAAGCTGAAGCTGAAGCTGTGATTATGGGATTCATTCGGATATCTCTCTGTTTTCTTCCTTCCTACCATTCTCAATTTGTAATTCAACCCCATTATATCCATATTGTATAAGCAACACTAAAATCATCACAAAGGGACCTTTCTGTAAATTTTGTTTGATTTTTATGGGTTGCTGTTCTAACTTTTGTAGTAATAAGCTGTTCTTGCCTGACATTTATGGTTCTACTCCTTTCACTGAAAGATATGCCATTGCTAATGTTAATACCAATACCTTGTTTTCAGAATTTGTGTTGGTACTCAGAACTAGTATGAATGCTAGTCCTGCTCCGGTTATTAGTAGTAACTTGGAGCTGAGCCAAATCGGAAAATTCAGGGTTGGTTTCAGCAGCACAAACAACAACAATGATGATAAAGATAAGGAGGAAGGAGAAGAAGATGATGATGTTGATGGTATGATTGTTTCTCCAGAGAACAAAGATATTATCTCTGCTTGCCTCGTTGGTCTTTTCGCTGGTTTTGTTGTCGTCCTTTTCAACGTTTCCGTGAGTATAGCACTTTCAAAGTTTCTATCTTTCTTTCTCTAATTTCTATGCCAAGAAAAACCCACAAGCTTAATCATTCATTTTTTTTCCATTTTCTTGATGTTTTTTGGCTTCTGGAGAATAAGAGATGCAGACTGATCAATTTGTTCATTCGTAAAATCAAAGCCCACAAAGAAATAAAAGGAAATATATCTCTACTTGATTTCTGAATCAAATTGTAAAATCTCATTTGGTTTCAAGCAACTCTTTACGACACGACTGACAGTTGGTAATTAAGGCCTAGGGATGGAAGCTTCATCCATTATAGGATTTTTGCTTGCATGATCTACGTTATTGGATTTCTTGCTTGCAAGTCATAACTGATCTTTCTGTTCTTTTCTCATTTTTGAATCATATTAGGTGCATGAAATACGCGACATCTTTTGGGATGGTATTCCTGATGGAGGTGCCTCATGGTTAAGAGAGGAGCCTATTCAAGTTAAATGGCAGCGTGTTATCTTTGTTCCTGCTTGTGGAGGTCTGTTAGTTACTTTGCTAAACCTGTTTCAAAATGCTTTGGAGGATCCAAACAATTGGAATTTGCCAATTAAAGTGAAAGCAACTCTGGGGCCAGTTTTTAAGGCACTGGCTGCTTGTGTCACTTTGGGAACTGGCAACTCTCTGGGACCTGAAGGTCCCTGATAGGTGTCCTTTAGCTGCTGCGTTTTAGAGCATATTTGTGGCAAATCTCATGGGTATGTGCAAGTTTTTGTAAGATAAATGCAGGTTTTAGGAGGAAGAATAATTAGAGAAAGCAGATGCAAAAAAAGAGCAAGAAAAGAACAAGCAGTCCAAAGAAGTTGAAGCAGCCCAAGAAAGTTGAAAAAACCCCAATGAAGAAAATAGGCCCATGCGTAATTAAGTGACCATCGCAGGAAGAAATTGGAATGGAATCTGAATTCTTATCAGCATGAATACTGCGCATGGGCTGTTGCCTAATTTAATTATCCTTCTTTATTTTGGAAATTATTTTTGGTAGTATCCTACATGGAACAGAATTTTAGTAGTTTACTATTAGTTCTTCTCTGCATTCTACACCTATATAAAGGGATAGAAGGGAGAGAATAGAGGGTACGTTCGTAGGAAGCAGAATATTATTCTATATTTTCTTCGCCAGTACAAAAGAAATAGCTGTAGGTTTTCGTTACTGCAATTTGGAGAATTTCTGTCGGCAGAGGTCCCGTTTGCCCAAACGGGAGGTCGCACACTCTGAGACTATTTTTCAGATCGCAAATCAAGTATTTCTTTCTTAGTTATTTTATTCTTTTCAACTATTTTCAGTATGATTCATATAATAATTATGCTCGTAGTTAGTTTAATTATGAGTAGCTAAGTCATTTATTCCGGCATAATGTAATAGCAATTAATCCGGGCATGTTATGAAACCGAATTGTGCTTAAATTAAATTGCATGTGTTCCTTCTTATTCTCTGCTCATAACTTGGATTACTGATATTTAATTAAGAATGATCACCTTAGTTGAATTAGGTAGAGCCAATTAATTCCCAGTTAAATAACATAATATTTATTGGGCAAGATTAATTAGTGGCAAAGTTAACTTAAGGTAATAGAGAATAAGGGGTTAGTAATTCTTAGATCTTAATTCAATAAGAATAACTAAAATCGGGTTTCCCTAGATCTTAAGGCTGTTAACATGGTTAATAGGTGTCGATGCCTTACGGCCTATTCCTTGTTAATTAGAGTAGCAATTATGTCTGATGCGGATTCACGGTAATTGTCAATAAAGTAAGGGGAGATTGGGTTATGTCTGATGCGGATTCACGGTAACCTATAACTGATTGATGACATGCTATTTAATATATTATTGCGTTGATGATTAACATGCACGTGATTATTGTGATTTACATATTGCTGGAATACTTTATTTCATTGATTAAATTCTTTTTATTAATTTAAGTTTGTTATTTAGTTTTCAATAATCTTTTACAAAGTCTCTCTGAGCAATAAAGGTGGTTGCAAACCAAAATTGTTTGGAATAAATAGGTTTTTTGTGATTTTAAGCAGTCCGTTCCCTGTGGGATCGACCCTGTTATCATTGTGCTACTTATAGCTAATTATTGCAGGTTTATACAGTACTTTTATTGTATTTGATAGGGCTAACGACGGTCTTATCAGTCCCAGTGTTGATATAGGTATCTCTGTTGCCCAGGGTGTTGGTACATTGGTCGACAATGGTAATTACAGAAAGTTGTCGCTCATGGCTGCAGGGTCTGCTTCTGGAATCTCTTCTGGTTCGTTTTCCTGCATTCTCAGTTGATCTGGCCATTTCTTTTTCACTCCTTATAATTACCAGTAGCATTTACATGCAGTGCTTTCTGTTTAGATGCGGACTTTAAGTTGCTTAATTTGCTATAACAGTACTAGTTTACTGTAAAATTCCGCATTCCAGGCTATGCCTAATGTCCATGTACAAGTAGTCATATCTTTCTTGGAGATGCATTCAGTTTCTATGAGTGTTCCGTGCCTCCCCCCCTGTAATTTGTACTATACGTATAATCTGATTGAGCCCCTAAAGCTACTGCATCCTTAACAGCTCTCCTCATCCTCTTCTTTCTTCTTCTCCCTTGGATATTGATGCAATTCTTCATTTAGTTTGCCTCTAAGTTGTTGACTGTTATGGCTCTTGAGATTTCAAAATCGTGGTATATGTATCAGGAGTTTTCTTTTTTTTTTTTTTCACTTGGAGAATATGAATTAAGTGAATCAAAAAACTTTAAATACTTAGAATCTATAATAGAAGAAAACGGAGCAATTGATAAAGGTGTAACACATAGGATTCAAGCAGGGTGGACTAAATGGAGAAGCGCGTCATCTATACTTTGTGATCGTAAAGTACCGCAAAAGCTAAAAGGAAAATTTTATAGAACGGCTATAAGACCGGCGATGCTTTACGGTTGGGAGTGTTGGGCGACTAAATATGAACATGAACAAAAAATGAGAGTAGCAGAAATGAGAATGTTGAGGTGGATGTGTGCGCATACTAGGTTAGATAAAATAAGTAATGTAAGCATTAGAAACAAAGTAGGAGTAGCCCCAATAGATGAAAAATGAGAGAAACACGCCTAAGATGGTTTGGACATGTACGTAGAAGACCAAGCAATTAATATAAAAAGGGGTAGAGGAAGAACTAAAAAGAATTGGAAAACAATTTTAAAATATGATATGTCATATTTGAATATAAATGAATCGATGTGCCATGACCGTACACGATGGCGAGATGTGATTCATATAGCCGTTCAAAATTGTATTGAAATTTTATCACAAGAGCTGTCTATCTGCATCAGCTGTCATCCAAGTCTGCAACAACAAAAACAACAAATAAATTAATAGAGTTGAGATGAGAGAGTCTGCACCATAAATTAACATGTGGTACTAATGGAAATAATTAATGTTAAATTGTACTCACATTCAAAATTGGATTCAAATTTCATCACAAGAGCTGCATCCAGCTGTCATCCATCCAAATTTGGGGGATATGGGCAATTTTGGGCCACTCTGAGCCACTAATTTCTTTCCTACATCTGTCTTTCAGTATAGGACATCCAGTAATCTCAAGCCTCTTTAAGTTGGAAAGGCGTTGCATTGCTTCCACAGAAGGTAGCTGCTTGAGGTTTTCGCAGTACCAAAGCTGCAAATCTTCAAGACGTTCTAAATCACCCAGCCACTCTGGAAGATCTTCCAATCCATCAAACCCTTCTATCTTTAATCTCCTCAAAGTAGCCACTTGCTGAATTTCATGAGGAATGGATGTGACTTTTGGCAAACCTCTTCCGATTAAAGTAAGAGACGTAAGAGAGACAGAAGAATGACAGGGCCAAGGTAAACAATCAACTTCAACATCACCATCTTCAGAACCCCATGATGCAAGAGTTAAATCCCTAAGGCTGGTTAGGTGCTGCAGATCCTTAGGCCATGATCCAGGGTTGAACCAGATTCTCAATTTCTCAAGTGGCGCACAACTTGGGATGAGGCTGTAAAGTGGTGCACTCAACTTTTTACGACCACCAATACATAGAGAACGTAGCGATGGAAAGTAATATTGGGCATCTGAACCAATTTCAACCTTTTTAGGGGACATCTCATTCTCAACCCCTCTATTCCATTCACCATGTGGAAAAACACTCAGTTTGGAATTTTTGCAATCACTTACATTCAGTTCTCTAAGACTTGGTAAGGTACCCAAGTTTGGAAAAACACTCAATTTGGGAAGCCTTTCTACACGCATGAACTCTAGAGACGGGAATACTTGGACTTGCATTGTCGGAGTAATTCCTATTGCATCTGACCATTCCACCAGACTGCTCGTACCCTTAATCCGAAGTGTCTTCAGTGCTGGAAACAGAGGAACATTCGACCCATAGAATTCTTTTCCTATGCACTTCACATTGTTTAACTCCTCTATCCATAAAACCTCAAGAAAAGGCAAGTCCCCAAGTGATGGGAGTGTTTCACACTTATCCAACTTAATTAATTTTAGTTCAACCAGATCGCGAAGTAGAAATAAATGATTCTCCGATACTGCCCAGGATGGCCATTTTTGGCTTTGATAACCTCTGATCCTTAAACGTTTCACGTTCGAACTAGGTTTCAAACCCTCCACAACATCACTGTCATCAATGTTTTCTTCCCTCTGATCATTACCCCAATAAAGCTCTAGATTTTGAATAGTTGACTTCCTCGACAACTTGGATTTAGCAGCAGATGCATAGCTTCCCACATTTTGAATGCAGAATATTTTGAGTGTACCTCTGAGGTTGTCCAAGTACTCCAACTCTTCTATTCCACATCCCTTGCATTTTCCCACCTTGAAATACGGCAACGTTTGAAGATTCGTCAATTGCCCTAATCCAATAAAAACACATTTATCCTCCGGGGGTGAGAAGTAGGACTCTCTATCATTAAAGTAGATGTGCCTCAAGTTAATTAAATTCCCAAACCCCTTGGGTACCTCCCTCAAAGAATCAACTCTTAGAGTCTGCAAGTGGTATAACTTTGTCAAAAACTTCGGAAGCCTTTCTATCCTAGTATCACTTACATCAAGAAATCTCAAATCTTTCAACTTGCCAATTGAATTTGGTAATTCCTTAACATCCCAATTGTCAATAATCAAAACAGAGAGACACGGTAAGTTTTCAAACAGATTGTCAGATAGGTCAACACCTTTCAAGATCGTGTTCGCAACTTTGAGGGAAGAACACCTTTCAAACTCTTCCACATTCCTCTTTCACTTTCAGTTTCACTTGAATGGATTGATACATGCACGGCTTCAATTTCCTTATTGCTTATGGCCTTGGAATCTTTAATGAGAAAGCAATAATTCTCTGACACTTGTACTGAAACATCATGTACAAGATCGTGCATTATGCACTTGCGGAACCAGTATGGATGATCTTGCAATAAAGAACTCGTAAGAAGAGTATCCAAGTAGATGTTGCCCAGGTCTTC
Organism: Leptodermis oblonga; assembly: GCA_016801395.1. Taxonomy (NCBI): domain Eukaryota; kingdom Viridiplantae; phylum Streptophyta; class Magnoliopsida; order Gentianales; family Rubiaceae; genus Leptodermis; species Leptodermis oblonga. The sequence goes on from CM028754.1 coordinate 1,985,712, forward strand.
CATTTGCAAATTACTTCCCTGCGGAACATTTAGTAGCCCTTGCGCCATCCAAAGTTGAATTAGCTTGTCTTTCTCCATGTCAGTGTCCTTCTCAAAAATTGCACATTATGCAAAACATTGTTTCAGTGGCAATGAAGACAAATTGTCATAACTTAACTTGATGACAGAAAGAACTCTATCTCCTTCATCAAATGCATTCCACATCTCATTCCTTTCAATCATTGACCAATCTGATTCAGAGTTCTTAGAGTACAATAAGCCTCCTATTATCTTGATAGCTAAAGATACGCCTCCACACCTTTTTAATATCCTTCTGCCGATATCCACCAATTGCGGCGTCTGTGTTGCTTCCGCCTCAGTAAATGCACATTTTGTAAACAATTCCCAACTTTGTTCTTCTGAAAGTGTACCAAGCCGATGGAACCTCGATGTTCGCATAGCTAAAGCAACTTTCTCACCACGCGTAGTGGCCAAAATCTTGCTCCCTTTAGAACCCCCAATTTCTAGCAGACAATTCCTCAGGTCTTCCCATTCACCTCCATTCTCATTCCAAACATCATCCAGCACTAGCAAATATTTTTTACCCTTCAATTCGTCCTTCAGTTTATTTACCAAGCCTACCTCAGTAGCTGATTGGTAGTTGGTTTCAGTGGGAGAATGCATTTCAGCTAACAGTCTCTTAACACTAAAATCATCTGAGACACAAACCCAAACTGTCTTATCAAAATAACTTTTAACTGCGTCACTCTTGAACACAAGTTGAGCCACGGTTGTCTTCCCCTGACCGCCCATACCCAATATGGTTATGACCGGTAAGTCTTCCCTGTACTCTGAGTCTAAGCCAGTTAACAATTTTATGACCTCTGAAACATCATCATCCCTCCCCACAATTTTTGAATCCTCCACATAAGGCCTTGTTGACCTTATTTCTTTGAGATTAGGAGAAAGCGAGTTTATCAACTCCATCGGCTTCTTAAGGCCAATTTTATCTGATTCAGCATAAAGCTGATCGAAGGATGACAAAACATCCTTGATCTTATGAGCCATTTTAGGACGAAGAAAAAAGGGATTTGAACATGAAAAACAGCTGCGTACCTTGTCCCTCTTTCGGCACTCGATCTTTTGGCGAAGAACTTGGTAGCTGAACTCATCCAAGACAATCTGAGCATCAAGGGCAGTGGAATGGAGCTTTTTCAGCCAAAGTTTCATAACTTCTCCAGTTATTTGCTTGCTTTGGGCGTCAGAAAGCAAAGCTTGAATCTCTTTAAGCTTCGTGGCAAGCTCTGAGAGTTGTTTCTCCACACCCCACGCAAGGTTGATCTCCTCAGAAACAAGTGAAGCCACCATCGTCAACAAAGCCCCAATCGCAGCACCAGCCATCTTCAGGAATGAAGCAAGAAATTGATGATAAATGGACAAGTCTTTTGGAGATCTGAGTGAGTGGAAAATGATAAACAGAGACTTGCAAGAAAGAAAAGAATAGATCGGCAGCAACTAATAGTCAACGCACACAAAAAGGAAATCGCACTTTAGGTCCTTTTTGTTTGGCCTCCTGTCACATTTGGTCCATTTTGTTTAAGCAGTTGCAAAATAGCCCTTTATGTGTGCTTTTTGTTGCAATTTTGTGGTCATCACAACTCAGTTATGTATTAATGAATGTATTTTAATTATATATTTGGTTCATTCGCAATGCAAGTCTTGGATATTGCTGATTCTTTTTTAGAATTATGTGTCAAACTTTTGCCCTGGAAAGGTAAAGGCAAAACTTGCAACAAAAACGCTCATAAAACAGAGAGAGTAGAGCACTCAAATTTTGATAAACCTATGCATATGTAAGAACTCAGATGAATGAACTTATGAGAGCATTCTTTTAATTTTCGTTTTCAGCTCTCTGCTTAATCAATATAGGAGTCGATAAACAGAGCATAGGATACACCCCCGAATAAAAGTTCAACAGAAGAATCTAGTGACCTTGAAAGTTGTACATAATAAAAATTCTGTAAAAACTCACACACAGAAGCAAGACACAATATGCTCTTCAATTGCATAACATCTGTAATAATGGATCATCTCTTTGGCTTTGAGTGTTATTTTCAACAATGTGTTTTTCACAACTAGTAAATATAGCATCTTTGTTATTGTTGTTGAATGTGTAACAGAGCTCAAACACTAAATAACACGGATCGCACCAACTAAGGACCATAATATTGCTTTACTCTAGACAATAACTATGCATTTGATCAGTTCCAAACACAAAGCTCCTTATATCAAATGGATGACTGAGAATGGAAAGCACTAGCTCACCTTGTACCATCAACGCAATGAGCAGTAAAATTATCAACCAAACCCGCAAGATGTGATGCTGCAAATTTGAAGACTGATAAGTGATAACCCAGTTGGAAAGGCACAAAGCTTAAGTCTTGCAATGAATCACCAACTTCATTTGCAAAGAAAGAAATGAATGATAGAAAACCTATAAATAGAGTCAGTTTGACTAAAAAATGCATACAAAACCTCACAGTTGGAATCGATAAGTATTTGATTTACTTGGCTGTTGAATTGTTTAAAAACTTAAAATTACAAAATCAGCTTGTGCAGAGAGAGAACATCTTATAACTATAACTTCAAACAGAGCTAAGATAGTCATCCAGTATCAACCTCCAAGCCTACGTACCCAAGTAGAGGGATGAAGTATGAATCACACTTATCAAAATTAGAAGCGCAGTGAAAATATCCTTCATCTAAAACAGCGCTTAGAAAAATATTCAGCTGCAGTGTTCAGGACCGAAACTAGAAGAACTAAGTTCCAAAATTCTTAGATTATGCTCATTGGCTTCACATGGCAAGATCCCTTCCACATTACTAGTTTTGGCCCAAAATGGTTCCTCACTCCTAACAAGATAAAGACGGAGTACAGATTGAGGCCAACTCTGTAGTCCTTGATGAGTCTGAGGAATCTCCTTTCTGAACCTCACCTTCCTTACCAAGAGGAGATGACAACCAATTAACCAAAGCCTCAGCTGACAACCAGTTAAGATACGGTCTTTGAGCTCTCCATATCTCCTGTTATCTCTTTGCAGGTACATTGATTTGTGCCGCAAGTTTCCTGTCAGTACTTCATCTTCAGTCTGCTCCATAGTAGGTCAGCAAAGTGTTCATTTTATGCTTATACATCCTTTTGTGAATTTCAGCAGTTTCAAGGAAGGCCTCATAACCATCGACTACAAGTTCATTGTCGTAAGCATCCTCGACCATCTTTGCTGAGAAAGCATAGCTAGACTTGCTAGGAACAGGAGATGCCAGAGTGACCCGGTAAAGTATACCCAACACTCCTTGTGAGGTGTACATAGGTTTTTCCCACCTTTCCATGAAGTCTGGAAACTCTCTAGGTCTCAGAAACTGAGGCATCTCAGCCGGAGACCCTGTCTTTGCAAAATCACCGGACATAGAGTGACGTGCAGCTAACTGAAGGCATTTTGCACTCAAAGCTTTATCACGTTCACGGTCTGCATGCACCAAATGTGCAGTAGAAATGGTGCCCAGGGTATCACTGATAATGTAGGCTACGAAAAAATTTCTGAATTTCCTGCAAATATCATCAAGATTGAAGAATAGTAGAGTTGACAAGGAAACAATTTATCAGATACAGGTGAACAGCAAACGTTACCTCTAAGGTGACATCTTGATCTACAATACGCTTTCTCCTATCAATGTAGTCCATGGGTGCCACTGTTTCACGCAGAATAATACTTTCATCCAGCTAACAAAGTATAGATCACCATCAAGGTCACCACCAGAACATTCACTGGGATGAGGCCTGCAAATACAACGCCTTTAGTTTTCACATGCAAGTACTTGGATTCTTAAGCAACCGGGCCACTTGTGATTTGCCAAGGATATATGCCATTCTTCTTCAAAAGGGAGAGAAGTAGCAACCAAATACGCAGAAGAAATCAATTGAATATAACACAAGTAGTTATTAGTAATTTTAAGTTTTCCTCTGTTTCAATCATGCAGAGCCTCATTTTCTCTGCATATTTAGAGGAATGATATATTCTAGATGCAGAAAAAACATTATCATGCCAAGGACAGTAATAACACACATAGACCAGGAAGAATTAGCTCAAATAACAACAGCAAGTCCAGAGTTTTTTCATGCAATCTTGCTGAATTTGACCTTCAACACTGGAATAAATACATAAATAAAATGAGGTTCTAGAAAAATTTCTAATCTTTTCGATATAAGACCAGTGATTTTCATTCAGTTGTAGACAAGTTTCATGACAAATGATAGATTTCAGGAAATATTCTTCAACACTACTTATGGCAACAATTCAATTAATATTAGGACTTAGATATGATATTCATACCTTTCACCTTTCTGGGGGAAGAAAACACAATCCACAAGACCTTTTTCTTCTAAAGCCACCTCATAAACAGCCTCAAGGACCCTGACATCTTCCAGATGAAGACATGGGTTCTTTGTAACCACAACCTTCCCTGTAACTATTGCTGATCCGTCATCTGTTAGAACAAATTTCTTTTCACCACCTTGTAGCTCATTCTTGGTCATTGTTATACGAACAAAAACCTGTCCATAGTCCAAAATTCCCAACTCATCCAGGCATCCTAGTAGGATCCGGCCCCTTGGAACAAATATCCTGCACCTACACCTTAGATCAGAAAGCTGGTTTTCACGATGAGACTGAAGTATCATTGACAGATAAGGCTCGGCATCAGGTTTATAACCATGTAGCAACATTCTCACCACAATGCTTTTTGTTTCCTTAATCCCCATGCTTGCCAGAATATCGACTGCATCCTCTTGACTTGTCAGCATCTTGTTGAGCACTTGTAGTTGCTTATCTTGCAATTCAAGAAATGCTTGGTCCTCAACGCCCAAGGTCGACAAAAAAGTAACTATCTCCCGGTTTAAAAAGCAAGGCATTGCTTCACTCCACTTAGTTACATTAAGCATCCTGTTTTCCGACTCGAATTTGAGCATGCTACTCCGTAAAGATATCTTCAGGAAAGAGCCGCGGTCAACAGCTAGCACTCCTTTATAGCCACCATAGCGTATTTGAAATGCGGAGGGGGTATGGTTTAATCCACACTTTTGGGCAACCTCTCTGGCAAAAGCCCTGGAAATCTTGCCAATACCATCAGAGAAGCAATAGGTATCGCCATCAATAGTTACTTCTATGTCAGGAATAACCTCAATCTGCTGTACCGGTACTTCATGAGTCTGCAAAGAGGTACTAAACAACTGACCCATCCTGGCAGCACATTTTGACACACTTTGGATCTTGTTAAAGCAACCCATCCAATCTCTAATCTCCTCTGCTCTCAAATTTTAAATGTCATATCGAGAATTAAAGTGGAGAACCATAGCGAAGGAAGAGATTTAGTAAAAATGTTAGCCAGCTGTTACTTGGACTTGGAGGGAATATGAAGAGGGTAGATCAGAGCCGGCCCTCAGGGTGCGCCACATGCGCGACAGCTTAGGGCCCAAAAAATTAGGGCCCGGTATATTTTATTAATAATTATATATATATTAAATTGATCTTATTATTTAAATATTATGTAAATTAGGGGAAAAATATATATAGTATCTTCAAGGGATCATTTAACCATTAGATTTGACTTCTGTAATTAAGTATGCAATTGTGTAGTTAATTTATACAAAACCAAATTCAAGGGTTGAATGGTTCATTTGAAGGAACTATTGTCTCGCCCTATAAAATATAATAGTTTATTTTAGGGGTTTAAATATTATAACACTAATTTCATATATTTAATAAAATACAAAATAAATTTATTAATTCATCTTAGTGGTCAAATAATGTAATATCTACTAACTCAATATATTTATTAAAAGCCACATTTTTAATGATACCACACAAAAAGTTAATGATTTATTAACTAACATGATTACAATCATTCTTTTTTATTTATTGAAACCTTACACATTCATCGGGTTTTTTTTTCCTTACATTGAAACTCCAAATAATTACATTTTGATCTAGATGAAGCCGACTTTCAAAGTGTGTGCATTGTGGGTCTACGAATTGCACGCACAAATAGTAAAAATCATTAAATTATTGTCATGTTCAAAGTCAATTTTAATTTTTTACATTTAATGGTTTACGACCTGGATGGAAATATTCTGCTTTGTGACTATGCGTCTGCTTAGACCTGGAAACTAGTAATAGGTTGCATTCAGGATGTTGTTTAACAAAGATTTCTTGTGTATCATGTTTCATTGAGCACAAAATAACTGCATTTAATTTTGTTGTACAGGTTGGTATGGCTGCTACTCTAGCAGGGGTATGCCAGGTACCTCTTACAGCAGTTCTGCTTCTGTTTGAGTTGACACAAGATTACTGGATTGTTCTTCCACTTTTAGGTGCTGTGGGGCTATCGTCATGGATTACATCTGGGCTGACAAGAAGAAAGGATGTTAAAGGAAGCAAGGAAGCTAATGATAAGGTTTCCAGTATAACTCCTCAGCTTGAAGTATCTTCATCCAGCTCATCTGTTACATTGCCCGCCCTTTCTGTTGGTGGGAAAATATCAAATAACAAAGTTGAACTTAATAATATCAGGGGTTCACCCTCACTGGATGACCCAGATGATGATACAAGTGACATAGCAGAGAGGATTTGTGTTGCACAGGCCATGAGAACAAACTTTGTGACTGTCCTTCCAAGCACTTCAATAGCAGAAGTGGTATCCCTCATGTTAGCGGAGAAGCAGTCGTGTGCAGTGATAGTTAATGACAAGAATATCCTGATTGGCCTCATAACTCTAGCTAATATTCAACAGTTCACTGAAAGGTTGAATGCAATAACCAAAATTTCCAAGGTACCTTTTGGACTGCTTTTGATTCTTTGATTTCTCATTATCATGTGGTTTAAGCAAAACTTAAGGATTTTGAATTGTAGGAGCTTCTAGTATCTGACATATGTGTCGAGCTAGTAAGTCCAAAGCTAAAGAGATTGGTGGCCCGCTCATATTGTTGCAGGTGCAAGATTTGCTTCTGATAATTTTGTTACGTTCCATTTTGCATGTCATTAGAATATTCACTAATCACCTGAAACTATTTAGTTATGGGCATGGGAAAGGCTTGTCCCGTTTCGTTTGCTGAAAAGACTTCTGAGGGAAAAATCGGCATATGCTGAAGCTGAGGGAAATGCTGGTGGCCTTGTTTTTAGAAACGATGCGGAAGCTGATCTTGTTGCTCATAAGGACATTGATTTACCTGGGAAACCATTAGGTAGCAGGTATAAAGCACCTGGTGGTGTAGAATAATTAGTAGTCTATTTGTTGTTTATCCAGTTATCCATGAATAATTCAACTTATAACTTTCATATAAATGTTTACTAGGTGGAGAGAGAGATTTAGGCATAAAAAAGGGGTTGCACATAATTTGGAACTTTACAGGAACCAGCTGGACAAACTCAAGGAGGGAGAGGTTAGATTGATGTTTCTGTGTAGCTGGTAGTGTTTGCTGCGTGAAGGTTTTCACTTGTTTTTCAAAAACTTTAGCCTTTCTTGTCTTCTCAGTTTATATGGAAACCTTACTCTCCGGAAGTTATTGCCCAATTACCTGCATATTGTTTGTCGGGTGAAGAGATTTGGCGTGCAATGTCACCGCTTATATGTTTTAGCGTTGTGGAGTGGCATCTTCCAAATCGAGTAATGCGCCAGTTTGGGCTTAAGCAGACGAAGCCAGCTCAATGTGACACTAGGAAGGATCTCCATCGGACTGATATGCGTGGAAGGGAAGGTTATGACTTTGAGAAACTTCATCTGCACCATGTTGTACTCTGGAGAGATCGTCATCAGCACACAATTCAGGGTGAACCATTTGATGGTGTCATGGCTGATGATGATCCTTACCTTGTGTGGTATCGCGGGATTACTCGCCTGAGGATCGGGAATCCTAATCAAAAGCAAGAAGAAAGATCCATCGAGAAGGAAGAGATAATCAAGTCAATGGTAAAGTTAGGTACAAGTCTTGCATCATTTTAGTTGCTGAGCCTTATTTTTGATGAATCCTCTTTTCTTTTCTCTCGCTTTCTCTCCTGGCAGGCACAGCGCATAGTAAACATCTACCAGAAGTGCGATGGAACCATCAAGGACTATAATGAGGATTTGGCATTACAGTCCCTCATACAAATACGCAAGATGTGTCGTGCCTCAATGGATACATTTCAGAAGCTCCAAGGCCCAGCAGCAGAGCTAGCATCTGAGATCCTTACATCAGCTAAAACTCCAGCCCCCACTTCTTCACCAATTCTTCCGCGTAAGAGATTTGGGAAATGACCCCAAGAACATTGGTTATTTAAAGGATCTGTCCAAAATAAGGAGATTCATTCTTGATCCTCCTTTGAGCGGTAGGAATGCAATTATTGGTGATATCTTGTGGTCTGTCCCATCATTGAGTCCTGGGGGGCCCTGACTGCACTGATGAATTTCTGAAAAACTCAAATCTGAAGGTGAAACATTGTGGATAAATATCTTTTCAGTAGTTTATTCTTTTATTTTTGAATAAAAATATGGAATGTCGCTATTTGTATTTGTCTATTATTGCTACTGTAGTTGATTATAAGGGCACATGAAGGTCCTGATGCAAGAAAAAAGCTGTTTGGCCTTGGAGGAATGGATGAAGGATATTCTATTGACCATGATGTTGCTTCTGGAAGATTAATCACTGTATTTAGCGCCCCAGACTATCCTCAGTTTCAGGTCATTTCTTGTGCATTTATCATCTTCTTTATCCTTATTTGTGTTATTTTTTGTCTAATTTTCGTTATGATTTGTTATGGTTATGCCCCCAAGTAATATCTCCCCTGTATCCTAAGTTCCCCACCCCCACCCCCTCCCTCCCCTAAGTTTAAATATGTAGGACATGGTTGACTATGTATTCCCTTGGAGAATCTCCCTTGATCAAAAATCAATTTTCAATTAGCGTGGTAAACAAATGCAAACTTTATGTATCTTACCTTGACAAGACCTTCAGTTATTGCTTGGATTAAGAAAAACAGCCCAGGGGTGCCTCGTATTGATAGATTGTCTACATAGTAGCACTAGATCTACTTCTCTTTCAGGATTGAAAATTTTGTACATTTCTTTTGGAAGGAGATTCCTTTTCTGATGCTAGCCAGCTGATATGGATTTTCATTTTCTTGATTAGTGTTCAAAGAAGGGGAAACTGACTTGTGTGTTTTATTAAGTATGGATCTTGAGATTACATATTTTGGACTTGTGTATATAGTTCTCATAAAGGAATAAAATGATTATTTAAGTCCTATAAAATTTGGAAACTCTTGCCTCAATTTTACAAGTTAGTATTGTTCAACTAGATATTTCTACTTGCTATCCTGTTCTTTAACTCTGTTAACCCTGTTTTATTTTATTTTCTTAAAACTTTAAGTGGAATATTTGTGAAATTGTTGATCACTATCTTCCTTTCTTTGGACTGTGAAAGCGCTTGTCATGCTTAAAGAGCATTCAAGTTGGTTGGCGGATAAGAATGGACAGATGTGTTCTCTACATTAGCAGACATGAAGCAATGAAATGTATCAGCTTGCAATTTTACCTGACATTGTTGATTACTGTAACGATGAAACTATGTGCTAATGTTGTAAAGTGTTGTCTGATGTCTAAATGTAGCTGGCGCAAGAGGCTAGGTACCAAAATAAAGGAGCATATGTTGTTCTTGACCACCCTGACTTTGATTCTCCATCTGTACGTACTTTTGATGCCGTTAACCCAAGACCCAAGGTATTCATCCTGATTACTTGTAAACCAAGTAGAAACCATTTTGGGTAGCACCTATATATTGACTGGGAACCATTTTCAGCATTACTTCTTAAGTGTATTCATTCAATTGTTTGTTGCTTTTGCGTGCGTAAGAGTAGGTAGACATAGATTCAGTGTTGCTTTAACTAAGGAGGACATGTATGTGTTCTTGTTAAACTTAGACTCTTGTTTAAAATCTGTTGGCAGGCAAATGCTTACTATGATTACAGAAAGTTGGATGATTCTAGGGAAGAATGGAACTTGGCTGGTGCCTCTCATGAAGAAATGGACTTGGCTGGTGCCTCTCATGAAGAAATGGAATTGGATGCTGGGACTGATGAGGATTTGGATGTCGCGCAGGAATAATTGGTTTGCAGTTTGTGTCCAAAAATTGAAGGTGCGTGTTATTGTAATAAATTTATAATGCTTTCTGCTTTCATTCATTTTCCACAAGAGATGCATATGGTCGTGACATTTGTGCTTGCTTCTTCTTCTCGTGTACAAAGGGAGGATTTGAACTAGTTGGTCTCTCAGTAGCAAAGGCACATCTGAGATCTTAAATTGCTCCCAGTTTCTAGTTATGCTTGTCTTCAATAGGGGTTGATAACATAAGGCAGTTAGTTCAGGCACTAAATTGCTCTATCCCTTTCTGCCTTAGGTTCCTATGTGTCTGGATTAATTGAAGACAAATAAAGTTAATTTTTTTCTACCTTTTTCCATTCTTATTTCTTTTGAAGGTGGACTTCTCCTATCTTCCAAAATGGCAAAGGTTCTTTGCTTTTTCTTGATTGTCTTTAAATATAGGACCCCTTAATATCACAATTAATGTGTAAGTCCTGAATTCATTCATGTTCAATTACATTTGATGTTTTTCTCTTATTTCGTGGATCTTTTTGGGCATTGGGAAGTAGATTAGCCTCTGGTCACTCTCCTTATTTCTGTTTGAGTGTTTTCTTGTACCTGTCTATTGAATGTCATATTTCTGTGCATCCTCGGCCACCTTCATCTTTAATACTCCTACTCATAATTATCTAGTAATGGGAGTCATTTTTGTTAGAACTCATTCTTGATGAAAAATTAGGCTTTGTTGCCTTTAGGTTTCTTAATCTGGCAAGAAAAGCAGCCTGGAAGCACTGCTCCAACCATTTTGATAATTTTTGCACCCGCCTATTTCTAAGCTGTTTCACCCTTTCTTTCATGTGTTATTCGCTTGTGAGCAGTATGAGTAGTAGCGAACATTTCAACTTCTGGCTTTTCAACCGGGGGAGATAGTCTTTTTTTTTTTTTTTTTTTTTCACCCTTGCATCCCACATTGTTCGAACCGTCACCTTAGGGTTGCAAAGTTCTTCCCCATAGATATTGAAGAGGCGACAAGGTTTCATCTGGGGCTACATTGTTGTGCGGCGTGAGGTTTCTTTGTTTCTGCTACTTACTCTTAACTGGAAGGCCTACACCCTGTAAGAGAAGAGATGAAGCCTTTGTACATATATTAGACTAATATTATTCTGGTTTTTTTAACGTGCTGTTTAGGATATGGTGATTTTTGTGTGTTGTAGTGTTAATTTATGTATGTTACTAACTTGTCATATTACATGTTGTTATATTGGAAAATTATATTTACACTCCACTTCTTTTTATTGACAATTATATTAACATTGGTATCCCGTGTGACAAGAAGACTTTTTTCCTTATTTAATTATTCCCTGAGTCGTTCTTTTGACAATTGCTAGTCACTGCGAGATAGAAATTGGGGATTGGGTAATAGGTAACTACATCCAACCCAATTCCAGTCGCATTGTTGTTGCTATTGCAAGTGAATAAGATCTCAAAGTAATCATTCCTAGTCGCCTTCAGACTTGTTTGTTTTCATTGGTTTTGATTTTGTATACAAACCTTTATATATTTCCAATACACTTTCTCTTTTTCCAAAACCATCTTTCAAGACATAATATTGAACAAACCTCGATTTTCTCCTATAAGCTCTGCAAATATGTGAAAATGCAGTCAATATTATTGTGTCAATTCAGTTACTAATGTAGGTAACAAAGCATTATACAGAAAGTGGTCTGGTCTCCCAAGTTTCAGTTCTGACATTTTTCATCATCCACATCTAAGTAGCTGCGGTGCCTTTTCTATTCCTCTGCAACATGAATTTCCATTTTATAGCTTCCCAAAAAGCAGGAACAGCAATTTCATCACGGACCTCCTTGAACGATGGAAGGTAGTTCAAATCCACAATGACATGGTCACCTGTGGTCTCCTGAACCTGAAATTCCTCAAGAAATAAATCATCATTTCCAACTGGAAAAGCACAGATGCTAGCTACATCAGTTGAGTTCACATAAAGTAGCCAAATATACAGATAACTTTCACATGTATACAATTAGTGACCTTGTCACTCAACCACAAACCTTAAGCATCGGCCACGGCTATACAGTATATGATTCAACAAACTCAGTTTTTGGTCCATCCTAATCGTTGAAGGAATGATGAGGTAAAAGGTTATTAGGTTCTATATTTATTTACAACTTTAACAACTTACATCCACGAGAACAGAGAAAGGGCTCAACAATCAAAATGCCTCGAAATAGTACCATTTTTGGCATTCTGTTACTTGGCAGTTGGGACATGTACATAAATACAATTATACAAAGGCTTCAAATTATATCAAAACAAATTCAGGCTCCAGTTCTACCAACTACATTAAAAGCTCAAGTAACTTCATGGACTTCTGGCAAATTTTCATAAACTTCTGAAAAGCAAATCAAAGCTTTCCCCAGATAATTGCAGTAATTTTTCAAACGTAAGAAAAGCTGGTTCAGAGAGAATAATTAGTCATTCCAATTTATCAGACATTGAAGTTTTAACAAATGGTACTCACAACAACATCGAAGCCAAAAATGGTAAGTTCGAGAATATTTCTGAGCCAATTCGCAGCATCAGTCACGAGCCCAAGGTCAATATGCTGGTGGGAATCAAGCTGCTGGTTTTTGTTGTCCATGGGTAATGATTTTAAGCTGCAAGCAAAAGGAATAGTGATCCCTATCAAAAGTGTGCTCAACATGATCATTGGCAGCGTAATGACAGATAAGATTGTAAACTGAACTAGAATGAGAGGAAAGACTTATATCTCATATACCATTTGTACATGGATATATATACATCAAACAAACTCACCAACTACACTCACCAACCACACTCACCACTCACCAACTACACTCACCAACCACACTCACCAACTATAGGAATCAATTCTTATTCTTTTAACTTTCATATATTCCCTCCTATAATCCCTTCTATAATCTTGATTATGTACTAGGAAAGTCAACTGATCTACAACACTTCTTATGCACATTCTATAACACTCCCCCTCAAGCTGGAGCATAGATATCAATCATGCCCAACTTGTTACAAATGTAGGTAACCCGAGCTCCATTGAGAGCTTTTGTGAATATGTCCCCTAACTGTTCTCCAGTCTTCACGTATGCTGTATCAATCAAGTTTTGATGGATCTTCTCTCGAACGAAATGGCAGTCAATTTCTATGTGCTTAGTTCGTTCGTGGAAGACAGGATTAGAGGCAATATGAATTGCTGCTTGATTGTCGCACCAAAGTTTTGTTGGTCCTGAGGCTTTGAAGCCCAGTTCACCTAGGAGTTGAGAAATCCACACTACTTCTGCTGAAGCATGCGCCATTGCTCGATACTCAGACTCTGCACTTGATCGAGATACCACATCTTGTTTCTTGCTCTTCCATGAGACTAAATTACCACCAACAAACACACAGTACCCAGTAGTGGATCTTCGATCAATCCTAAAGCTTGCCCAATCAGCATCTGAGAAACATTCAACATGATTCTGCCCATGATTCTGATATAGAATTCCTCGTCCAGGGGCTCCTTTTAGATAACACAAAATCTGTTCCAAAGCTGACCAATGATAGACTGTAGGAGAAGACATGAATTGGCTTACAATGCTGACTGAGAAAGCAATGTCAGGACGAGTTACTGTGAGATAATTCAGTTTGCCCACTAGTCTTCTGTATCTCTCCGGATCTTCAAAGGCTTCTCCATCCTTAGTAAGTTGATGATTAGGAAGCAAAGGGGTACTGCATAGCTTAGCTCCTAGCTTCCCAGTATCTGCCAACAAGTCCAAAACATACTTCCGCTGGGATAGAAAGATCCCCTGTTTGCTCCTTGATACCTCAATTCCCAAGAAATATTTTAGAGGCCCCAAATCTTTAGTATTGAATTGACATTGAAGAAATGATTTTAATGACGAAATCCCCTGCACATCATTTCCAGTGATAACAATGTCATCAACATATACGACCAGCAAAATTACTCCTGAATCAGAGTGCCTATAGAAAACAGTAGGATCGCTCTTACTCTTCTGCATCCCAAATTCCTCCACTGCATTGCTAAATTTTCCAAACCAAGCATGAGGACTCTGTTTCAGCCCATACAATGACTTCCGAAGACGACACACCTTTCCACACTCCCCCTGAGCAACAAAACCAGGAGGTTGCTCCATATACACCTCCTCTACAAGATCACCATGTAGAAAAGCATTTTTCACATCTAGCTGGTGCAAAGGCCAATTCCTTATGGCAGCCAATGAAATAAATAGGCGAACAGAAGTCAATTTGGCTACCGGAGAGAACGTGTCTAGATAATCAATACCGTAAGTCTGAGCATAGCCTTTAGCAACCAACTGTGCTTTGAGACGAGCTATAGACCCATCAGAGTGAAAATTGACAGTAAACACCCACTTACACCCAACAGCTTTCTTCCCATGTAGTAACTCAACCAAGTCCCACGTGCCATTTTCAGTTAGGGCATTCATTTCATCAATCATGGCTGCCCGCCACCCAGAGTGGGATAGGGCTTGTTGTACTGACTTGGGTACTTCAACTGAGTTAAGAGAGGCAATAAAGGCACAAGAAGCAGAAGATAACTTGTTATAGGTAACCAAAGAAGAGATAGGATAGGTACATTGGCGTTTACCTTTGCAAAGGGCGATAGGTAGATCAATGTCACTAGGGGGAGGAGCCGATGAAGAAGAGGGAGGATCCGATGAAGAAGAAGATACCAGTTCCGGACTTGAATCAGGAGGACAAGGGCGTCTCGAATATACCTGAGTGATGGGGGGTCGAGGTGGAGGGAGTTCTTGAACAAGCTCTGGACTAGAGATATGATAGATTAACATTTCATCATGTTCCTTTGGAGAGGCTGGTTGTGAAGACTCACTAAAGAAAGGAATCCGTTCATGGAATGTGACATCAAGTGAGACCAAGTATCTTTTTAACAGAGGAGAATAACACCTATACCCTTTTTGTAAACGAGAGTATCCCAGAAAAACACACCGTAGGGACTTAGAATCCAGTTTTGAAACTTGTGGACGGACATCACGGCCAAAACAAGTACACCCAAAGATACGAGGCTCAAGGGGAAAAACAGGTTGGCTGGGAAACAGAGTCTGATAGGGTGTCCGATGTAGTAAGACAGTAGAGGGCATTCGATTGATCAAAAAACATGCAGTAGAGACTGCATCAACCCAAAAATGTTTAGGGATATGAGCTTGAAACATGAGGGCTCTAGCTGTCTCTAATAGGTGTCTGTTTTTTTTCTTTCAGCAACTCCATTTTGAGATGGAGTATCAACACAGGAGGATTGGTGAAGAATCCCATTTTGGGTCATATATGTTTGAAAGGGTCCAGAGAAATACTCTTTGGCATTGTCACTGCGCAAAATTTTAACCTGAACATTGAACTGTGTTCTAATTTCAGCGCAGAAAGATTGAAAATGAGAGAGTACTTCAGCACGGGATTTCATGAAATAAAGCCAAGTCATACGGGAAAAGTTATCCACAAACGTAACAAAATATCGAAAACCATTTGATAAGACTGAACAAGGTCCCCAAACATCAGAATGAACTAGATCAAAGCTATGACTAGCCCTTTTATTAATTCGCGGGACAGAGGACAACCAATGATGCTTAGCAAATTGACACGACTCACAATCTAGAAAGGACATATGCTGAAACTGCGGATACAACCTTTTTAGGGAGGTTAGGGACGGGTGACCTACCCGACAATGAATTTCAAAAGGAGATAGAGTGCTTGCACAGGCTACAGGTCGAGGTATTTGGGTATCCAAGATGTATAGCCCTCCTGACTCACGGCCTTTACCAATAATCTGCTTCGTCATAAGATCCTGGAAAAGGCAGTAATCAGGAAAAAATGAGACAAAAAAATTGAGAGCTCGTGTGATTCTGCTAATAGATACAAGATTAAACGCAAATTTAGGTAAACAGAGAACAGATTGCAAGGGCAAAGTGGGTGTAACATTAACTGTGCCAGAGCCGAGAACATTAGAAATCGACCCATCTGCTAAGGTGACTGAAGAGCGATGTTTATGAAGGGTGGAAAAAAGGTTTGGATTACATGTCATGTGGTCTGAGGCACCAGAATCAATAACCCACTGAGAAGATGAGAGGAGACATGTCTTATTGTTACCTGACTCAGCAAGGGCAGTGATAGATTGAGGCATTTTTGATGCCTCCTGAAACTGGATGAATTTGGCATATTCATCTGCAGATACTACATGGGCTTGCTCATGAAAGGCTTCATTTGTGACTACCATATGGTCTGATTGTGATCCAGAACCCTTGTGATTCCGTTTGAGCAACTTCTGACACGTCCGCTTCGTATGCCCAGGTTCATGGAAATAGTAGCAGACAACTCCTGAGTTTTGATTCATGCTTCGAGTAGTACCTCCAATGCCACTAGTACTGCCCCTATAAGTACCCTGAGAATGGGATCTTGTTGTTGCCATATTGGTTTGACTGGCTAGAGCGCTGGGCTGCTGTACAAAAGAGGCATGAGAACTAGGGATGGCGCGCAATACCCTAGTGTAGGCTTCCCTTAGGGTAGCTACGCCAGGGTCAGATAAAATCTGTTGTTTAACTCCATCATACTGAGAGCTCAGCCCACCCAAGAAACTCATAATTGCCATCTGCTCTCTTTGTTTCTGCTGAACCTTGATATCAGCACTAAACGGCATCAACGCATGCAACTCCTCATAGATGCGTTTCAAATTCTTGTGGTAGGTAACAATTGATTGATCCTGTTGTTCAGCACGATAAAACTCCTTGCAAACATCATAAATCCGGGAGATATTCTCCTTCCCAGAGAACACAAAGGCTAGTTCCTCCATCACATCTTTAACACAGTCACAGTGGGTAATATGACTGGATTGATCTGGTTCAATTGAGTCCTAATCTGTATTAGGAATTGGGCATCAAGCCTCATCCATTCAGCATATCCTGGATCCGTAGGAAAACAGTACTGCTCACTTGGACAGTAAACTGAACGAGAACTGAATTAAAAGATTCTGAGTTGCACTGCTCACTTGGACAGTAAACTGACAGAAAAAAAATTTCTAGGCTCTGATACCATGTAAACTGAACTAGAATGAGAGGAAAGACTTATATCTCATATACCATTTGGACATGGATAAATATACATCAAACAAACTCACCAACTACACTCACCAACCACACTCACCAACTATATGAATCAATTCTTATTCTTTTAACTTTCCTATATTCCCTCCTATAATCCCTCCTATAATCCTGATTATGTACTAGGAAAGTCAACTGATCTACAACACTTCTTATGCACATTCTATAACAAAGATAAACGAATCAAGAAAATGCAGTGCCTGTCAAAGAGGATAGGCTTGAAGCCACTCTCCTCTGAAAAGCTCATCAAATTAGCTGCATTAGGTGTGGAGTTTTTGATTGCGTAGTAGATTTTCTCCCCCAGAACATAGAACTTATACAGACGGGATGAGTGATCCACATATTCCTGTAGTTTCAAATGCATTTCCTTACAGTTTGATCATAATAAAGAATTTGCCAATGCTACTGAAGGCTATGTTTGACCATTACAGATTTCTCGATAACCAGACAACAAAATTTGATTTTCCTGGACTTCAAAAATCCAATAGTCAGCCAAGGTAACCGTGTTCTGAGCCACTATTATGCATGAAGCGAATCATATTCACAGGAAAAGGTAACTATTGCATAAATCAATCAACAAGACCTTTCATAAATAGATTTTATCACCAAAACTGTTAAGGTTCCATTCTTACCTGAATAACTGCTGGAAGGGGAACACTAAGGCCTTTGTAGTCCTCCACATTAAAGACAATAGCCTCCCATTTGTGGGGGGAGAAGGAAACAGAAACAAAGTGTCATGAATGTAGATCACTACATATAAAGGCAAGTCAAACACAATGAAAGGCTGTGAGCAAGTCACTAAATCTGCATGCTGGCACTGATGCAGATGGTGAGTATTATAGGGTATATACAAGGAAACGAGAATTAAAGAAACAAAAAGTGCAGAGAAAAAGCTTCTACTTTCCCAGATCAGTTCAGTTTGCAAGATTATTAACTGAAATGCATTAAACATTTAATTAACTATCACCATGCTATGAGCATCAGCTACACCACAAGCAACTTGAGGTTTCACAATGTTTGGGAGAGATAGCTTGGCCCCAGACAACCAATCCTCAAAACTGGGCTCTTCAAAGCTATCCACCTGCACAGTGAGAAAGATAAAGAGTGAATTGCCTGTGGGCTTAGAGAACTATGGAATGCCAAGTCAAACCTCAAAGTGAGTTTAAAGTAATAAAGGATCAATGTAGAATACAACAGAGCATATAAAACTTCTGCAATTTCTTTGCAATACATGGTGCAACCATAAGCATCTGAACCCTTATCTGAGGTCCTATCAACAGCTAGTGCATGTTGAACTTTAAGCAACATAATTAACAAAAACGAGCACACATTTAATCCTCACTTATATAATTAACTAATATTAAAATGGGAAGGGTAAGACCTAAAAAGAATTGAAACACAAAAAATCACAGGTATATTTAAATATAAATGAAACAATATGAGATATGATCCATGTAGTCAACACCACATATTGGGATTAAGGTTTTGTTTGTCGTTGTTACTGTATAATTAAACAAATAACCTCTTGAACTACTAACGTGGCGTTTTGTAATTGCAGATCATCCCACCTCCAGGCAACCTTGATACGTGGCAACAGAAATAACTAAATATGAAACAGTCACCAGAGAATCCAAGAGAGAACAAATCCTTACACCAGTTAACTTTATTGAATAAGAAAAAATTCGATAGCAACTCTGCAAAGAGTTCCCAGTTAAATCAAATTATTATTTCATTTTCCAAACAGCTTGAAGTTTTAACATTTTGCCGACAATATTCCGACAGTTTGTTGCCAGCTATGAAATTATATTCAATTTCACAAAGAAATGTTTCAGATATTGCAAGCAACCCTTGAAACCTTTATTGGACATTGCTTTTCCAGGAAAAGGTAACATATTGCAATTCTAGAACATCCAAAATCATAATAATAGGTTCTTTGTTGATGTAAGCATATCATAAGCACCATCATGGCAAAAGGACCTTCAGATAATGTGGACCTCTGATTTTATAACTGCTTTTTGTGCTGAGGTCTTCCAAACCACATAAGATCTCCTGGATTTTCAGCCGATCCACCACGGGATGAATGTTATCAAATGGATCAATCACACACAAGTCCATATGGGTTTCAGTATACCTGGAACACAAATACATTTGAACCTTGGTTAAGGAGTATTCAATTTAAAAATAGCAGAATAATTATTATTGCCATTTTTTCCATAGTGCTTGTAACAATTTCTTCAAAAATGCTTCTTCAGGAAATTAATCAGATGCTATAGAAGTTTCTATGAGAAATTTTGTTCAACTAGGCATCACAGTAACACACATAAAGAACCAATCAATGTTGCTCAGGTTGAAGGTACCTTAGTAATTCCTGCATGCCATTTGTAAATGTGATTTTGCTAACTAACTTTAAGGCACTGTTCATTTCAACATCAACTCTCTCATCTGTTGCTTTATGGAGCAAAATGAACTTCTTGTAATTGAGATGATATGGGAAGCTCATAATTAAGAGGAAAGAAGATCAACCCGTTCTCAGTTGGTCATAAAGGGAATGCTTCTCTCTGCAATTATAAGAGACAACTCTAAGTACCTTCGTCTAGTTGTTGAGTATAAGTTCAGCATGTAAATAACACAACAGCTAAAGCCTTCATGTGAAACAGATTTGACCAACATAAAGAGCTGCTTTAACTAAGACTAAATAAAAATTAAAACTATCTAATACATTGCACCTCAGTTAATGCCTTGTTGGTGATCCTGAAAGCATGCGAACTTAGATAGTCAAGAACTTCCAAGGAGCATTTGTAAATGCATAAGGTACAATGTAAAATATAAGGCCATCCTTAGCTAATTGTTTCTTCTGCCACACTTCATAGTCTATCTAAAAACTAAATAGTACCACACTGTACTCAAATCAACCAAATAATAATAATAATAACAATACTCAAATGGAAAAGGAAACAACTACTCAGTTATTAGGTATGAAGTCTGCCCACTACCAACCTTAGCAAAGTCTTCTTCACGAGACAGTTTCATTCTGTAACCAACCACTAGGATGTCCTCATTGCTTTTTACCTGTTAATCATGGTTTTTACAAAGTGTTATGCTTCCATGATCAAGTTATAAGCAGAATACATAAAACATCAAAAGAAAGTATCAAGCAAACCAGCTGAAATTCAGGTATCTCCTTAGTTGCAAGGTTTTAGTGATATTGAAGTGTTTAGCTAGGCTTCATTATTTGATTTGCAGTCTTCAGCTCAAAAGGCATTTTCAGTAGTAAAAAACATTGAGCTGGGGTTTCCAAAAATGTTTAGCATTTGATATTGTGATAACAGGTCAATACATTCATAGTTCTCAAAACACATTAATAAGACTCTTCAAGTTGGTTTGTTTGTTGACAAATAGACTGTATTAAACAGTAGTGTATGTATTGTGTGAAAGAGGATGTTAACCTCAAAAGGATTTAATAATAAGTAAATTATATGGCTTGCAACTGTTTTTTCCAATACTTGATTATCCTTAAAGCAAAACAGTAGAAAATGAAGATTAATTTACTCAATGACAATAAATGGTTATACAATAGACAAGCTCACCGTAGATCAAATTTTAAGCAACAAATTAAAATATGAACTTGGAAATTGGTTCTCAATCTTCAAAATTATTGAAACACTTGCGAGTTAATCATCAGCCAACCTTACCTCTATTCCAACTACCTAATGAAACATTTTCTGGATTCAATCAGTCTTTAAAATTATGATTCTGTTGATTATATTCTCTTAAAATCTTACATATGCTAATGGAAAATAAAGGAACACGCTTTCAAAAAATGAAAGGCACATCCGTCATCCTCATACCAAACCTCTTTCCAGCTCAATTGTACTTATATAGCACAAACTGGGTAGTTATGGTTTTACACCATTTACACCTTAGTTTAAAAGAAAAGCCTTAGCAAAGATTATATTGTATAAATGCATCATAACTAAAGATTCAATTGTAACGCAATTATTTTGAAATACTGATAAAAAAACAATACCTTTGTTCTTTGCATGAAACACTCAAATGGAAAAATATATTACAAGTTAATGCTTAGTCATAGAATAGCTTCAACGGAAAAACAGAGCCCTGAGTAGTAGAAATACCTTTTTATTCAAATGGCAAATAATTAAAGGAAACTCTTCAAGCTTGTTAATCACAAAAATGCTCGAATTTTCACTTGCCGTCGCAGAGACAATATCTGAGAAAAATGTAGAATCTCAATTTTAGCTGTGAGTGAGGCTTTTACTGCTTCAACAGTAAAAGGTCCCAACTTGGAGTGAACCATCAACTATAAAAGGGAATCCACAAAATCAAAAGGTCTCAATGATATCCAAAGAATGAAGAGCAACAGATACTGATCCACACCATTAGATAATACTTGTCCTGGAGAACCTGTAAAAGAAAATGCATGATCGGTCATCCAAAGAATGAATCGAAATCTGACAGATGATAGATATCAAATCTTTAGCAAAAGTTAAACTTTTGCAATGAAGGTATCGCATGCACTATAGTTCAACCAACTATTTCCTTGGAGAGTAGCACCATATATAACTCTAGTATAACATCTCGTCAAACACTAAGGATAATTTTTTTTTCCTGAGCCAGGAACATTGAAATGTTCTGATCTTTTCATAAACAGCTAAGCTCTTTCTACAAGGGAAAAAGGATCACTAATGTCCAAAAAAATAAGCATTGAAACATCTTTACCAATATCCAAAAGAATAAGTATCTAAACAAACTTCGTGAGAAGGAAGAGGAGTCAAACTCACATAAGATGACAGTCACCCAGCCAGAATTCCTCAAATTCAGAGACAGGTTCTCAGTGTATTTAGAAACAAGAAGAACGGAACTTGGTTTATAGTTGCCCAAAGCCAATGAGGCATCATTTGCAACATTTTCAATTGATGATGACTGCAGTATCATAGAACTGAACAAGTTTAATCGGGTCAGTTCTTCAAGAAGATTTACCTACAATATGGAGATAAATTGGTTATGGTTCCATGGTCCGACGTACAGAATTATTTAAAATAATCAGGGTTATAGCAACAAGAAGGTAAACTAGACTAATGATCCCAAACAAAGCAGCTAACCACTAATCATAGTTAAGTTAGAAATCACAAACATAGTCAAGCTTCTCAAAGTAGAAACTGCCCAATGGGAATATGTGAATGGTTAAGAGTTAAGAAAAGAGGGGAATTCTAGAACACTAAATTTTTTCTCATGAAAACTATATATCAAACTCACTGCAACAAGTATTATTGCATAAACACATCAGAGCTCACCATTTGGAAGCTTTGGCACATAAGGTTGAAAGAACTGATGATAGGCGCCAAACGAATACCTACTCTACAACCTGAAGCCTAGATAATTTCTTATTGATTTCAAATCCTGGGCCAAATAGGGATGTTTAGATGTTTTAGTGCTGCTCAAAATAGAATCATTTGCATGATGGAATAACATCTAATATAGAAGTGCTTGCATTAATGGAAAATCACACTAATGATAAAATGCCATGTGAGTATGCAACAAACCTGGACAGCTGAAAGTCCTAGCTCGTAAAATGTAACCTGAAAATGTGGCATGCCTATTCTCTTCCCTTTCTCACCTTTTCAGATTTTCTCTTGTCAACTTCTTTAGTCTTCTTCTTCTTCTAAAAATTAACAAAGTTGTTGAATGAATATGATGCGCGTTGTAAATAGACGTCAACGGCATGAGAAACTCTGTTGTCAAATGAGGTGAACCTGAAGACATATTTTCTAGCTTTGAATAGAGGAACTTTGTTTTTCATTGGAGTTGAACCAGCATAAACCTGCAAATTTGAAGAAAGATTGAGAAAAATCAATAATAAATTCTTTTTTTTAAATTTCTCTAAACAAAAAATATGTTCTAAATGGACGTATATATTACAAAAAGTTACACTATTAGCGTGAATTAGGCATGCACATATGGATTATAAACAATAAAAAGTTGTTTTTCTTTTGAATGGACGGAAAATATATATAGATTGTGAGTGTCTATTCATTTTTTTTTTATGGATTACCAAGAGTCTTCTTATAATTAATAGAAAGTAATAATGGTATATTAAATAAAGGAGTCAAGTGAAAAAAAATAAACGAATTTGATGTGAAAAAAATAAAGAAAATTTATGTGAACAATGTAAATAACCATAATATAATTAATAGCCTTTACAGATATTTAAAACTTATAGTATATGAAAAAAGAAAAAAAGAAAAGAGTAAATGAAAATAATAAAAAGTATATAATATATTTATTTGTAACAAACTCAACTTATTTATCATGATAAATGGTTAATATTTTACAAATATGACTAATTAATATTCTACATTAAATCATATTGATAAAATATGAAAGATATATGCATATATGTATATATATATATATATATTTATGTTTATATTTATATTGAAATAAGTTGAATATGAAGGGTTAAATGTGAAAGTTAATTTTTAATATAGAAATTTGAAAAATAACTTAAAGAAGCTAAACATACAAAAGAAAATGTTATCCAATTAAAATAGAGAAAATAAAATTTATGTTTTTAATAAACAACTATTAAATGTTCCTCTTATATTGCCTTTATATGGAAATTTTATTAAATTATGTGCTAATGTGGCATTATTTAGAGGTAAGTTACATAGTGATAAGGTATATTACATTAAATGCTAGACTTTTATGTGGAGCTTATGTGGTGTCCAAGTGGCAGATTGAGGTAAAACCTATATTGCTTTATATTATATAGGGTAGATATAATGCTAATAATTACAACCCCATTTTAGTTTTGGAATTGTTATTTGCAGGAACATTTTTACTATTCACATGAACATTTTCCTGTGAATAGTCTATAATACCCCTTAGGTCTGATAAAAAATATATATTCTATAAATCCTATGCAAGCAAATAATGACTCATGTACCTGTTCTCTTTGGAGAAAAAAGGAAGGAAAAAATCAGCCAAATCAGATAAAAGTCTAGACAAATTGGATGAGTGCCTAAAATTCATATTTGTTTCGTTGATGTTTTGTTGGTTGTTTTGATGAATTTGTTAAAAATTTGGCCGGATTTGTTATTTTTTTTGCCTGGATCTGCGATTATCCGGCCGTTTTTTGCCGGATATGTCATTATCCGACCGAGGAGATGACAGACATTGGTCTCCTCGGCAGGATTTTCACTGAAATTCGTCCGCCGGCGGTATTTCAAGAAAAATCCCAGCAGTATTATTGAGTGAAAAGGATTTTTTTTATATACCTAAGGGGCAAAATAGACTATTCACAGGAAAATGTTCCTGTGAATAGTAACTTTGTTCCTGTGAATAGTATGCCCCTTTAGTTTTAGATGCACATCCGATGTGCTCAGTTTGCCCGTCAAAGCTCAGTTACTAAACATATCAATCAGGCATAAAATAAACATATCAGTTACTAAACATATTGTCGAAATATCATTTCTACCCGAACAAATGGGGGAGACATACACAATGGACTAGTGAAAAATTCCAACAGAAGGACTACTAGTCCGAGCGACGGACTTCTACCTCTATAAAAATAGTAACCTCATATGTATAAGAAAGGAACTCTCTTTTACTAAATTCTCTCTAGTCTTTAGTACGTTCTCTTTGTTTAAATACTAGATATCATAGCTTAATTGAAGGACTTCCCCTGTTAGTATGAGCACTGAAGACGATGAATCAAAACAAGTCCGCCTGAATACCCTCAGTAAGTTTCATCAATATATATTATACAAATTCTCATTTAATAGGTAATTAAATGAAAAAACATAAATACAAGTAAAAGAATAAATTTACTCTACTCCTTAATTTGCTCATCAAAGGAACACATAGGGCCTGTTCTCTTACAAGTTTTCAAAACAATTTTAAAAAAAGTTTTCAAATATTTTGGTTTTAGATCAATTTGTAAAGAATATTGTTTTAAAATTAAGTTTTAGAATTTATGTTTTGGCAATTTTGTTTTTTTTTCTGTATCTCCTCCCTTCCCCCACCCCCACCCCCCACCCCCGCCGGCGCACGCGGGAGCCACAAGAAGACCCAGATCTGGAGAAGAAGAAGAAGAAGAAGGAAGGAGAAGAAGAAGAAAGAAGAAACAGAAAGGAGAAGAAGAAGGAGAAGAAGAAGGAAGAGGAAGAAGAAGAAGAAGAAGAGAAAGAAGAAGAAGAAGAAGGAAGGAAGGAGAAGAAGAAGGAAGAAGAAAAAGGAAGGAGAAGAAGAAGGAAGAAGAAGAAGAAGAGAGTGAAGATGAGATGGCGGGGCTGCGGCCGGCGACGGGAAATTTGAAGAAAAAGAGGAGGAAGAAGAAGAAGAGAAAGAAGAAGAAGAAGAAGAGAAAGAAGAAGAAGAAGAAGGAAGGAAGGAGAAGAAGAAGGAAGAAGAAAAAGGAAGGAGAAGAAGAAGTTTAAGAAGAAGAAGAAGAAGAAGGAAGGGGAAGAAGAAGGAAGGAGGAGAAAAAAAAAATCAAGTCAAAGGTTGATTTGAAGTTTTTTTTCCAAAACTTGGTAAGAGAACAAAGGTTTGGGCTTTTTTTTAAGTTTCAAACCAAAACATTGAGAAAATTGTTTTGAAACCAAGGTGGTGAACAGGCCCATATTTAAGAATGGAAAGAGTATTTTGTAAGGGTGGTAATTAGGCCCTGTATGACATGCCTTTTGAAAGGTGTTTTTGATTTTAAAATTATTAAAATTATATTAAAAATGTAAAAAAGTGTTTGGAAAATGTAAAAAGGGTTATTGAAATTGATGAAAAATTATTATAAAATGAAAAGTGAGAGTGAAATGGAAGTGAGAATTTGTTGCCATACAGGGGTTGGGTTTTATCTAGTTACGAGTTTCCGTGTCAACGTTATCTAATTCTATGTTTACCCTTTTAAATATTTGAACTATTTATGTAGATCCATTTAACCCTCGAATCTATTAAAACTCAATTATAATCCATTTATATTAAATAATATTTTTATATTGTATTAGAAATTAGGCTTAAATCCTTTATACCACCCTGTGTTTGTTAATTTGTTTGACATTTGCTCCCCTATGTTTCTTAAATACATCTTTTGCCCCCCTTGACCACTAGTCAATCTTTTAAAATCATATAAAGACATGCATGCCCTTCCATTTTATTTTAGATTTAATTTTCACATGTATTTCAACATTTTTTGTTTAGCAAAATATTTTAGCAAAAACCCCAAAATATAATAGTGCAATTTAAAAAAATAAATTTTTATTTTTATTTTTATTTCATTGAACATCTTTCTTTTGTTTTTATTTTACAATAATGAAATTTTACAAATATAGTTTGGTATTTATTTAATTATTAACTTTTGTATTTAAAATAAAAAAAATATTTTTAAAATGTCAATTGATGAGAAAATTTAAATTTAAAATTTATAAATATATTATATTAATTTAGTTGAAATTGGCAATGTATTTTCATATTTCTTTCAAAATTTATAGATGATTTTTTACGTAACATTTACATTGTTGGTTGATACAAATTTTATTTTATTGTTTGTTTGAAACTGTAAAAAACTATAAAATGGAAAATTATTTTTTAAACTTTATAATAATATATTGTTGAATTAATTTCTTCTTTTTATAATATACTATCTTCGTTTTGATAAAAGAGTCATATTTAAAATTATATTTTAAAACTCATTAAAATTTTCTCACTATGTTCTAAAACTATAATTTTCATAATTTATATAATATATTTTTGACACTTAAATGAATATATTAGTATATATTAAAATTTTCCCATCTAGTCAAAATTTTAAAATATTTTAATTCACTGAATTTTTTTTTTATAAGTTGTAAAAGAAACTTAAATACAAAACAAAGAAAACTAGTGAAAATTAAATTAAAATAAATTGTAGCATTGTATATTTTAAGAAAAAAATTTAAAATATAAATTTTATTGTTAAAAAATATAAACTATTTAAATAAACGTAATAATTATGGTAAAATAAAGTTTAAGGCATGGATGTCTTTATTTTCTTTTTATATGGTTGATTAGTAATCAAATGGGGGGCAAAAGATGTATTTAAAATAAGAGTAATGATACACAACTCAACTAATCTTCTCAACTATTTCATAGCAAGTGAGGTGCCATGCATTCATTTACTACACTTTTATAAAATAATTATTAATATTACATTATTGACCAATGAATGTATGACACATCACTTGTTATAAGATAGTTGAGGAGATTAGTTGAGTTGTGTATTATTACTCTTAAAATAACACAGGGGGCAAAAGTTGTATTTTAAAAACACAAGGGGGCAAATGTTAAACACACCAGCAAACACATGATGGTTTAATAGATTTGCCCCCTGTGTTATTTTAAGAGTTATAGCTGCAGTCAAGCTGGCCCCAATCCCCCCAGTTCGCATGCACTCCTCCACGATCAGCACCCGGTGAGTTTTCTTCACCGAATTCTCTATCGTGTAAAGATCAAACGGCTTCAGCGACCTGATGTCGATAACTTCAGGATCATATCCTTTGTTCACCAAGGTTTTTGCAGCCTACATCACATGATACCTCATTCTTGAGTATGTAAGAATTGTAACATGTTCACCTGGTCTCACCATCTCAGCTTCCTCAAGAGTCAGCACATATTCTTCATCTGGAATCCTCTCCTTTAGGTTGTAGAGTAACACATGCTCAAACAGAATCACAGGGTTCTCACTTCTGATGGCAGCTTTCATTAATCCCTTGGCATTGTAAGGGGTTGAGCAGGCCACCATTTGGATTCCTGGAATTGATTGGAAATAGGACTCCAGTCGCTGAGAATGCTCAGCTCCAAGCTGGCGACCCACTCCACCGGGTCCCCGGATCACGATGGGGATCTTGAACTGACCTCCAGAAGTGTAGTGGAGCACACCACAGTTGTTGGAGATCTGGTTGAAGGCTAAGAGGAGGAATCCCATGTTCATTCCCTCAACAACGGGGCGAAGGCCGGTCATGGCAGCTCCTATGCCCATGCCAGTGAAGGAGTTCTCAGCAATGGGGGTGTCAAGAACCCTGAGATCTCCATACTTTTCAGCCAAGCCTTTGGTCACCTTGTATGAGCCTCCGTAATGACCAACGTCCTCACCCATCACGCAAACACAGGGATCCCTCTCCATCTCTTCTTCGAGGCGTTCTTGTAGGGCTTCAAAAAGTAAAAGTTCATGCCTAAGGACAAACAATCAACTTAATTTATCAATATTCCCATGATTTTGATAATGATGATTGTCAAGATTGCAGGCAATGAACTGATAATTTCCCTAATAATGTACTAACATATATCTTGGGTGTTCCATCTGTAGCCCATTTCATTCCAGATAAATGCAGAGGGATCACTTGCAGTTACATTTTTATTTGTTAATGCAAATGCTATTTCTAAAACAAAAATTTATCTTTGTTAGGATCCATATGCGCTATCGTGAGCGATATGGTTGCATCTTGAGGAAAGGAAAGCATACCCCGTCTTGGAGGCTGTAGATGCTGGTGCTTTATCTGCCTTTGTCTGCACAAATATGAGCATAAATAAGACTCATTGTTTGTGCATTCAATTTGTTAACATGCAAAGGATGGTAGGGCATGCTAGTGCAGAGAAATTAGAGAAGAAGGGAGTAGACTAACTGAAACAGCATTTACTACAACATTTTGAGCTCTACTTTGCCGAAGGTTCAAACTAGAGTAGGATTTTCCATCTGATCTCACCACAAAAAAGTTCCGTTTCTTCTCTGAGGCATAAACAAACAACAATGAGCTGATCTCACGAGAATACAACATTTGGTTCCTCATAAGAGATATAACCTTTGAACAATATAGAAAAAGGGAAATCATTCACAAGACAAAGCGAAGATTGGAACGAGCCTTAGAATATCAAGAAAACCTTTACAAAGCACTTGGGAAACTTGGATATAAAACACCACTAAGTTGAGATTGTAAAGAAGAAATGAGAAAAGAAGCTATGGAAGTTTATCGACTACGTACACAAAAAACAAGACCAATTTCTATAACACACCACAGAATTGTTTCAAGACTTCATTGATTGCATCAGCACTTAAAGAAACTAAGCATTACATGGAGAAAAATGACAAGTTTATGCTATTGAAGAAAATGAGGTTAAATCCAGATACAAATCAACAAACGTACAGTTATAACATGTAGAGAAGAGTAATGGAGTATACCTGAAAGTAATGATTTACGACATGACAAGAAAAGTTCCTTTTTGGAATTAGCAGAAGAAAGAGCAGCTGTAGCTCCTACACCTTGTATTGTTGCAGCCATTCACTCTACACATACGACAGTATAACAGGAAAAAGTAACTTTAGTTTCTTTACTTCAAATTCTAGAATTTAACAAGAACAAAATGAATAGCATCAAGACTTCAAAATGGCATAAGAATTCACATTAGATATATTATATTAGAATGTAACTTGACTACTATTCAATCAGAATGGTAAGGAAATCAGAGTAGAACATTCAGCTACTTAACATCAAAGAAGAAAGAAGGAACACAACTTTTACACACAAATACACATAAAGATTAGTTCTTTGCTTTCAGATTATTTATTGAATACAGAAAGCAAAGAATGAAATATAACTTGATCACAAAATTAAAAACTGAAACAACAAGTAAGATCAAGATTTTTTAAGGAAAACCCATTTCAATAATAAATAGAAAAGATGCATGGGAAGAAACAAGTGAAGGGATGTTAAACTTACATCCAACCAAACTATTCTGTGAAGAATTATACTCCTCCTTCTAAAGGTTCTTTCCTATGAGTTCCAAGCTCTTACTGCAAAATGGATGCCACTGCTAATTAAGAAGGAATAAAGAGCCAAAGATGGAAAGGCAAATGTTGCACATCAAAAGATAACTCAAACTCAAAGTGAAGAAGAGCAGAAACGATAAAGACCACTGCTTTATGATGTGATCCAAAGGGGAAATTGGCAGAATTTGGGAAGTGAAAGTGAAATTTAAGTTACATGAATTGAATTGATGTGCTGCTCAAGTGGATTGAAGGTAGCATTGGCAATTTGGTGGCACTCTTTCTTTAAGTTGAAAGCAAAGGAAAAGCTGTGGAACAAATCTCAAGTGTGCAATTATTTGAACCAGTAGAAATATGACACGTAGTAATTGGATGAGTTTGATGTCCAAGAATCTCTAAATTTTCAGTTAACCCCATAAATTATGTAAAATAACAATCATTACAGGTGACACTGTAATCCTTTCAACCTTGAATTTGGCATATACAATTAAGTATGTAATTGAATAATGATTCATTTGAAGGGATTATAAATTTTCCCAAGATTACTTATCATTTTTACTGGACTCTAGAGTAAATGTGACAATTCCTGTCGTATCCGGATTAACGGTTCCCGTGTTGACGCCCCCTCAACATTAATCTTACCAATGGTCTGTTCTGGTTTCAACAATAAATTTAATATATATTATAATTAATTTTCATCATTTCTAATATAACTTTTTACTATTTAACTATATTTTTTTATAAAACTATTTTTTTTAAATAAAAAAGGAGTCAAATATTTATCATCTTTTGAAAATCAGTGGCTCCATTATTTTCCTTCAACATTTCCGCCCAAAAACCCAAAAAAAAAAAAAAAAAAAGGAACTCACACTCTCTCGCTCGCTGACAAAAACCGATGGTGGAATCAGAATCTCAACAATCGATACTTCTTCCACCACCGCCGTCGGTACCCGCCAACGTGGACGGCGGTGCCGGCAAGGACAGCTAGAGCTCCCAGAGAAATGGGATTTTCCAGCTGAGGCCGAAGATTAGGGTGACCACGGAGTACGACAGCGAAGGCGCGGTCTTCTTCCACAAGGTCTCCTGCAAGTTACTGGATAGCTTGGCTAAGTTCAAGCTGTCGTTTCAGAACGACGGCAAGGGGGAGATTTCCGACCCTCAGCTGGCCTTCACTTCCAGCATTCATTTTCATGTGGTTTAAGCAAAACTTAAGGATTTTGAATTGTAGGAGCTTCTAGTATCTGATATATGTGAACCTGAAGGAGAAGAATGTGAGACACCTTCTTTCTCTCAAACTTTGATGAATAAACGCGGTATAAGTGAAGTAGCAGTTGTGTTAGAGCAAGGGCAGGATCATCAATACCCAGTTGGCCTTTTGGACAAAGAATGTATCAGTCTGACTTGCAGGTTCTACAATTTAACTTTCTTCTTTTGGGGTGAAATTGATGACTTTTGTGTCATCTTGATGAGAAATATTTATGTGCCTTAATGTTTATGAAACTTACCTGTAATACATTTCCCTAAATATACAGATTATGGTTTGTTCTTGCTGGTGCAGAGGGTTGACGATTGTAAAACGCCTCCAAGGGTTTACAGCAATGGAAAGACTGAAGAACAGATGTGTTGGAACTGATGTTTTTAATCTCTTTTTGAACTATTGATCTGATCCGTTGCGCTCAACCATGAGAACTGGAACCTCTACAGATTGTCAGAGCAGTAACTGGAACTATTGATCTGATCCGTTTCACAGCGATGGCTGGTGGATCGATAGCGAAAGCTTCACCGGGTTATTTTGGCCTTTTGAGCTGGTTTACAAATTTTGGTGTTTCTTCTGTGTCTCCAGCTTATCTTTCAGAAAAGGCGGAAAGCAGCGAGCTTGTGTAAGCCTTACTGTTATACTAGCATCAAAATTGAAGTGAAAACCTGGAGTTCTTTCCATTCCTTTGGACTTGCAACATGAATTCAAAGTTGTTCTTCTATGCAGCCCTTTGACAACATGAGAAGTTGAGTCCCTTTTTGTCTTCAAGCAAATTCAAATTAAAACCAAAATTACACTGTTTATGTATTCAGATATACTCAACTGGAGATAATGCAGATTCTTGTAAAACGTTATCAGTTCATTTATTACAGAAAGTTTCTCATTTGTTCTTGAAGGTTAAGGTTTAGGGTTTAAAGTACCTATCTTCCTTCCTTCTACAACTGCAGAGTGCCTAAAAATATGCAAACACAACGCTTTATCATCTCAAAACCATACAAAACTGGCGATTTTGCAGAGCAGTGTCTTAGGTTTTGGACTGAATCGATGAGAAGATAAGCCAAAAACGTGGCTGAGGAACAAGGTAACAGTAGAAACACAGAACTTATAACGAACGGCCAACAGATTAAAACAAGCCAGGAAATATACATGGCCATCATCGAATTATCAACCTTCTGAATGAAATGTATTTTCTCTTAGGTACACAAAAAGAATTTCAATGCTGCGGGACATGAGGGAGGCGAAAAGCTGAAACCTCGACCTGACTGCTAGAGGTAGCAGCAGTGAGGGCAAGGCAAAGTTCCATGTCTCTACAGCCCCTTTGAACAAACCGATCGAGCTATGACACTGTTCAATGGCTTTTAAAACTAACAGTAATTCTGTAAATAGAAAAAAAAAGACTAATTGCAGTTGTAGAAAAAACAAACAGTAATCAAAGTCCAGGTTCCACTAATTCTATAAACTTTAGATCTATCAAAAAAGACTAATAAAGGATTGCAATCGAAGTCCGGATTCCAGTAGCAGTTGCAGTTGTAGGAAGCTTCAGACATCAACTTTAAATTCCATAGCTGGGAAAAATTGAGGAGAAAAAGAAACAAGCAAAATCATTGTCTCCACACCTACACATACAAAGAAAACAAAATTACATGAGCTTAATATATATATTTATGATTTTGATTTTTTTTTTGGTAAGGATTATAAAGTAATTGGAATATATATATAGTTGCATACTCACGAATTGGGTGGAATGAATATTTGTCCCACTGTGAGGCTTGCATCTCTCTGTTGTAGAAAGTCTAAGGGAATCCAAAAAAGTCTGCCACAAATAAATTAAGTTAACAGATGGAATGTGATAGAGTCCAGTCACAATTAATTAATACATAAATAATTAAAATTTGTACTCACATTATAAATTGGATTCAAATTTGATCACAAGAGCTCTTCATCTGCATCCAGCTGTCATCCATCCTCATCAATCGATATCAATAGTACCACCTCACATGGGGGATATGGGCAATTTTGGGCCACTCTGAGCCACTAATTTCTTTCCTACATCTCTCTTCCAGTATAGGACATCCCCCAATCACAAGCTTCTTTAAGTTGGAAAGGCGTTGCATTGCTTCCACAGAAGGTAGCTGCCTGAGGTTTTTGCAGTTCCGAAGGCACAACTCTTCAAGACGTTCTAAATCACCCAGCCACTCTGGAAGATCTTCCAATCCATCAAACTCTTCTATATGTAAGCTCCTCAAAGTAGCCACTTGCTGAATTTCATGAGGAATGGATGTGACTTTGCCACTTCCGCCGCTTAAACTAAGAGACGTAAGAGAGACAACAGAAGAATGACTCGTAGGGTAGGGCCAAGGAAAACAATCAACTTCAACATCTTCAGATGATCCAAGATTTAATTCCCTAAGGCTGGTTAGGTGTTGCAGATCCTTAGGCCATGATCCAGGGTTGCAGTCGATTATCAACAACTCAAGTGGCGCACAACTTGGGATGAGGCTGCAAAGTGGTGCACTCAACTTTTCACAATCAGCAATCAATAGAGAACGTAGCGATGGAAAGTAATATTGGGCATCTGAAGCAATTTCTACATTTTTAGTGGACATCTCATTCTCAAGCCCTCTATTCCATTCACCATGTGGTGCCACAATCGTTAAATTCCATAACTTCAGTTCTCTAAGATTTGGTAAGGTACCCAAGTTTGGAAAAACACTCAATTTGGGAAGACTTCCTACAAGCATCACCTCTAGAGACGGGAATACATGGACTTGCATTGTCGGAGTAATTCCTATTGCATCTGACCATTCCACCAGACTCCTCATATCCCTAATCACAAGTCTCTTCAGTGCTGAAACAGAGTAACTTTCGACCCATATATTTAAAACCTCAAGAAAAGGTAAGTCCCCAAGTGATGGGAGTGTTCCACACTTATCCAACGCACTTAATTCTAGTTCAACCAGATTGCGAAGTAGAAATAAATGATTCTCCGATACTATCCAGGATGGCCATTTTTGGCTTTGATAACCCACGATATCTAAATGTTTGACATTCGAATGAGGTTTCAAACCCTCCATAACATCACTGTCATCAATGTTTTCTTCCCTCTGATCATCATCCCAATGAAGCTTTAGATTTTGAATATTTGACTTCCTCCACAAGTTGGATTTAGCAGCAGATGCATAGCTTCCCACATTTCGAAGGCAGAATATTTGGAGTGTACCTCTGAGGTTGTCCAAGTACTCCAACTCTTCTATTCCACATCCCTTGCATTTTCCCACCTTGAAATACGGCAACGTTTGAAGATTCGTCAATTGGCCTAATCCAATAAAAACACATTCAGTGCCTCTATCAAAGTAGATGTGCCTCAAGTTAATTAAATTCCCTAACCCCTTGGGTAGCTCCCTCAAATACTTAACTCTTAGAGTCTGTAAGTGGTATAACTTTGTCAAAAACTTCGGAAGCACCCTTATACGAGTGCGAATTACATCAAGAAATCTCAAATGTTTCAACTTGCCAATTGAATTTGGTAATTCCATAACATTCTCATTCTCAATAATCAAAACAGAGAGACACGGTAAGTTTTCGAAAAGAACGTCAGATAGGTCAACATCTTTCAAATAGAGTGTTCGCAACTTTGAGGGAAGAACACCTTTCAAACACTTCCACATTCCTCTTTCACTTTCACTTTCACTTGAATGGATTGATACATGCACGGCTTCAATTTCATTATTGCATATGGCCTTGGAATCTTTAATGAGAAAGCAATAATTCTCGGACACTTGTACTGAAACATCATGTACAAGATCGTGCATTCTGCACTTGCCTTTTGGATCATCTTGCAATAAAGAACTCGTCAGAAGAGTATTCAAGTAGATGTTGCCCAGGTCTTCCATTTGCAAAGTTGAATTAGCTTGTCTTTCTCCATGGCGGTGTCCTTCTCAAAAATTGCACAATATGCAAAACATTGCTTCAGTGGCAATAAAGGCAGATGGTCATAGCTTAGCTTGATGACAGAAATAACTCTATCTCCTTGACGAAATGTACTCCACATCTCATTCCTTTCAATCATTGACCAATCTGATTCAGAGTTCTTATACGAGTACAGTAAGCCTCCTATAATCTTAATAGCTAAAGGTACGCCTCCACACCTTTTTAATATCCTTCTGCCGATATCCACCAATTGCGGCGTCCGTGTTGCTTCCCCCTCAGCAAATGCACATTTTGTAACAATTCCCAACTTTGTTCTTCTGAAAGTGTACCAAGCCGATGGTACCTCGATGTTTGCAGAGCTGAAGCAACATTCTCACCACGTGTAGTGGCCAAAATCTTGCTCCCTTTAGAACCCCCAATTCCTAGCAGACAAGACCTCATTTCTTCCCATTCACCTCCATTCTCATTCCAAACATCATCCAGCACTAGCAAATATTTTTTACCCTCCAACTGGCCTTTCAGTTTATTTACCAAGTCTACCGGAGTAGCTGATTGGTAGTCGGTTATAGTGGGAGAATGCATTTTAGCTAACAGTCTGTTAACATTAAAATCCTCTGAGACACAAACCCACAGTGTCTTATCAAAATAACTGTCAACTGCATCACTCTTGAACACAAGTTGAGCCACGGTTGTCTTCCCCTGACCGCCCATACCCAATATGGTTATGACCGGTAAGTGTTCCCCGTACTCTGCGTCTGAGCCAGTTAACAATGTTATAACATCTGAAACATCCTTATCTCTTCCCACAATTTTTGAATCCTCCACATAAGGCACTGTTGACCTTATTTCTTTGAGATTAGAAGGAAGCGAGTTTATCAACTCCATTGGCTTAAGGCCAATTTTATCTGAGCCAGCATAAAGCTCATCCAAGGATGACAAAACACCCTGGATCTTACGAGCCATTTTAGGACGAAGAAAAACGGGATTTGAACTTGAAAAAATGTTGCGTACCTTGTCCCTCTTTCGGCACTCGATCTTTTTGCGAAGAACATGGTAGCTCAACTCATCCAAGACAATTTGA
This sequence comes from Leptodermis oblonga, assembly GCA_016801395.1. Classification (NCBI taxonomy): domain Eukaryota; kingdom Viridiplantae; phylum Streptophyta; class Magnoliopsida; order Gentianales; family Rubiaceae; genus Leptodermis; species Leptodermis oblonga. Next base: position 2,022,122 of record CM028754.1, read on the forward strand.
GCATCAAGGGCAATTGACTGGAGCTTTTTCAGCCAAAGTTTCACAACTTCTCCAGTTATTTGCTTGCTTTGGGCGTCAGAAAGTAAAGCTTGAATCTGCTGGAGCTTCTGGGCAAGATTTTTGAGTTCTTCCTCCACACCTAATGCAAGCTTGATCTCCTCAGCAACAAGTGAAGCCACCTTCGTCAACAAAGCCTCAGTAACCACGCCAATCACAGCATCAGCCATCTTCAGGAATGAAGCAAGAAATTGATGATAAATGGACAAGTATTTTGGAGATCTGAGTGAGTGGAAAATGATAAACAGAGAGTTGCAAGAAAGAAAAGAATAGATTGGCAGGAAACAGTAGTCAACACAGATGTAGAATTTGGTTGTTGATGAATGGTCATTGTTCATTTTGTGCTGTCATATGTATGGACCCCAAAAGCCATGTGAAGTAAATTGGGAATAACGTGTCCATTCCACTGTAATAATTTTAAGGAATTGATATTCGCAGTAACCGTTTCGATATTTGCAGTAACATTCTCCTGTAAAAAGACAAAAATGTCTTTGGGAAAAAAAAAATTAAAAAACCAACGGGCTGCAAAAAAAAAAAATTTTGAAAAAGCAACTCACGGGCTCTGTTCCGTTTAATAATTCCTGCAAAGCTGAGCCGGGTGGAATCACAAAATCGGATAAAAATCAAGACGACTCGGATTGGAAAAAGGTTAGTGGCTAAAGTTAAAATGTTTTACGGTATTGTTTTAGATAGTTGGTTAGATTATTTTAGTTGTATTATGTCCGGATTTGTTAGTATTTTTGTCGAAAATGTGAATTTTTTACCGAATTGGCTAAGATCCGCCCGGTGGTTACTGCAAATATCAAACTGAAGGGGGGGGGGGGGGATGATATTTTTGGCCCAAAATATTGCCGGCGCCCGGCAGGAAATTTTATTTTTTTTTAAGTGTTAGGGGTATTTTAGACTTTTTACCAGAAAATGTTACTGCAAATATCGAAACGGTTACTGCAAATATCATGCCCCTAATTTTATTATACCTATATATGTTACTTTATCTATGTCGTGTGTTACAAATTTCTACATAATACTTAGTGAATTAATTATATATATATATAGGAAATGCTTAAGTGACATTTATTTTGGGACAGATGAAGTATTAGATATCCATGATTAGTAGTTATAAGAGTAATATGTGTTTCACTGAGCCACAAGAAAGAAAAGAATAGATCGGTAGCAACCAATAGTCAACGCACACAAAAAAGAAAAATCGCACTTTAGGTCCTTTTTGTTTGGCCTCGGGGCACATTTGGTCCATTCTGTTTAAGCAGTTGCAAAATAGCCCTTTATGTATGCTTTTTGTTGCAATTTTGTGGTCATCAAACTCAATTATGTATTATTGAATGCATTTTAATTATATATTTGGTTCGTTCGCAATGCAAGTCTTGGATATTGCTGATTCTTTTTTACAATTATGTGTCAAACTTTTGTCGCGGAAAGGTAAAGGTAAAACTTGCAAAAAAAAAACGCTCATAATACAGAGATCAGAGCACTCAAATTTTGATAAACCTATGCATATGTAAGAACTCGGATGAATGATGCAACATTGGACTTATGAGAGCATTCCTTTAGACTTATGAGAGCATTCCTTTAACTTTCTTTTCCAGCTCTCTGCTTCTTCAACTTAATCAATATAGGAGTCGATAAACAATGATGCAAGTAAGACAGAGCATGGGATACGCCCCCCGAATAAATGTTCTACAGAAGAATCCAGTGGCTTTGAAAGTTCTACATAATAAAAGTTCTGTAAAAACTCACACAGAAGCAAGACAATATAGGCTCTTCAATTCCATAACATCCCTAATAATGGATCATCTCTTTGGCTTTGAGTGTTATTTTCAAGAATGTGCTTTTCCCTTTGAACAACCAGTAAATACAGCATCTTTGTTATTGTTGTTGAATGTACAACAGCTCAAACACTAAATAACACGGGACGCACCAACTAAAGACCATAATATTGCTTTACTCTAAACAATAACTATGCATTTGATCAGTTCTAAACACAAAGCTCCTTATATCAAATGGATGACTGAGAATGGAAAGCACTAGCACACCTTGTACCATTAACGCAATTAGCAGTAAAATCATCAACCAAACCTGCAAGAAGTGATGCTGCAAATTTGAAGACTTGATGCCCAGTAGGAAAGGCACAAGCTTAAGTCTTGCAATGAATCACTGATAGAGCCCGTTGTGAGGCTACCAAAATGCACAACAATTAGTGCTTAAACCTGCAAGAAATTACTACAAATAGTATAGAAAGCAGGGTCGATCCGCAGGGAATAGCTGACTTAAATTCTCATATTCCTATCGATTTGAAAAATAGTTTGATTTGCAATCACCTTTGTGTCTCAGAGAGACCTTTAAAAATTGTCACTTATAACAAAACTAACTAAAACTTCACAAGAATAAATAAATTATCACTTAAAAGAATATTCCAACATTATATGAATCAGATCAATCTATGCATGCAATTATTAACGGCACAAATAAATCCAAGAACAATGTATCGGTTGGTTATAGGTTACCGTGGGCTCCCTACGACATAACCAAATCCCCCCTTAGTGTGTCGGTAATCGCCGTGGGCTCCCTACGACACGACTACCTCTCTAACTAACCAAACTAACAGGCCGTGGGTTCCCTACGACACCTATTAATATAATTAGCAGCATTAATTACCAGGAGGACCCAACACTAACACTTCTATCGGGTTAACTTTAGAAGTTGTTACCTATTTATCTTGTACTACTCGACGGTAGGTTTGTCGCTAGTTGACTTTACCGGATTAAACAAAAGTTGATCAGACTTTAATTAAATCTAGCATTTAGACTTATGTGCACAAGATAAATAAGAATACAAGAACTTGAACCAATATTAATCCCATGTTTCATACATGCATAGATCTACTTCATCACATAATGCCGGAATAAAAGAGTTTAGTTACTCATAGTCATGGCCAATACACATATATTTAATGTAAAAGCCATAGGATGAAGCAACAAAGAAGAAGGAAAAGAAATGGAATACTTATTAATAATTGCAGGTCTGAACCAACCCTCCGTTTGGGCAAATAGAGGCCTGAACGAGAGCAATTCAGCAACAAGAAACAATTCCAAACTTTATTGTACCGATTTTTCCTTAATCTCAGAACGAGAAACGAAGGAAAAACCGATATAAAACTATTTGAAGAACTTAAAGAAGAACTAAATAAAACTAAAGATTGTATCAAAAGCTTTAAAGGAGATAAGTTGAACAAAAGAGAACTAAGAACTAAAGAGAATTCTTGCTGTAAAAAACTAAACTAATGTATGAAACTAAAAGCTAAAAGCTGAATGATGGATGCTAAATGCCTCAAAGGCTCCCCTATTTATACTAGATAACAATGGCTCTAAAATAGGAAGTAGTATAATCCTCCAAATCTCTCAAGAATATTTCCAGCAATTAATTTCCTTCCAATCAGCATAATATCTTCATCAATTATATCCCTACAAATCAGCATTTTGAATTCCTTCCTTATCCCTTTGATTTTCCTTCCTTATCACAAATTTCTTCAAGTAAGGAAACTGAATATTTACTTCTCTCTTCCCTTATTTCCAGCAATTAATTCCATCCAAGATAATTCTCCAATTTTACTGCTGCTGGAATTTTGGCTCTTGATTCACTATGGTAACAACTGGAATTTCTCCATGGCTGCCCATTTTCTGCTGCTACCTTCCTTTTGCTCAAACAGACCCCCTTTTTCCTTCTTTTAGCTCACTCCTTTCCTTCTTGACTCAGTCTCTAACCACCTGCTCTTGGCTTCATAAAACAATAAATATACCCGTGAAAAGCACCTAAGAGACGCTAAAATAAAACAACTAAAAGACACTCATCAAATATCCTCACACTTGAATAACGCTTGCCCTCAAGCGTGAAGTGAAGAACCAAAACACAGCCTTACTTTAGTTGCCTTTGCACTGACTCAAAACTAGACATAGAAAATGACTCAAATAGAAAACAAGAAAACAACTGATGACACAAGACTCACAGGAGCTAAAAAAAACTGACTCAACAAGAAAAATCAAAACACACATGTACTGCCTCTTTTCATGCTCTTCACACCTACCTGCCCCACAAAATTTATGATCATGTATAGCATATATATACCCCACCAATCCACCAAGCAAACCAACTTATTGCTTTAACACAATCATTCAGTAATTCCCTTAGAAACAACACTCTATGGAGAGTAAAACACACATTCTCACAATTCAAAAATTAAGGACACTCTCCCTAGTCTATACAGAATGATCCACTGCTTGAAAATCGACCCATCGCCACAGTACCGTATTGAGGGGACACAACTGTTAAGAACAACCCTTCATTTTTGGACACAACGGGGATTAGGGATTCAAACTTGGTATGGCCCTAATTGGTCCTAGGTCACCTGCACGAAATAGAAACTCAGTGTGCATACAAAAACAACATTTCATCCTTCTCAGCATTTGCACAAAGTTGCCTCTCGTTTAGGCAAATAGAGACTCATCTCTTCACAAATTCAGGTCATTACTTCATCTTTTTTCATTCACAATTCAGCCACCAAAACAAAAAAATTCAGCCAGCAATCTCAAGATTTTTTTAACATTCAAAACACACAATCGCTGCTGCACAATTCAGCACTTTGCTTCTTTTCTCTTCTTTTTCACACCCTTACTTCAGCACAATAGCATACCAATATAACATTCAGCAAGGTTCACATTTTCATACTTGCTTCTCTTGTAGCCATTATATCATCTTTAATTCAGCAAGCACAAATCCAACATTCACATTGCATGCACACTAAGGGGGTATGAAAGAGAGGATAAAAATTAGGCCTTGGTTCATTTACTAACTCAGAAGAAATACAGTCAAGGCTTCAAAGTGGCTTCTATGGATTAATGCACAGGAAAGTTTAGAAAGTAAAGCCAAACTTGGTTATCCTACAAGGGTCCCCCATCATCCAGTTGTATCCCACACAATGACCATCTTGACAAGTCAGACCGGCAAACAGTGGGATTCCCACTTCTCATCAAAAATCATTTTAGGCTCAGCAACACTCATTTTCAATGGCTAAGAATGGGAAAAAAGTAGCCTGATGATTATGCTAAAGCAATAAAAACATACCCAAACCTCAACCAAAAAGAGTAAACATATGCCAACTCAATCATGCATCCATGGTGCTTATTTCAATGTTCCGATCACAATAAGGGCAGTACTTGACTCAAAACAGACTTAAAAACACAAAAGACAGATCCGGACAGGATCGACACATCCTCACACTTAAATTTGTGCATGTCCTCAGCACAAAACAAGAATAAGAAACACACCAACAGTAAGAAAATACCATGAACATCCACAAATACTAACTTCACAAAATTAGAAAGACACACCCAAAACAATAAAAACATAGAGACTGAGACAAGGAAGGAGAGATAGTTACTCTGCCCGAGTCTGGGCTAAGTAATCCCGAAGCTGATCAAACTGCAGCTGTATAGCAGCGAGATCTTCAGTGAACTGGTGCTGTAAAGTGGAAAAACCTTCTGTGACCTGGAGCTGTAGAGCAGCTTGGTCTTTCTTTAACTCTTCAAATTTACTGAGATGCCCCTGACCTTCTGATTGCTCTACATTCCACCTTTTTTTCTTTTCCTTGAATCTTCTGGCCCTCCAATTAATCCTGCATGCAACATTTAAAACATCCAATCCATTCAAAATTTAACTCGAACATCTTCAACCAAATAAAATAAAATAAAATAAAATGAAAAAGAAAACAAAAAATTTAATAGAAAACTGGGTTGCCTCCCAGTAGCGCCATTCTTTTAAGTCTAAGGCTAGACTTAATTGTCTTTTCTCAGTGATTGGGACAAATTGACAGGGAGAGTTCCTCCACAGTCTGTATCTGACCCGGTTCATGATAATGCTTGAGACGTTGTCCGTTGACCTTGAATTGCAGACCGGTTCTGAGGTCTTTTACCTCTATTACTCTACTCGGGCCAACGGCCACTACCTCTAGTGGTCCCTGCCACTTGCTCTTCAACTTCCCACTAAAGAGTCGCAGCTTAGATTGAAAAATCAAGACTTGTTGGCCCTCTTTGAACTCCTTCTGTCGGATTAGGCGATCATGCCTCCCCTTAGTGCGTTCTTGATGCCACTTGGCCATCTCATAGGCCTCCTCCCTCAATTCTTCTAGCTCTTGTAGCTGGAATTTTCTCTCTTCTCCACATGCTGCTACATCCATGTTTAATTTCTGGACTGCCCAGTAAGAATGGTGCTCTAGCTCAACTGGGAGATGACACATTTTCCCAAACACCAGCCGGTACGGCGACATCCCAATTGGGGTCTTGTATGCGGTTCTATATGCCCACAGTCCTCTCTAGGGTCCGTTTGATCTCTCTGTTAGAGACCTCGGCTTGTCCATTTGACTGCGGGTGGTAAGGTGTTGCAAGCCTGTGTTGCACCCCATACTTCTTCATCAATGCTGCAACGGTTCGGCTACAGAAATGTGTCCCTCGATCACTAATGATTGCCTTGGGCACTCCGAACCTGCAAAAAATATTAGCCTGCAAAAAATCTGCAACAACCTTTGAGTCATTAGTTCAGGTAGCCTTTGCTTCCACCCATTTGGACACATAGTCAACTGCCAGCAATATATATAACATTCCATTTGATGCAGGGAATGGACCCATAAAGTCCATCCCCCATACATCAAAAATTTCACAAACCTTTACCGGAACTTGAGGCATCTCATCTCGAACACCTAGATTTCCTCCTCGCTGGCATCTGTCACACTTCCTGCAAAACAGATATGCATCTCTGTTTAATGTCAGCCAATATAATCCACTGTCCATTACCTTTCGTGCAGTCCGTTTTGGCCCAAAATGGCCTCCACAGGCAAATGAGTGACAGTGTCGGAGAATGTCCTCCTGTTCCTACTCTGGAACACACCTCCTAAGAATCTGATCGGGTCCAAGCCTCCACAAGATCGGCTCATCCCATATGTAGTACTTGCTGTCGCTTATTAGCTTCTCACGTCGTCCTCGTGAATACTCTGGTGGAAATACCCCTGCGATCAAATAATTCACGATGTTAGAGTACCAAGGGTCAGGATGCTTCTCACCTGTCAGCACGTCAAGCAGCAAATTGCAGGGTGGTGGTACAGTGTCGGCTGCATAGAGATGTTCCTCCGGAAATGTTTCTTTGATAGGTACTTTCTCTTCCGGAACCAACAGCCTGCTTAGGTGGTCTGCCACATGATTCTCTGCTCCCTTTTTGTCTCTTAACTCCCAGTCAAATTCCTGGAGCAACAGGACCCATCTAATCAGTCGAGGCTTCGACTCCTTCTTTGCTAGCAAATGCTTCAAAGCCTCATGATCTGTGTAAACCACCACTTTGGATCCTAGCAAGTACTGTCTGTATTTATCAAAGCCGAAAACAATGGCCAAGAGCTCCTTCTCTGTAGTGGTGTAATTGCATTGGGCCGGATTCAAAGTCCTGGAGGCATAATATATTGCATGGCTCTCCTTTCCTATTTTCTGGCCAAGTACCGCTCCTATTGCATAATCGCTTGCATCGCACATGAGCTCAAAAGGGTGCTCCCAGTTGGGTGGTTGAATCACTGGAGCTGAAACCAATCTGCCTTTTAAAAGATCAAAGGCATTCTTGCAGTCGTCCGTTAGGTCAAACGGAACGTCGTCTTTCAGCAGATTAGTTAGTGGCTGGGCAATTTTTGCAAAATCTTTGATAAATCTTCTATAGAAACCAGCATGCCCCAGAAAGCCACGAATCTGCCTCACACTTGTCGGGTAAGGAAGCTTTGAAATCAGCTCCACCTTTGCCTTGTCTACTTCTATCCCCTCTTGACTTATTTTGTGCCCAAGTACAATTCCTTCATTTACCATGAAATGGCACTTCTCATAATTCAAGATCAAATTCTTCTCCACACATCTTGCCAAAACTAGATCCAGACTCTCCAAACATTCGTTAAATGAATCTCCATACACTGTGAAGTTGTCCATGAAAATCTCGATGCACTTCTCAATCATGTCCGAAAAAATACTCATCATGCACCGCTGAAAAGTACCTGGTGCATTGCACAGACCAAAGGGCATTCGGCGATATGCATATGTGCCGAAAGGGCATGTAAATGTGGTTTTCTCCTGATCATCTTTGTTCACCCAGATCTGGAAGTACCCACTGTAGCCATCTAAGAAGCAAAAGAACATCCTTCCGGCCAACCTTTCGAGCATCTCATCAATGAACGGTAGGGGAAAATGGTCCTTCCTTGTTGCAGAGTTCAACTTCCGAAAATCGATACACATGCGCCATCCAGTAAGGAGGCGCATCGGCACTAGCTCATTTTTTTCATTGGTCACCACTTCAAACCCTCTTTTTTTGGAACAACATGGACCGGGCTTACCCACTTACTGTCAGAAATAGGGTAGATGATCCCCATGGCTAAGAGCTTCAAAATTTCCTTTAGCACCACCTCCCTCATATTTGGATTCAACTTCCTTTGATGCTCTCGAGCAGGTTTAGCGTCAGGCTCCAAGAAGATGTAGTGCTGACATATGTCAGGACTGATTCCAGTGATGTCAGCCAAGGTCCACCCAATTGCCTTTATATTCTTCCTCAAAATTTGAAGCAATCTGTCCTCCTGGGTCATAGTTAACCCCTTGCTGATTATGACTGGCAGTGTCTCGCCCTCTCCTAGATAGGCATACTTTAGATTGTCAGGGAGAGGATTCAGTTCAAGCTTTGGAGCTTTAACTATAGATGGCAAGGGCCTGTCAGCACTCGTCTGCTTGGGCAAATAGATCTGAGGTCTAGTACTGGGTGCTGCCTCAACTGCATATAGGGACATGATTGCCTCCCTAATCTCTTCATCATTCAACTCTTGGCATCAATATCGGTGAAATTCTGTGTCAGCACTGCCTCCAACTTGTCCTGCAAAAAATAAGTCTCAAGATGCTCTTGGACAAGGGGGTCAATTACATCAATGCCATACACATTCTCAACATCAGATGGATATTTCATGGATTTCTAGATGCTAAATGTGTATTTCTCACCATAATATTCTAAGCATATGGAGCCATTATATACATCAATCAAAGCCCTAGCAGTTTTCAAGAAAGGCCGACCTAACAACACACCCGCAGATTCTTTAGCAGGATCATTATTCATCTTAACAACATAGAAATCTGCAGGGTACACAAAAGAGTTCACACGTACTAACACATTTTCAAGTACCCCTACAGGATGCACACATGACCTATCAGCTAGTTGGATAACTACTTTTGTATCTACTAACTCAACACCAGATAAGGTCATATAAATAGACAATGGCATAACATTAATAGAGGCACCTAGATCACACATAGCATGCTCTATTACTCTATCTCCGATAATGCAAGGCAAGGAAAACATACCTGGGTCCTTACATTTAGGTGGAAGCTTTTTTTGAATGACAGCCGAAACGTTCTCACCTAGCACCACCTTGCTTGCTCCCCTTGGCTTTCCTGCCATGAACTCCTTCAGAAACTTCCCAACTGGTGGAAGTTTGATTGCCTTAAGGAAAGGGATGTTGACTTCCATTTTCTCGAACACCGCCAAGTAGTCCACAGGGTCTTCTTTTGGCTTCTTGGCCTTCGGTTTTAAGCTGTTTGGAAATGGGGGAGCTCTGTGCGGATTCCCCCCCTTCAGACTTGGAGCGTGAGTGGGGATCTCTATTGGTTCAGCCACTGGTTCAGGTTCTGCATCTGGCTGATCAACTTCTGGGACCACGGTTGATTTGGGCAAATCGACCCTTGCTGATGGTGATTTTTTTACTACAGGCTCCAAAACCTTGCCACTCCTTAAAGTGATTTCGTTCACATTCTCCTTAGGTGGAACCTGTACTTGGGAAGGTAACTTGCCCTGATTTCCCCTGAGTTCTTGGATGGAGGCAGATAGCTGAGACATCATTTGTGCTATCCCATCCATTGCTGTTCTCTGCTCCTTTTGTTGTTCAAACAAGTCACCAATTGCATCCTCCATTGATTTACCACCCCTTTGTTGATTCTGATTCTGAAACCCTCTATGTTGAGGCGGCCGGTACGATGCCCCTTGGTTTCGATTGTTGTTGAAGCCTTGGTTTGGGGCTTGCTGATTTGAATGCTGGCCCTGGTTCTGTTCACTATCTTCTGGAATCTTCCAACTGAACACTGGGTTATCCTTCCATCAGGGATTGTAGGTATTCGAATAAGGATCTCTTCTTTGTTGCTGCCTATTCCAATTCCCTCCATAATTATGTGCGTTCCAATTCCCAGCTGCATTTGCTTAAGCAATAGGGTCATTTGGTGCGAGATTGCATTGATGAGTTAGATGACCCTTATTTCCACAAATCCCACAGAGCTCCTCTTCTGGTTTGCTGTATTGTTGACGCTGACCTTCTGTTTTGCTGCTACTCGCCATGGCCATTTTTGCTACTAACTCTGTTAATTTCTCCACATTGGCGGTCAACTTATCTATCTTCTCATCTCCTGTATCATCCACGAGCCTGACTTCGGCATTCCGTTTGACCATACGGACTGGTTCATCAAATTCTCCCCTCGAACCAATGACATCCTCGATGACTTTCCTTGCTTGGGTGACTGTATTGTTTTGGAAAGCTCCGCCACTGGAGGAATCCATCAGCTTCCTTTCTTCTCCCGTCATGCCATGATAAAAGTACTGGAGCAGTTGTGCGTCAGTGTATTTGTGGTTCGGGCAGCTCTCCACTAGCTCGTTGAAACGGAGCCAGTAATTACTTAGGGATTCATCGTAGTCCTGTCGGATGCTGCTGATTTCCTTCATCACCGCATTAGTTTTGGTGGAAGGAAAATATTTCTTCAAGAACAACTCCTTCATTTGCCCCCATTCTGTGACGGAGTTTGCAGGTAGTGAGGAAAACCATCTGTTGGCTTGGCCGGTTAGCACATAGGGAAAAGCTACCAACTTGAGCTGGTCTAAGGTTGCTCTTGTTGGCAACTTACCCGCCTTGCAATTTTTTACATACTCATCGAGGAAGTTATGTGGGTCTTCCCCCCTGTGTCCGTGGTACTTGGGAATCCCATTGAGCCAACCACTTTTTAAAGGGAATCCATTCGGCAAAGTTGGAGGGACTACCGCGGAAGCTCTGTCTTCAGTCTGATGGTTGCTTAACTCTTTCAAAGTTGGTTCCCTAACAGGTGGGGCGTCCTCCCTTCTTTCTTCACGCCTCTCTTCTTGTCTGTCCCCCATTTCAAAGTTCAGAATGGGGTCATGTTCAGAATTCTCAGAATCAGCTTCAGAGTCACTGTCCGTTTGCCCAAAAGGACCACTGTCAGCCTCTAAATTAGCAGCCTCAGCTACCTTCTTTCGTTCTCGTGCTTCTTTTGCTAGCCTCCTAGCAGTCTTTTCAATTTCTGGATCACTCAATATGATAGGTTTTGAAGATCTGCTCATAAACTACACAAGAACATACCAAACATACATCAATAGGAAAAAAGAGAATTAAAATTCAAAAGCCGTTCCCCGGCAACGGCGCCAACTACGCATAGTCAACTATCACAAATTTCTTCAAGTAAGGAAACTGAATATTTACTTCCCTCTTCCCTTATTTCCAGCAATTACTTCCATCCAAGATAATTCTCCAATTTTCCAAAAGCTGAAATTTTGGCTCTTGATTCACTACGGTAACAACTAGAATTTCTCCATGGCTGCCCATTTTCTGCTGCTACCTTCCTTTTGCTCAAACAGACCCCTTTTTTCCTTCTTTTAGCTCACTCATTTCCTTCTTGACTCAGTCTCTAAACACCTACTCTTGGCTTCATAAAACAATAAATATACCCGTGAAAAGCACCTAAGAGACGCTAAAATAAAACAACTAAAAGACACTCATCAATCACCAACTTCATTTGCAAAGAAAGAAATGAATGATAGAAAAACTATAAATAGAGTCAGTTTGACTAAAAAAATACATAGAAAACCTCACAGTTGGAATCGATAAATGCAGCTAAGTATTTGATTTATGCGGCTGATCATTTCAAGATGCCAGCAAAGGAAACAAAAGAAAGGAGGCTGTTGAATTGTTTACAAAATCAACTTGTGCACAATGAGAACATCTTATAACTTATAACTATAACTTCAAACAGAGCTAAGATAGTCATCCAGTATCAACCTCCAAGCCTACGTACCCAAGTAGAGGGATGAAGTATCTGACACACTTATCAAAATTAGAAGCGCAGTGAAAATATCCTTCATCTAATACAGCGCTTAGAAAAATATTCAGCAGCATTGTTCAGGACCCAAACTATAAGAACTATGTTCCAAAATTCTTGAATGATGCTCATTGGCTTCACATGACAAGATACCTTCCACATTACTAGTTTTAGCCCAGAATGGTTCCTCACTCTTGAACAATTTGTCTTCAAACACCATGAACTAGCCACTGATTGACAACAAAATGCCCTCAAGTGCATTCACATCATATAGCAATTTTAACCAGATATCTATGAAGCAGAATTCCCAACACAGTCATAGTCATTAAATAAAATTTGAGAAGTGGACGCAAAAAATCATACCCCACCAAACAGTTCTGTTTTCATGCACATATCAAATATGGAAAATAACATACGAGGAAACTAAAGAAACTACTTCCCAATAAAATATCTACCACAGCCCAATCAACAAATACTCAAGAGTCTACAGTTTCAAAGCAACGTAAGTACAGCTTGATGAAGACAAACATTCAACCAAGAAAGGGAACATTGCTCATTAACAAATATAAAACTTGACAGCAAGAATGCTTTGCTTCAAATGAGGCCTATGGAGACTCATGTGGAATAGGTAGAATTTTGCATCTTATTTAAAGTTATCTTGGTCAACAAAGACAAGAGTGCCAAAGACTAAATTACATCGGTATCTTTACCAAAGAAATAATAATAATGCAAATCTGCATCTTTATTTAAACTAAAAATGAATAATGAGAGGAACATGTTACAAATGGTTTTTGTAATCAAGACTCCAATCTGAATCTCTAGAAGCCACAAGGCCACTTGCATCCGTGCTCATGGACTCGGCACAAATATTAGGTCCTGCAGGAGACAAAGTTTCTCTCTCTTTCCTAAGAATTTTTGGTTCCTGTTCAAGAAACTCTGGAGACCAAAGACTTCCATTTATGAGTGGATCGTCGTTTTCTATTCCAAAAGCGTGCAGTGATTTGTGCTGGAGTTCACCTGATCTTTCATCATTGTTTTCTTCATCGGACACACATCTGCAGCAATCAAATTCATCCATATCAAAGGTCTGACTTGATAAGCCTTCCCTCCATGATATCCTCATCTGAGATAATGAAATGTTCTCCAATGTGGAATCAGAATTCCAAGAAGCACAACCATCCGATTTCCTCTCTAGTTTTATGGCATCAGTCGAATGGGAAGGTGAAGCTAATTTAGCTAACTGAGGATCCAAAAACAGGAGGACCCCACATTGACATTTGAGCTTTTGGTGATAAGCTTGCCATCTGAAAATCTGGTTCCACATTGCCTTCATCAGGACTGAATTGATTTCTATGCACATCTATCCAGGAAAGGCAAACACGACTCTCTGAGCTTGTATTTGAGATTGGTGTCTGAACAACATTGCTGCAACTTAAATTATCAATTGAAACAGAGTCACTGTTCCCTATCAAACTATAGCTACCTTCTTCGGGCAAGCAAACCGTCCCACAATTAGACTTGGCTTGGGGAGTGGCAGAGAAATCTACATCATTTTTTTCAGCTGAGAATTCCAGGAGCCCTTGAAAAGTGGAAACTCTCCTTGGAGATAGTAGATAAATCCTACCTTTTCCAGTACTTCCCATGGCATCAGAATCCCCCTTTTTTTTCACCACTATCACTCAATAAATAAGAAGAAAATTTACAGAATGACGAAGATAGAGACGGAGTACAGATTGGGGCCAACTCTATAGTCCTAGATGAGTCTAAAGAAGCACCTTTCTGTACCTCACCTTCCTTTCCAAGAGGAGATGACAACCAATTAACCACAGCCTCAGCTGGCAAAGGAATCAAAGAATTTCTCGACTTAAATAGGATATTTTCAGCAGATTTGTTGACATCATCCCCACAAGAAGTAGATTTTTCAAAACCTGTTGAATCCGTGGGGCATCTCACAGTAAGAATTCCCCTAGACCAGCATTTCCTTTTATCTGTGACCCCGGAGATAAGGTGTCCAGGCCCATAACAAACCGGTGTCACAGTTGAAGCTGCAACAGCAGCAAAATGTGAACCTCCTTGAATTTCATGAGACACCGAGACCTCCACAGGTGGGGTGGTGACCTTAATATTAATATTAGCTGAATTTGAATCCTCTCCCACAAGCGGCTTATCATCATCAACTGCATAATTCAAAGTAGACGCGTTCAATAACTTTCCAACAGGAGTACAGTTCTCAAATCCAACAAAATTATCAGGAACATTAAAATTAAAATCAGAGGGCTCACCTACACCCTGTCCTTCTGTTTGATTGACCTCATATCTTTCGAACCCACAAGCTGGATTCCTCAAGGAATTGCTCACGCCAGCTGAAATCTTCAACCTTTGGGAAGCTTTAGAGGCGGGTTTCTTTCTAGATTGCCAATGGGGAAGGAAAAAAGGCTTCGATCTCAGTGAAGAGGGTTTATGTCCAGGCCTTCTTACAAGTGCTTTTAGAGCAAGATTTGGGCTTTCTCTGAAAATGGGAGGGCTGCTTTGAGCGTGATAGCAGAGAGCTAAGGCAACCTTTAGGGCCTTCAATGGATACAGAAGCCCGAGGATGACAAAGAGCGGCCATTTTTGTTATTCTCTCGAGTGTTGGATCTTGGGAACGCTGGTAATCTCTGCTTCATGCCATTTGCTGCTGCTGCTGCTTCTTCTTCTTCTTCTTCCTCTTGTTCTTCTCTTCTTCCATGGTTTCAAATTCGGGAATGGAGGGACCTTTTTTCTTTTTCTTTTTCTTTTGGATTGTTTGTTCTACAATGTTACTCTGACAAAAGATTTATTATTTAACTAGCGAGATTAGACGGCGCTTAGCGCCTGCCTTCTAATCTATGAAATTTTCAGAGATGGAGAGGGCTGGATTTTGCGCAAAACTTTGAATTCAATTACTTTTTTTTCGTTCAATTTATTTATTTATTATGTTCTGCTTTGATAGGTCTTGGATTCACAAATCATTTTTACATTTAACCATGTCCAGAGAGAATCATAAATTTTGGATAATCGCATAAATTTTAATATTTTTTAAAAAATTTGGTGCCCTGCCTAATATTTGAAAACAAAAATATAATGAGAAAAACACTTTATTTTACCCACTCTGTCTAAGAGGTCTAATATTTGTGATTAACATAATAGGAGTGATAGCAACTAAGATGACTATGTAGTACAATTGGTATCAAACTAAGATGCATAAATGGTGACACCGTGGTTGTTGGTTGAGGTACCTCCTTCAACCTGTAGTCTACATTCTTTCTCACGTCTGTACATTATAGGTGGAAAAAAACATATATAACTTCATCAATAACTTAGAATCTTTCAATCAGCTTGGCCAACTGACATTAGTATGAACAATCAAGTATCCATCCTCACATTAAAACAAACACACAGGTAATAACTCTATCAACATAATTGTAAATTTCGCAAATTTAGTCTAAAATACAAAGTTTAAAAAAAGCAAGAACACAAAACAAATTAACAGTGAAAGCATGGAAGCCAAACCAACTCCATACAACAACAAAAAAAAAAGTACACCAAACCTTTATCATAATTTTCCTTTATTTTTTTGGAGTCCTGATTTTAACTGAAACCACAAACCAAAAATAGTTTCAATCTTAAAATACAAGGCAAAAAATAAAATAAAAAATGTAATCTTTGACAAATGAACACTAAAATTGAGGAAAAATATATTCACGAAGCCACTTCTATTGAAGGAAAATCATAAAGAGTGAGAAGACAACTTTTGTAATTGTAATAATGCAGCACAAAGCAGAAGTAATGTTAAATAGCACATATTAATAAAATAGCTAAGGAATGTAGATCAACTTCGTTAGATCCACAGCCTAAAATTGCATAGAACATACACAAAATCAGAAAAATGTAATATTGGAACAGATGAAAACTACAAAAAAACATAGGGAGGGTCATGCATGAAGGTTAAACAAAGCTAACCTATTAAGTTCTTCTTTGCTGCCAGTTTGGACTTGGTTTGATTCTTGTTGTTTTAGACTTATCTTTCTCCTTCTCCTTCTTCTTTTTCCTTTTCTTCTTCTTTTTCGCCGGCTTCAGGCCCTCTTTCACCTGCAACATCAACAATTTCAAACCATATACAGAAATAATATAACAAAAAGCAGGTATCAAATTTTGAAAAAGGGAGGACAAACCGTAATTTACATAAATATACACTAAAATGCTAAAAACAAAATGAAGAAGCAAAGAGCATAAATCAGATTATCACAAACATTAGTTACAAAGTCAGTGAAATCCAGCACAGGAAGTCCACATTAGACAAAACCGCATTAACATCTATAAAAAAATAAACAGTCAGTCTTATGGCTGATCACCATAAGCATAAGTTTGTGCTACACCACCCACAGAACAACATTAAAAAGATTTCCTTATAAAATTAAAATCTGCTTCCCGAAAGATTCTTTGGCAACAACACAATAAACTGCATAATATAACATCACATCAGAAGAGCTGAAGTAAGCCATTTAAAATTAGACTCATATAGCATGATCCTGAGGACTTTGAACTCCAACAAGGATAACACATTCCTCAAAATACCAGAATATTTCAACTTGAGGCAAAACCAGCAAAATCTTAGAATTATACTCAGTTAAGCAAAAGAGGTCTTAAGCAAAAGGTCTAGAGAAAAGCAAAGTACAACAAAAGTTACTTTATGATATGTTGAACAGCAAAGGAAGCTCCCAGTGAACCATAATTATGCAATAATGATTGCCAAATAAGTAAAAAATGACTTACAATTCATGCTATGGGATTTTATGTTTTATACAACAAAATTGTATCAGGCCCTGAAACCTGTAATTGGTTGCTTGACATTAGCACTTTTGAGTGTTTTTTACCATTTTATCTACTTCTGATCTAGTTTATAGCCAAAACTTATGTAGAAAGCAGGCCTGGAGGTGCTTTGTCATCAGGTTTGGCAGTTGAAAATTGTGAGTCAGAAGTCCACTTTGTTTTTCAGTAGTTTTTTGTACTTTCCCTTTTTCCAGCAGTTAAAGTAGCTTTGTATAAGCATAAGTTAAAGAAAACAGGCACCTTATCCGGATCAGTACCCAAATTGTGCACAGAGATTCAATTTCCCACTCTTAAATTTATGAACGCTAAACATGAGTTTAAAAGGCCACAATCTATATCCGAGGATTAGCACTTACATCCTGCTCTGGCAGCTGCTGAGAGTCCTTTAACACCTTATTTTTGTCATTCATGAAATACAGAAAAGTCCCAAATCCTTAGCTACATGACAGCAGAGACATCCAAATGATTACAACAGGTACAAATACACAAAACCAAATGATCCTGACACCAATGCTGGCAGAAGATGCTTGCTAGTTGTTCATTATCATCAAATGAATAATAAGTATACCAACTAATTGAGCTCAATGACTGGTTGATCTGTAACTGCAGTCTCAAAACATTGCTAAATCAACATACAGATCAACACTAAAGTAAGGCTACATCAATGTATTAGAAAGAAAAAAAGTCCCAAGGAATACTCCAACCAAGGAAAACCTAAAATCTTTAGCTAGCCCATGATCATGACGGCTTCATTTTTTTTTTCGGGAGTAAATGTAAACAGTTCTCGATATCAGCAGTAACCAAAAAGTCATAATGTATCAAAGCTTTATAACTATATAATGCCATTTGGGAGGAAGTTAACATTAAAGCAGCTGCACAAAAAGCACATACCAGTGCAAACTGAGTTTAACCCTGAACAGAAATGTACACCTCTTTATATAATAAAGTAACAGCCAATGTAAAATCTTGAATTAAGACTCATGCTTAGTAATAAAATTGCTGATACCCAATCATTTTGTTTCATCCAAATTGAAAGGCTTTCATGTCAATCAAGCTTCAGAGATAAAGAGAGGAGAAAGACAGTCACATAAAAACATACTTGTTCTCATATTTCAAAATTGAAACTAATTGCTAGAACTATAACACTTTGCAAAGTATAACCTTGAAATCATATTGATCCTGTGATGAGCAATCACTTTGTCAAGATTCTTTTTCTACACAGTTCTTTTAGATAGCCATATGGTCAGGCACAATCGATTTTCCTCTGTTCTGAAGCATAGAAAAAGAGAAAAATTAAGAATAAAAATCTAGTCTAAAGGTAAAGAACTCTAAAAAGAGGCAAAATTAAAAATATAAATAAGTTCACCTCCAATTTTCTGAGGCAGCATTTCCTTTATAATTCCAAATCATGCTCACTGGCTCAGTTTCTTTCATACAGTAATATTTCCTGCATTAATCAACAAATTAGGCACCAAGATTAGGGATTAACATAGTAGTAGTCTATGGTTGTTAATTGAAAATAGCTCAATAGAGTATATCCACGACTCAAATTAATCAAGAATCTACCACTAACCCATGTAATTCCTGTGTGCAAGGTTTGTTCTAATGCACCAACAATCTGCTAATGAATGTGTATCAGTAATAATCTTAAACTAAAATCATACCTTAAATATGATATTCTATCTCATTTGCATTGATAGTATATATTAATGTTGAGTTGCAAGTTCAATGTTCTATCATGCAATTACAAATTTTAGTTAGTTTTCTTCAATGTCAGAAAGTGAGCTTGAAAAAACAACAAAGAAAATACACAAAAGTACATGCGCTGACACAGTTAAAAACCAAAATTAAAACAACCTTCCAACAGTTATGGTGCCCAAATTCATTGTAGATGAACTCCATCCCAGGAATGATTTGCTTAAATGTTGGTCTATTTTTTGGCCTCTCAGTCCAACATTCTTGGATCAAACCTGCATAAAGGTTGTGAGAAATGAAACTCAATCCCAGCAAGGTACCTCACCTAATACCCCCATTGAGAACTGATAAATTTGCACCTCTTAAACAAATAAAACAGAAAATTATTGAAGGGGTCATTTTGTAATGTCACTTTTCCCACCCAAAAAATGCAAAGAAAAAATAAGCTAGCAAAACATTTTGACAGAACATGTGAAAATCAAAAGAAGAATAGCAAAAAATGTTCTTTTTGTCCATGACAAATTCCAAAATGAAAGTTCGGAGATGAAATCTAGAAATAAGAAGTACCCTACTATGCCAAAATCAAGAAAACAAAACCCAAAAGAGACAAAAAGTGGTTTAGGCTGTGAAGTAAATCCATGTAAACAAAACTGAAAAGTTGCAAACTTTTTCTTCAATAGTGGTTTAGGCCACTACAGATGCTTCCTATAATTGAAGAATTAATGATTCAGATTGTAGACAAGGTTAAGTGCAGGAGAGTTAATGAAACCCCGGTTCGTTTTCAATACACTTTTTACATCGTCATAACGGAAAGTTAAGAAGTTGATGGCTGACCTTCTTCATTTTACTTTCCTTCTTCCATGTTTCCACTCCTTTATAGAATGCTTTAGTTGATATACCTATCACAACAACAGATGTGTTAGAACAAAGTGAATGCTGTGATATTCAAGAATTGAAGGAATTCTTCGGTTTGATTAAGGAACAATTCACTGTGATCTTTTCTTACCAATGACGAGGATGATGAGAAGAACTGTGACCATCCAATCAGCCAAGATGACATTAAAAACCACACCAATGCTGATTCCCAGCATAAGCATGGGCTGAAAGAGCAAGGCCAGATCATAGTCCATTATAGGCATGTCCAAAGTTGGATGCCTCAAACTCAAATTGTAATAAACTGTTGATCCAGCTACAAATAACCCCCAAAACAACATTAGCAAACAAAAAATGAAATGAAAGGAAAAAAGAAAGCTTATCATTTTAAAAAATCATCCACATCCTTTCAGTATACTCATTACCATAAACCAACATCAATTTTAACAATTTCTGGAAACAGAAGGTAGGATTCTCAACAACATTAACCAACTAATTAATGAAGCAACATGATTCTTCTCTTTTCCATAATTAATGAGACGTAACACCATTTACATTGTTTTCCATGTGTTTCTGCAACCGTCTTCATTCTCACTTAACCTCCAAACCTAAAAAGCTTTCCATCTAAAAATACAAACCCAAAAAATCATAAAAATGAAATAGTTGTTTCGCAACTAAGGGAGAGATAGGTCGAGTGTTAGACAACAATGATGATGTACTGGTTTTAGTATGTAAAGACAATTGTGCTAACCCTGATGATATCCATCAGGATATCCCTCTAGAAGTCGCTTTTTTGTTGCAGGATTTCAACAATGTTTTTCCAGAAGAGCTGCCGCAGGGTCTACCGCCGCTACGAGGAATTAAACATCAGATCGACTTCATACCTGGCCAGAGCCGCCGCCCATGCAAGCCAGAGCCAGAGCCGCCGCCCATGCATGCCAAGGTTAGGGCAAACCTTGAGAAGAATTACTACAACGCGGTGTTGCATGTTATCTACACTGTGAAAGAGATGTCAAAGGAGATTAACGCCCGTGATGGCGATAAGCCTTTTCTAATCGTGTCCACAATAGGGCCTCCTACGTACAAGCTTCATTTGCAAGGTAAGTATAATCTATGTTTTGTTGGACTCTTACTGACTTGTTCCTATTTGTTTTCAGCAAACTGGATTCGAGGGCGAATCCTTTCCAACAAGGAGGGAATGATGAGGACATCCAGGGCTCAAACAATACACATTATGAGTCAGAATCCACAAAACCAACAAGACGCCCAAATAGAAGCAAACGCCTTGGAGCAGAAAGAAGGAAAGGTTCAATTTGCAACTCTTCTAACCATCTTTGAAGAAGAGGCACAAATCACCAAGTCCTAATAAAGAAGAATGTTGTCTCTTGAAGTTCTTGAAGATGCCGGAAGGTTCTTGGACTTAAAGAAACAAATTATTAAAGTTCCCTACAATTTGGGCCGACCCAAACTCATGGAGACCAGCCCACAAGTTTCGGCCAGCCCAAGAAGCTACAAGGAGCCGCACGGCCAAGCCCACAAGAGCAAAGCCCACACGGCTAATTATTTGTTAGGGTTCTTTTCTTTGTATTTAATTAATTAAGTTTCTTTTAATTCTTTTAGTTAGTTTTCAAAAAGGGTTCCTTCTTGTTCTCTTTTTCGGAGTAGGAATTTTATTCTTTTCCTTATTCTTCTAAGTGTAATTCGGCTGCCAATTACCTAAAAGGGGTGACCGAAATTTGTTTACCTTTTCTTACCATTACCCACTTCTTTCTGGGTTTGGTATTGTAAAGGTCTTGGTTAATTTCCAATTATACTTCTTTTCCTTATTATTTTCTATATCTTTTTCAGCTGTTCTTCCCCTATAAATAGGGCAGCCGTGCATAATAAAATTCATGCGTATTCAGATCATAAACTTAGTGTTTTGAGTACCCTCCTTTTATTGCTTTATGTATTTGCATGTTGTGGTTTACATAATTGAATGAAACTTAGCTAATTAGGTTCCTTGCTCTACCTAATTATTCGCATGTTTCAATCTCTTTTCTTACACTTGGTTCGACTATAAAACAAGTTAGCTTAGGATAGCTTTTCTTTGTTTCTCTTAGCCGAAAGTAAGTTAGAGAATTCTAAGAGCTCGCCGCTTAATCACAAGGTCCTTGGCAACATTATCCGCATGTGTACAGCCATCCACATCATTTACCCCCTTGTGATTAATTTCGGAAATTAATTTGATAGATAAACTGGATGTAACCCTTATAATTATACCAAATTTTAACCAAATAAAATTTGAATTTACTTATCCGATTTCTCTGCCACCTCTTATCTATTGTTAATCTCCACTTTAACTTCATTTTCTGTTCTTTTACCTTCACCAACTCGTCTTCTCATTCGTAGAAGATTTCACTCGCTATATATCTCGTTCTAAGTCATACAATTCGTGAATTGGATTATCAAAACAAAAAAGACAAGTCTTATTTTTCAGTCATACATAGATTACAATCATTGGACATATTAAAAATCCAATACAATTAACTTTATCAAAAATGACGAGTTTGGAGGTGTTGGTTTATGAGGGTGCAATTTATGTTGCACAACACATGATACACACAAGTTAAAATGGCAAAAGAATGGTATAGTTAGGGCAGTGCTAAACGCAAGGAAGAAAAGTGCTAAACGCAAGAAAGGAGAGATAATATTTTACAACTTTATATATTTGTCCTTATCTTCATTTTTCTGCCTCCATCCCACCTTTCCTCCATACGGTGCATGAAACCCAGCAAAATGGGTTTCATCATTTGCTAGGTTTCATGCACCAGCTGCCACAAGTAAAGAAACCCAGCAATGGGTCTCATGTCATGAAACCCAGCAATTGGGTTTCATGATATGAGACCCATTGCTGGGTTTCTTTACTTGCGGCACCATTGTTGCCGAAAAACCGATGCAATCCCATTTTTTCGGCACCCTCATTTTTTTATTTTTTATTTTTTTATTTTTCTAACTCCACAAATTGGTTAGGGTGCCTAAACTCACAATTGGGGTTAGGCGAAATGGATTAGGGTGCCTAAACCCATTCTTGGAGGTTAAGCACCCTAACCCATTTTGCCTAACCCCCTATAATGGGTTTAGGCACCCTAAACTCATTCTTGGGGGTTAGGCAAAACAAGTTAGGGTGCCTAACCCCCGGAAAGGGGTTTAGGCACCCTAACCTATTTCGCCTAATCTTCGACAATGAGTTTAGGCACCCTAACCTATTTCGCCTAATCTTCGACAATGAGTTTAGCACCCTAAACTCATTCTTGGGGTTTAGGAATCCTAACCCCAGAACATGGGGTTAGACTCCTTAACTTAAATGCTAAAAATTGAAAAAAAAAAAAAAAAGAAGAAAGAAAGAAAGAAGAAGAAGGTGCAAAATGAAACCCAGGATGAACTGAAATTGAACCACATCCTGGGTTTCATTTCAGTTGAGTGAGGCCAGCTGGCCTCACTCCACTCAAGCTGCAAAAATTGCAGCGGGAAGTACTAAAAATTGAAAAAAGAAAAAAAATAAAAGAAAGAAAGAAAGAAGAAGAAGGTGCAAAATGAAACCCAGGATGAACTGAAATGAAACCCAGAGTGAGGCCAACCACTAAAGCTGCAAAAATTGCAGCGGGAGATGTCTCCCGCTGCAATTGTTTGCAGCCGGTTCTGGCTGCTTACAGCTGCGTGTAAGCAGCCAGATCTTCAGGCCGGAAGGATTTTTTTTTTTTAAGAAAATGTAAAGTTTCACCTTAGCTCCGGCGACTGTCGACGGCAACAACTTTTTTCCGGCAACATCCTGAGAGAGAAAGAGTGAAACGTAGGTGAATAGTGGGGCTGGGGTGGTGGGGGTAATTTTGGTATATTTATAAAATATTATCTTTCCTTCCCTGCGTTTAGACTTATCGTAGTTATTTTTCTGTCATGGGGATGGCATGCCAGCTCTTTATTTACTAGTGGAAGCAGAGGAATTGGAAAGGAACTGAAAGTGAAGGCAGAGAGATTGCAGAAGTACAATAAAATTTGATTTAGGCAAAATTGGATATATAATAAATAGTTATTAGAGTTAAATTTAGTTTCATATGGATAAATTGGTGGGCTTCTTAAAATTCATGAATAAAACGACACAAAAAAGGAGTTTTTGAAATACCTCATTCTCATTAAAATTAAAAGTTAGATATAATAACCTATTCTCTAAGAGTCGTGATAGCTAGCAGATGTGATTCATGCACTACTAGCCTATTAACTTATAACATTTTTAAACTTGAAAAGACATTAACATATTTTTCAATATTCATTAATATTACCTGGACCTTTTTATGAGTCCTCAAAGGATCTTGAAGTTGGCTTACAAGTTCCAAACTATCGGTGCAAATGAGTGGGATCCAATATCTTGCGATCGTACATTTGAAAAATTTAAAAAAAAATGAAAAAAAGCAGTTAAATGACCAAAAATAGATCATTAGAAGAGTTGGGTGACTTTAGATTGTCATTTGGCCTTTGGGTTTTGGGAAAGTTTTCTTTTTCTAGCGACCTTATGGCCTAGTTGGTGGGTCCTGCTGTTATCCACCAGCAACTGCAGCTGAAGCTGTGATTATGGGATTCGTTCGGATATGTCTGTGTTCCTTCTTCTTCCTACCATTACTCCAATTCTTCCCTTTAACTGAAAGTATCATATGATATATAAGCAAAAAGCGACCCTTTAGTTTTCTCTCTGTAAATTTTGTTTGATTTTTATGGGTTGCTGTTCTAATTTTTGTAGTACTTCCACTAATAAGCTGTTCTTGCCTGACATTTATGGTTGTACTCCTTTCACTGAAAGATATGCCATTGCCAATGTTAATACCAATGGTACCAGTACCTTGTTTTCAGAATTTGTATTGGTACTCAGAACTACTATGAATGCTAGTCCTTCTCCGGTTATTAGTAGTAACTTGGGGCTGCGCCAAATTGGAAAATTTAGAATTGGTTTCACCGTTTCAGCAGCACAAACAACAACAATGATGATGAAGATGAGGAGGATGGAGAACAAAATGATGATGATGATGGCATGATTGTTTCTCCTGAGAACAAGGCTATTATCTCTGCTTGCCTCGTTGGTCTTTGCACTGGTTTTGCTGTCATCCTTTTCGACGTTGCCATGAGTATAGCACTTTCAAAGTTTCTATCTCTCTTTCTCTAATTTTCATGTCAAGAAAAACACAGAAGCTTAATCATTCATGCTCTTCATGTTTTTTGGCTTCTGGAGAATAAGAGATGCAGACTGATCAATTTGTTGATTCATATATACAAAGCCCACAAAGAAATACAAGAAAATATCTTTACTTGATTTTTGAATCAAACTGTAATATCTCACAACTGAAACGTGGTAATTAAGGCCTAGGGACGGAAGCTTCATCCATTATGGGCAGATCATCTAATTTTATTTTGGTTTCCATGATCTACATTATTGGATTTCTTGCTAGCAAGTCATAACTGATCTTTCTGTTCTTTTCTCCTTTTTGAATCATATTAGTTGCATGAAATACGCGACATCTTTTGGGATGGTATTCCTGATGGAGGTGCCTCATGGTTAAGAGAGGAGTCTATTCAAGTTAAATGGCAGCGTGTTATCTTCGTTCCTGCTTGTGGCGGTCTGTTAGTTACTTTGCTAAACCTGTTTCAAAATGCTTTGGAGGATCCAAACAATTGGAATTTGCCAATAAAAGTGAAAGCAACTCTGCGGCCAGTTTTTAAGGCACTGGCTGCTTGTATCACTTTGGGAACTGGAAACTCTCTGGGGCCAGAAGGTCCCAGTGTTAATATAGGTACCTCTGTTGCCCAGGGTGTTGGTGCGTTGTTCGACAATGGTAATTACAGAAAGTTGTCACTCAAGGCTGCAGGGTCTGCTGCTGGAATCTCTTCTGGTTGGTTTTCCTGCATTCTGTTGCTTTTCAATTGATCTGGACATTTCTTTTTCATTCCTTATAATTACCAGTAGCATTTACATGCGGTGCTTTCTGTTTGGATGCGGACTTTAAGCCGCGTAATACTAGTTTACTGTAAAATTCTTC
Source organism: Leptodermis oblonga (assembly GCA_016801395.1). Lineage (NCBI taxonomy): Eukaryota > Viridiplantae > Streptophyta > Magnoliopsida > Gentianales > Rubiaceae > Leptodermis > Leptodermis oblonga. The sequence goes on from CM028754.1 coordinate 2,047,887, forward strand.
ATTCCATTCTATAACAGTGCTTTATTGAGCATGTCCTTGCATGTCCCTCCATCCCTCTCTGTAATTTGTACTATACTTATAATCTGAATTAGCCATTACCTCAGCATTCATCATATCACACAGCATCCTTAACAACCCTCATCGTCCTCTTCTTTCTTCCTCTCCCTTGGATATTGATGCAATTCTTCATTTAGTTTGCCTCTAAATTGTTGACTGTTATAGCTCTTGAGATGAGATTTCAAAATCGTGGTATATGTATCAGGAGTTTTTTTTTTTTTTTTTTTTTCACTTGTGTATGTTATTAACTTTTTTACTACCTTTCTTCTGCAGGGTTCAATGCAGCTGTTGCTGGCTGCTTTTTTGATGTAGAATCAGTGTTGTGGCCAGCACCAGCAGAATCATCCTCGTCATTAACAAACACAACCTCAATGGTCATTCTTAGTGCAGTTATAGCTTCTGTGGTGGCAGAAATTGGTCTTGGCTCTGAGCCTGCCTTCACAGTGCCAAACTATGACTTCCGTTCACCCAGTGGTAGTCACTGATTTTCTTTGCTCATACTATCATTAATTTTTTACTTTGTAGTTAAACTTTTGGAAGCACTGGAAATAAAAGGATAAGCAAATAAAGCCACTGCTGGTTCTACATTGCTTTCATCTTTATCTCATTTTGCTCTCTTTTCCAAAAGTGAAGCCTTTCCTAGTTACCGATAAGTGATCTTGAGTTGGGAATCATAACATGCCATTAATCGTTTCTCCTTGCTCAAGATTAATAATGAATATCTCTCTTGTTTTTTTCAGAACTGCCACTATATCTTTTGCTGGGAACAGTGTGTGGCTTAGTATCTGTCTCCTTTTCTAGATGCACTACATTTATGGTGGTAAATATTGACAATGTTCAGAAGGTTTCCGGTTTTCCAAAATCCATTTTTCCCATATTTGGAGGCTTGGTTGTTGGTTTAATAGCCTTAGCATATCCAGAAATTTTATACTGGGGGTTTGAGAATGTTGATATCTTGTTGGAATCACGTCCTTTAGTGGAAGGTATTTCTGCTGATCTCTTGCTTCAGCTCGTGGCAGGCAAAATATTTGCTACTTCAATCTGTCGGGCATCTGGTTTAGTTGGAGGCTACTGTGCACCATCCTTGTTTATTGGTTCTGCTACTGGAAGGGCTTATGGAAGAATCGTTGGCTTTGTGATTTCTCAGTCCAACCCCATAGTTCATTTACCCTTCTTGGAAGTTGCATCACCAGAAGCATATGGACTGGTACTATTTAATTATACCAAATGACCCAGTCTGAATGCTTCCCACACTTGTAAGCATATCAATTGCTTCTATGCATTTAAGGATTCAAGTTTGCATAAGTAGACATAACAAAACTGTTATCTGAAGGACATAATTTTCTTGTGGCCTTTTGATCTATCTTTTCTATATGTTTTGGGGGTAGGCTTGGCTCTGTTTATATTTCTTGTGTCCAACTGTCTACTACTTTCGAGTTTCTCTGTAAGTTGTGAAGAAATTTACAACAATGAAGTGAAATCAAGGTGATCAAGGATTCTATTTTCAACTTTTAAACAATAAAGAATCACTATTGAGTATTTTCATTGATGTTCTAAGAATTTTTTCATATTGAAATTGTCCTTTCATTTCTGGTTAGAAGCTGTAATATTAACAGATCATGCAAGACTATCTCATATTGAAATTGTCCTTTCATTTCTAGTTAGAAGCTGTAATATTAACAGATCATGCAAGACTATCTGATATTGAAATCATCCTTTCATTTCTAGTTTGAAGCTGTAATATTAACAGATCATGCAAGACTATCCAGCATGAAATTTTCTGCAATTTTTTCCTGCTATTTTCCATTATCAGACCCTAACTTCCTTTTTACTTGTTCAATAGTTCTTTAAACCTTGTGCTCCATCCTGCATGTTAACCAAGTCATCAGTTGGCTTTAGATAAATTAACACAAGCCAGTATCATCTTTTGGTGCTTTTGATACTTGGATGGAAATATTCTGCTTTGTGACTATGCGTCTGCTTAGACCTGGAAACTAGTAATAGGTTGCATTCAGGATGTTGTTTAACAAAGATTTCTTGTGTATCATGTTTCATTGAGCACAAAATAACTGCATTTAATTTTGTTGTACAGGTTGGTATGGCTGCTACTCTAGCAGGGGTATGCCGGGTACCTCTTACAGCAGTTCTGCTTCTGTTTGAGTTGACACAAGATTACCGGATTGTTCTTCCACTTTTAGGTGCTGTGGAGCTATCGTCATGGATTACATCTGGGCTGACAAGAAGAAAGGATATTAAAGGAAGCAAGGAAGCTAATGATAAGGTTTCCAGTATAACTCCTCAGCTTGAAGTATCTTCATCCAGCTCATCTGTTTCATTGCCCGCCCTTTCTGTTGGTGGGAAAATATCAAACAACAAAGTTGAACTTAATAATAGCAGGGGTTCACCCTCACTGGATGACCCAGATGATGATACAAGTGACACAGCAGAGAGGATTTGTGTTGCACAGGCCATGAGAACAAACTTTGTGACTGTCCTTCCACGCACTTCAATAGCAGAAGTGGTATCCCTCATGTTAGCAGAGAAGCAGTCGTGTGCAGTGATAGTTGATGACAAGAATATCCTGATTGGCCTCATAACTCTAGCTAATATTCAACAGTTCACTGAAAGGTTGAATGCAAAAACCAAAATTTCCAAGGTACCTTTTGGACTGCTTTTGATTCTTTGATTTCTCATTATCAAGTGGTTTAAGCAAAACTTAAGGATTTTGAATTGTAGGAGCTTCTAGTATCTGACATATGTGGCGAGCTAGTAAGTCCAAAGCTAAAGAGATTGGTGGCCCGCTCATTTTGTTGCAGGTGCAAGATTTGCTTCTGATAATTTTGTTACGTTCCATTTTGCGTGTCATTAGAATATTCACTAATCACCTGAAACTATTTAGTTATGGGCATGGGAAAGGCTTGTCCCGTTTCGTTTGCTGAAAAGACTTCCGAGGGAAAAATCGGCATACGCTGAAGCTGAGGGAAATGCCGGTGGCCTTGTTTTTAGAAACGATGCTGAAGCCCATCTTGTTGCTCATAAGGACATTGATTTACCTGGGAAACCATTAGGTAGCAGGTAAAGCACCTGGTGGTGTAGAATAATTACTCTATTTGTTGTTTATCCAGTTATCCATGAATAGTTCAACTTATAACTTTCATATAAATGTTTACTAGGTGGAGAGAGAGATTTAGGCATAAAAAAGGGGTTGCACAGAATTTGGAACTTTACAGGAACCAGCTGGTAGTGTTTGCTGCGTGAAGGTTTTTACTTGTTTTTCAATAACTTTAGCCTTTCTTGTCTTCTCAGTTTATATGGAAACCTTACTCTCCGGAAGTTATTGCCCAATTACCTGCATATTGTTTGTCGGGTGAAGAGATTTGGCGTGCAATGTCACCGCTTATATGTTTTAGCGTTGTGGAGTGGCGTCTTCCAAATCGAGTAATGCGTCAGTTTGGGCTTAAGCAGACGAAGCCAGCTCAATGTGACACTAGGAAGGATCTCCATCGGACTGATATGCGTGGAAGGGAAGGTTATGACTTTGAGAACCTTGTTTGGCAAGTTTCTCAAAACCATGTTTTGAGAAAAGTTTGAATTTTATAATAATTTTTCATCATTTTCAATACACCTTTTTACATTTTTCAATACACCTTTTTACATTCCCAATACAATTTTAATATTATAAAATCAAAATAAATCTCAAAACCATGTTTTGAAAATCATACCAAACAGGGCCTTCATCTGCACCATGTTGTACTCTGGAGAGATCGTCATCAGCAAACAATTCAGGGTGAACCATTTGATGGTGTCATGGCTGATGATGATCCTTACCTTGTGGGGTATCGCGGGATTACTCGCATGAGGATCGGGAATCCTAATCAAAAGCAAGAAGAGAGATCCATCGAGAAGGAAGAGATAATCAAGTCAATGGTAAAGTTAGGTACAAGTCTTGCTTCATTTTAGTTGCTGAACCTTATTTTTGATGAATCCTCTTTTCTTTCTCTCTTTCTCTCTCTCTCTCTCTCTCTCCTGGCAAGCACAGACCATAGCAAACATCTACCAGAAGTGCGATGGAACCATCAAGGACTATAATGAGGATTTGGCATTACAGTCCCTCATACAAATACGCAAGATGTGTCGTGCCTCAATGGATACATTTCAGAAGCTCCATGGCCCAGCAGCAATGAGCTAGCATCTGAGATCCTTACATCAGCAAAAACTCCAGGCCCCACTTCTTCACCAATTCTTCCGCGTAAGAGATACCGTGGACTAGTTGCTCTACGGCAGCCAAGAAAATCAAGAAAGAAGAATGCTGTTATGTCTTCATCCACTACACCTACGGATGAGGCTTCAAACTCCATAAAGGATGCCCCATCCGTCTCTGGTCAATCACCACTTAATGTTCTTGCATCCTCAGCAATCGGATTGTCTCAAGACCCTCCACCAGTGAGTACTGGCCCTCCATCGCTATGTATTGATCCTTCATCAGTATCCATTGATCATCCATCAGTATCTATTGGTTCTCCATCAGTATCTACTATTGATCGTCCATCAGTATCTATTGATCCTCCATCCTCTTCAGTGATATATCTTCCAAATAATCAGTTAACCTTACCATTAGTACTTGGAGAGCTTTCCTCCTCAGTTTTACCTCTACTATCTTCATGCCCTTCTCTTCCCCTATCATGGCCTTCTAATGGCCTTTTAACCCGTGAATGGGTAATGAACTTAGAGATTTCTCTTGATTGGTCCTCTGGGAACCTGCCTCCTGAGGAGTTTTCCTCTGTAGTTCCTGAAGAGTTATTCAATCAGCTGGTGACATCAGCATCAGATATCATGCGTCAAGAGTCCAACTGCTTGAGAATAGACAGAATTGGGATCGAACCCAGAATTAATTAAAATGATTATAGATTGTCTTTTACAACATATGATAGCTTAAATAATGTTTTTTGTTTTTACACGAACTATACATATGAATTTTAATTTCAGAAATCACTTACTTTTCTCCCGCTCTGAAGAAGTTGAATGACTTGAATTTCAAAACCCTGAAGTCTACTACTTCCTTTATTCCAGTGGCGGAACCAGAAAATTATAGCAGTGGGGGGCTTGTGTAAAATGGCCTGCGGCCTGCGCCTGCCTCTCCTCTCAGCCTCTGCTTGTGTGGACTGTGGAATGCGATCTGCAGTGCTGCACCATGGAGCAGCAAAGTAAAATTATCAAAAGAAAAGAGGAGAACTTTGAAGGGGAAAAAAGAACTCTGAAGAAAACGATTTTTCGAAAAGCTTTTTCTTCAGAAAATAAAAATAAAAAAAAAGATATTCTCCCGGAATCGTTTTCTTCAGAAAAATGAATTCTGATGAAACCGATATTCCGGAAATCGTTTCCTTCTAATAAAAAATGAATTCTCAAATCGTTTTAATCAGAAAACTAAAAAAAAGAAAGAATTCTAAAGAAAACGAGAAAGAAGAAGAATGTTGGTTTGAGCATCAATCTCAATTCTGGTGTTTCAGTCGAGCATGGGGGCAAAGGATCAACCATGGTAGAACATGACATGGAGACAGCAGGAATGCACTTGTTTATATCGTGAAGATGGAAACACACTGACATTTCAAGACTGCAACCATTACCTTGTTAGGAGAAAATGCCATTGCTGAACAGAAAGTGCAGGATCAACTCGCGCTCGCTAAAGACTTGGTTTTGCTTGGTAGCACTGGCATCATTCAGTATGAAAACGATACAGCAACAGAAAGACTTCGGCTAACTGACAATCGCAATCCCACAGATCAACACGGAACTCTACTTTGGATATCTTTGACAAGGTGGAAAGGAGAGCTTTCATGTGGACTGAACTCAGAAAAAAAGGGAGGGAGAAGAAGACTGCAGATTTTCTTCTGGGGGCTGAGTCGCTGGTGGTGGTGGGGGCTATTCCATCTCGACATGGCTGACAGTTACTATTTACACTACTAGAAATAGGGGCCTTTTACGACGACTTTTCTGGACGTAAAAAGTCATATTTTCGTCGTAAAAAGTGTTTTACGTCCAGTATCCCGCCTCCACGTATGTCGTTGTCAGAGGCTCCGACGTAAGAAATCTTACGTCGAGTTTGACCGAGACGGTGTAAATGGAAATTATACAACGAGTGCCTTTTCTGGACGTAAAAGTTCATATTTTGGTCGTAATTACTTATCCATCTAAGTTGTATAAAACTTATTTACAACTTCAAACCTCGTCGTAAAACTGTGAAAACTCGTCGTAAAAAAATGGTATTTCTATAAATTAAATTTATTTAATGATTTTTTAAAAATAATTGCTTAAGAAGACAACCTTAACCTAAACCATTTAGATAAAGTATCAATATAGAAATGAACAATTCCTAAATAAAAATGTTTTGCACTAATCCACATTAAAATACTCTATTAGTATATTTTAAATAGTCATCAAAAGTAATCAGCCTAATACTTATAATGTGTTTTCTTTCAAAACTAATCACCCTAACAATTAGAAGGTATTTTCTCTCAAAAGTAATCAACAATTAGCTTTGCATCTTTTCCATCTATTTCTACTCCTGCAAAATAGTTTGCAACCTTGCATCTCTTTCTACTCTCGCAAAATTGCTTGCACCCACAAAAAGCCATCAAAGAGCCTGCAGATAGAGAAACAGAGCACACATTTAGTTCCTAATTATATTTTCACATGAAAAAGAAGACTCATATGATATATCTAAATCAATATCCAACAAATTTAAGCTACTCAAAACCACAAATTTCGTCCAATCACTTTGCTTTGTTTTGAGAATTCAGAGAGAGCATGGATAGAAAAAGACCAAAGAGAGAAAGCAAAATTATAAAACTAAGTAATGCATGGCATATTGGCATTGTAAATTAAACTTAGAAACTTAGAAACTTGGTATTGATGGATGCAAAAGCTAAAGGGATACACACTATGAATCAGCTCATACAATCTTTTAGTGTAAAACCATGAACATCAGTAAAAATATAGAGGGACTGCCAACTGATACCAAGTTTTAAGCTCGATTAACTTAGAAATGACAATAGTGACATTCCCTTCCCGACTGCCGGCGCAGAGGTTTCAAGATGCCAAATTTACTTTCCTGTGCTGCATATTCCAGAAACAGAACCTACTCCCCTCCCTATCTTTTAAGGTTGTAAAGAAGGCACATAATGGAGACCGTTTCATTCTTGGTTAAACCTACATGAAGAGAAGATATGGTGCAAGAATTTGGATTGCATAGGCATAACCCCTGCACTAAAATTTCAAACAAACTGGAACCCAATTACAAAGCTACATATGAAAGAGACATCATCGGCACCAAACAAAGTTTTAGATCTTCTTCCATATGTTGCAAAGAAAGTTGCTAACTTTTCAAGTATGACAACCATAAAAAATTTCCCCTCACAGATAACCACATAATCAATATGATGCTAACCACAGAACTTCAAAACGAGCATTAATTTCCACATTCAAAATCTATACACACAATTATACATCACAAGAAGAAAGCCCGTAGTCTGTAAATCAATTAGCCATTCATCGAGCAAAGAAAAAAACCTAAACAGACAAACAAACAATGTGGTAAGATTAAGGTCTGTGCTGTGCATAGTCGAACAAATCCACTTATAGCACAGGAGATTGTGAAGCTATGGTTTCGAAAATTCACATGCTCGTCTCATGAACTTGTGATTTGGAAAACATGTAAATGTGGCGCTTTTAAATCTTTCATCCTCCAAAATTCCCTACAACCCTCAGAAAACTGAAATATTTAACTTGCTACCAGAGATTATACAGCATTAATGGGATCAAGGCGTGGAGGGGGATGCATTTAATCCGTAAATTTCAATCAAAGTAGGAATGCAAAACAGAGGGTGGTACAAAATCCATAAGGCAAGAATTATAGCAAATGGACTTTGATCATAAAACAGTTTCTCAAGCTCCTTAAGTTTGGGAGTATCGAAACATTAAGAGAAACAGCTTGGCTTACCAGCACCACTAAAGGCTCAGAAGTAGCCACAGCATTGCTTCCATTTGTATCGTATATATCTCTAACACCATGGCTATCACAGATATACACAATTACACCCTTGTCCAACCTGGTCAGTAACAGGGAGCAGAAGCAGAATATGAGTTTAGGATTTAAATTCTTGTAAAATTATAAACAAGCTAGGATTGAAATTTCAGCAAGGTAACAAGGCAGCCAAGATAACTGGGATTGGAAAATTACACATCAGTATTGAATTTGGCCAACAGAAAACGCTGACTAGACAGGCAGTAGAAAAGGAATATAAAAGTATCAATAAATGCTAAAGCTGCAAAGAAACTAACCAAATTTTGGCGATCTCAATTCCTTCAGGGAATAAGCCACCACTGCACCAGTTATAGTTTTCAGAAACCAAATAGGTGTACAAGTCAGAGATGATGCATGTTAAAAGCATGTGACCTGTTATCTCGTAGATCTAATATGAAGGCCTTAACATTGTCTTTTCTCAAACTTTCAGTCGCTTGCTTAACAGCACCTATCATAATATTTGTAAGATAAAGGATTAAGATCAAAGGAGACAGGAAAAGAATAAAAAATATAAAGAACCTTATAAATTCAATCAGTTTGATGGAGAGAAAATATTAAGTGTTGGATGGCAGCCAATAATAAACATAATTGCACTGCACAAGAACAAGAAACAAATGTCAATGGGATATTCCATAGGTATGCAAATTGAAACAACATACTTTCTAATCCAGCAAATTCCAACGCAGGAAAGAAATTCCAAAATGATATTTACTTAGCTATAGATTACTGCAAGTGCTAGGCCCCATTTGTGAAAACCCATGGGAAACAGAACAAAATGTGAGGAGTGAGGAGTTTGACAGCGAACTTGCCTCAAAAGAGATGAGTACATGAAGGGTTTCAAGGAGTCAAGGGAAATAACCATTGAGATGTGACTGAAAAGATCATATTGGCCCAAGGCTTAAAAATGGGTTGCAAAAACTTGAACAGCAAATCACAACTACCCAATGATGCTGTTGTACAAAAGAACAAAACAAAATTCTAAGGATATTTTTGCAAATAATTGAGCACGACTTAAATATAATGTAGAAGTTTGTGTCATACCAGATGCATTTTTATTGAATGCTGTTAATTTGATATATCCAACTCCAGGGGCATCCTCTCCTGAACCAGGAGCCTTGCAGATTCTTGACTTCACAGGATTCAAGGAAATTCTCTCCCGTCTGGAAAGCAGCAGTACATCCTTTTAGCAAGTAAAAACTTAAACCCAAAAACAGAAGCCATGACAATGCAAGCGCCCTCTGCAGATGTGTAATGCGAAATGCATGAAGGCAAAGCAGAAACTTATTTAAGTCATTCAGAGAAAAACTGCAGATATCCTTATCCACTTTTCTTTTGAAAAGAAAATGAAAACCAATTCCTGGATAAATTTTTAATCCTCATCTATGAATTTCGACCTATGGAAAGCAATAACATACATTTATGAAAACTTATTTTAAAATGAAATGTTAATCTTAGAAATATTGGAGAGAAGAATCTCTGCTAACAGATTAAGCTAGCACATGGAAGCCAATAGAAATGTTGACAGATACATAATTAATGTATACATGAATTACAACCAAAAATATGCGGAAAAAAGAAGAAGCTTATGATCAGTAAACTAAAGAGAGAAAGGTTCACATACATCAACTGTAAGTTCCTTTTTTCTGCTCCTTGATGAACAGTTAGCTCAACTGCACTTCCATCAGGTCCCCTGCATTCAAGTTAAATTTTAACCCACTCGACCATTTAATTTGAGTTAGCATGTTTCAGTTAAAGCAATAGTCTCATGTATTTCTAGAGGGCAAAGAAAATACAAAAAATTATGCATATCCACATATGCATAATTGTGTTTCATTGTTTATTTCCTTCCTTCCGTTTCTCCTTACCTGGGATGGATTTTCATATCCCTTTTCTTCTGGAGGGTTGCGAAGGTTTTCAGATATATTCAGGCATTCCTATTCTTATCACATTCAACTTTGGCTAAACAGAAAGAATATCAATTTGTCTATTTTCCCCTCCTTAGTTTGTTATGAGAATAATTGATGATTATTCTTCTGAAAGCTGATCTTAAATCTTAATGACGCAGTCAAGCAAAGTCTCAAAAGAAATAAGAAGCTGCACCAGTCTATGTATCAGTTAGTAGATTAAGCAGCTGGTGAATGAAACTCACTGTAAGCGTTCAACAGCATCATAAATCGTCATGCTTTCCATACTTTGATCATCAATTCCCAGAATCACATCACCAGGAGAAATACCAGCTCTATAAGCAGGACCACCGGGAGCAGCTGAAACAACCACCAGTCCAGAGGATAATACATCCTTTCCTGTAGGATAGCCTATTGATAGCCCTACACCTGTCAACGTATTTTGTGTCCCGGACTGCCTTCACAGAACATTTTAAGAAACTTTAATTTCTTGGGAGCAGTGATGAAACCAATGCATCTTAAGCACAAAATTCTAACAAGGTATTTTGCTATACATGTGAAATACACATACAAGAAACCTAAATTCCATATCCGAAACCAAAGAATATTAAAGCAATATAATCTTAATTGGATAAAGACAGAATTTCACAAAAAGATAAGCACAATAACTTGCACTTTTTAAGTAGAGTGAAACTTTCTTTTGGCACATTACCTAAAACCCGCAGAGGATTCTAACTAGATATAATACCAACCAGAGCCACCTAATTGGGATAAAGTCAATCACCACGAGGAAACACAAATGTAGATAGGGCAGTGAGAGTCAGAGAGGTAAGAATCAAAGAACATACGATACAAGCATTTGCTTGTTTTCTATTCTCTGAGACAGAGAACATATGAACTATGTCAGTACACCGTAATCAATGCTTCCACATTTTTTATAACAGCAGCATGCAACTAAATGTAATATATTTTACCACATTTTCCCTACCAACATTTCTTCCATTGACATCATTTTCTCCAAGCACGCAATAATTTAGCACTGATTCATTTCTGTCTAAATAATGATACAGAAAAGGAATCATTTAATGGTCATATCCAGTAGTCTTCTTGAAGGGGCAATTTTACAAATACTGTCAGTGGAGCCATAACACTTAAAATGCAACAGAATTCCACCTTCAAAAGCATCAATTAGCACATTGATAAAACCAAATATCAAGTGCACTTACCCAGAACAATAGCAGACGTGTGAGGATTCAATAGAAACTCTACAGAACCATAACTTCAAATTAAAACAAAAATAAAAGCCACCCTATAAAGTCACATGTATAAATCAGAAGTAATGCCCTAGAATTTCAACTCAGTAAACAAAATTCAATAATTATAAAGCCACGGTTGACATCAAGTCAATAGTTTCTAGCATGGAAACTTACCGGCTCCGGTGAGACACAAATTCGACGAGAAGAAATGCGATTTTTCTAAGAATATCAGCTCCGGAGCAGAATACCCTACACAATTTCAGCTCTGTAAACAAAAATTTAACAATTATTAACCACCGTTGGAATGGACACCACTCAAAACCAACGAGACGCAGCTTACCGGCTCCGGTGAGACGCAGCTTCGACGAGACGCAGTTCCGAGAGTAGGAATGCGGATTTTCGTTCAGTAAAGGGAAAGGGAAGAGAGTGAATATGTCTCTGAAAGAGTGTGAGTGCAGGGAAGGGAAGAGAGAGAGAGAGGTTTTGTGGGGGGTGGGGAGGTAAATCCCCAGGCGTTTGACTTAAAAAAAAAATTCACAACGTGATTCATTTTCACGTTTTCACGTCCAGATTAGAAAAAATATTAGTAAATTTATTTCCCAATTCATTTTCACGTCCAGATTAGAGCCTTAACGACGTGATTAGGTTTTAGACGTAATTAAAAAGGGAATTTTACGTCCAGATCAGTGAACACGTCGTCAATAATTATTATTTACGACGAGTTTAGTGTAGAGTTGTAAAAATTTGGACGTAAAATGCCCCTATTTCTAGTAGTGTTATGAGCGGCAGCCGGCGAGCTTGGTGGGGGCTGGAGCCCTCACCAGTCCCCAAGTGGTTCCCCCATTGTTTTATTCCATTAGAAGAGTCAAGTTAAATTTTAGAGGGTGTATAATGTTTTATGCATAGTAAGGTATAACAACTAAAATAAATAATTTGACATTATTTGTTTCGCTAATATCCTTACTTTCTAATGATGGATTAATTGTGAATCAACCACTAATAGTAGTATGTATATATATATTCTAAAAGAGTAATGATACTCTTAGCGACTTCCCATCTCAATCCACGTGTACTATCCAACGTGGACTCTCACTATCTCCACATCAAGCCAAAACTCACGCCAATTCTGCTTCCCTCTTCTTCTTCGCGCAGAAAAGAAAACTCACCATCTTTATGCCTGTGCTGCCATCGCCCAATTTTGTTAACAACGAAATTCGCTTTCATGTCGCCCTCTACTTTGTGCAAATAGAAGAAAACCTGCACAACTCTGGATTTTCCAGATCTGGATTTTGTTTTCTAAACGGGTTCTCCCTTATCAACGATGAGAACCCGATTTCTCCGAATCAAGTGAAATTTCTTCAAATTTTATTGATGGAGAAACAGACAAACGGGGATCGCGCTATATACAAACAAAACGGCAAGAGTTTTGTGGATTTGATAATCAGGTTTGTATTCATCCTCTGCAGGTTTCTTTCAACTTCATTATTTGACAACATCTGTGTATATGGATATTATGTGAAGAGGTTTCGTTCATTCCATTGGAGGAGAAATGGTGTAAATCACTTCCAAAAAACAGAGAAGAAGCAGATTGGTGGTGGAAGAGCTGTTGTAGACAAGGTACACATATCCACTAATAGGTTAATTGTGAGCCATCGATTGAAAGAAGAAAGCATCAGATATGCAAATTCGATTAACAAACTGATTACTTGAAAATATCTGTTAATAGATACCATTAATCATTCCAATTCCAAAAAAAAGAATACTAGAGCAGCACAAGAAAGCTAAATGACATAAATCAGGACCTAAGGTTTGCGGCTTTTATATCTTCAAATGATGTTTGAGTGAGTCAGGCTGAGAGTAAACCATATTCTAAGATTAACAATATAAATAGAGGAACATTTTATTTTTATTTCAATCCTTTTGAAATTTGGACATAATCCTTCAATTGGTTTTCATTAGTTTTCTTATTTGTGAGGAAATCAATCAATAAATTTGTGAGAAATCCATTGTTTCTTGGTGTTTTGATTTAAACTCATTTATTACTCATCTGTCACTCCTTTAGAAAAGTATAGTCATTGCTCCTCCAGATAAATTTGGTAGTCATTTATTCTTTCTTGCCTACAGCATTTTGACTTGTAAGATTGTCTCTATAATTTTGATTTTTTAGCTAGTAGATGTTATTCTACTTTGTGAAAGACTGTCAGGCTAGCCTTAATTCGTATTTGTGTTGTCCTTGGGAAAGATTGTGGTGCTTTGGGTATGGCTGCTTGATGTCCTGAAGTATTTGTTTATCTTTAAATTCTAAAGCTCAAGTTCTAAGTATGGTGAAATCATTTAGCACTTAAGTGAAAGAGCATAATGGGCAAAAGCTCGGCTCTGCAGAAATTTTCAGAACATGATGTTATACCCATATAGTTTGTATTGAATAATGTTAACTTTAAATTTTTTTGGAGCATTGTTTGTTTTAACAGAAGTAATCCATTCCAGCTCGCGTGTGGATTAAATCTTGTGATTTTCTTGGTATTGTAGTTTCACTTGTTCTGACAGTTCAATTCGTTTTTACTCTTTCGCCTCTGTAGCTAAAATGATCCTTATTTCTATGTTGGCTGATATTTGTTTATATTGTTTCGGCTAACCATTGAATATTATTCAAGCATGTCTTTTACCATCTCGGAGCAGAGATTATTATTGATTGCAATGAAGCAGTGAGTGTATATTTTCGTTTGGTAATAGCTTATGTTTCATGAATCACATTGGACAATAGTTTACCAGTATAAATACTTTGTTAATAAAGTTTTTAACTAACCTTTGGCTTTTGGTTTTAAAGGGTGGCAAGTGTTCCATAGTTGATGACATTATTGATCATATCAAGTATTTACAATTGCAAATGAAGGTAAATGTACATCCTGTATTCAGTTTCAAATCAAGAATGAGAACGATCGGTAAATGAACATGATTGAACTTGGGCATAAGTTTTGTGCCTAAAAACTCCCCTGCTTTTGCCGAACATGGGTCTGAAGGCTTCTACATAGCCAGATGCAAGGTGAAGAATTATTCTATTCTCTTTATTTTTGATTGTCTATTTTGGTGCTGTAGTTATGAATGTTGGAGCAAGGGATACTTGATCTCTTGAGAAGCGATATGATTCCAGCAAGTTTTCCTTTAGGACTTGGATTGATCTTAGAGAAGCAGGACACTGATGGCTGCATTTCACCTGATAATTTCTTTGCAGGAACTTGGAAGAGCTGAAGCTGATTTCGGCCTTTGGAACTAATTTTTCAATAGATTAGAAAATAATGGAAATGGTAGATCCATCTGTTGCCTTACCCCTTTGGTTTACTGTGATCTCTACGAGTTACTTTGTAGATTTCATTTGGAATTTCTGCTCTCGGGCCTAGCAGCCTCGACTATATCTCTTTTGTTAAAGTTGATAGGATGGATGGCTCATTCTGTACTATAACCAGCGTTATGCGCTTTGATGAAATTAAAGAGAGAGTACATTTCAAAAAAAAAAAAAAGTGAGTCTTTGTTAACTGAAGTACTAATAAATCAAAAAACAAAATCATATTGTATGCTACAAAGTGCATCAATTTGGTCGAACATCCTAGTCTTTGGCTCTTTGCTGCTTCTTATAAATAGCCACTCAAAAGTGCTTTATTCCATCAAAATTAAAAACACAAATGAATCAGCCAAACAAAAAGAGGTAGAAAAAAAAAAGCGTTTTACTCCATCAAAATTGAAAAGACAAATTTATACAGAGTCGGTAATGTAGCAATTCTGAATTCAACTAACTTTCTACCGTTATCAATCTAAAGTGATAAAAAGAGGAAAAAAATTTATCAACATGTACTTCTCTTTAACTTCTCATTACTTAGAAGCTACTGTTAGTTCCAATGAGCACATCAGGAAAACACCATGACAGATGCCTCACTTGTGCTGCATGTAGTAGCCAACACTTTCTGCATAATGGAAAAAAGAATAAGAAAAAGATAGAAAATTGTAAACTGTGAAACACCAAAAGTATATGTGCTTGTACAAGTCATTACACTAATCACAGCCCATCATTTTGCCATAAAAATGTGTTCAGCAAAATTTGATGAGAAAAATTACCAAAACTTGCTGCTGAATTTTGGGCTACTGTTGTCTCAACTCAATACCTTCAGCATTCTGAAAGAAAATTAAACTAAAATACTGAGTTCATAATGCCAAAAATCCAACGCGAAACTAAATTTCCTAGAAAAAAACTTATAAATACAATGAAAGTATTCTAAGGTTTACCTGTGAAGAATTTGAAAATTTTATAAATTGCTCAGCTGAGTCATTACTTAGTATAGAATCACCAGTGTATATAGGGGTGGGCACGAATTGGTTTCCTCGAATTGTGGTTTCCTCAAATTGGTTTCCTCGAATTTTCAATTTTTTTTGGCCAATTCGAAAACCAAACCTAATTCGATTTTAAACTGAAGAAACCAATTCAAATTTGTAATTCGAATTCGGTTTTAAACCATGGAAACCAAATTCACAAAATTAATTCCATAATCAAAATTTTACAATCTAGTAACTAATTTGAACAACTAAATCCAGCAGCAAACTCTTCTAGAAAAATAAATCTAAGTTCACCCTGTCAATTACATGCATCTTGTAAGCCTTAAAATCATCCTGTAAGCATAGTTTTGGTAACCACTGCAGCTGATCCTTGGCCCAACTGTATCCGCACCTGATATTAATATAAAGAAAATAAAAGTAAGGATTAAGAAACAACACCAGAAGGCAGAATGCCTATAAATCAAAAACCATCGTTTAAACTCTTGAAGAAAATCTGAATTTGCCGAAACATCCATCACGGGTATAGATCTAGGTAAAACTTGGAGGCATTCCGAGAAGCCTTTGCTTCGACAATAAACTAGACACAAACAGCAGAGATCTAAAACGAAGTTAAAAAAACCACAGTTGGAGCAGAGATCAAAACTAGAACAAAGCAATCACAGGCTCAGGCTCATACATTAAACAGTAAGAAACAGTATTCCAGAACTACACTATTTAGTTATTGTACCTATTTTGCTGCTCCAAACATCAACAACAGTAGATTCAGACATTGTTTGTTGTATCTCTGCAAGATATTGGAAAAATATTAAATCATTAATTTATAATTCATATATGAAAGTTAGGAAATGAGTTCGAGGAAACCAATTCGAGGAAACCACAATTCGAGGAAACTAATTTGAGGAAACCAATTCGAGAAAACCACAATTCGAGGAAACCATTCGAGGAAACCAATTCGAGAAAACCACAATTCGAGGAAACCAATTCGAGGAAACCAATTCGAGGAAACCACAATTCGAGGAAACCAATTCGGTTTTCGGTTTGGTTTTTGGTTTGAATACCCAATTCGAAAACCGATTCAAAAACCAATTTCAAAATTCGAATTCGGTTTCAAACCAAACCTAATTCGAATTAGGTTTCTTCGAATTCGGTAAATTCAAATTCGGTTCGAATTTCGAATTGGCGCAAACCATGCCCACCCCTATGTGTATATCTATAAAAAAGAAGAAACAAAACCTATAGATAGTTAAACTACATATTTATTTCAAACATAGTGCATAAAACAAAATTCGTATTTGATCTGACCAGTTTTGGACTATTATTTTAGCATCTTTGAAGGCAGTTCTCACGGGCTTTTGCCCAAGTTGTTAATGTTTTATGGTAGGTTTAGAAAACAGCCCAAATAAGGAGGAAAGACTCTAAAACAAGGATTTTGTAGCAAGAGATGTTCGGGTAGAATTTCACACGGGTTGTGGCCCAAAAAGAAGGAGAAAACTGAAGCCCAGTAGAGCAGCTAAAGTTCTAGAAGGTTTCAGAAATTACTGCAGTAGAAGTAAAAGCTAAATTTCTAGAAGGTTTCAGAAATTACTGCAGTGAAAGTTAAAAGCAGAAGCTCCAGAAGAATCTCCAGAAAATCAATCGATTGTTTCCTTCATCTGAGTGATGTGCTGACTTTGTCAAAGATTGCTCTACTCCTTTACTGATGGGATATTTTTACTAAGAGATGATTGTTTTCCTCTCTATAAATAGGGGTGCTCTCTAGGTAGAAGGCATTCAGATTTGCACTCAGTATTCATTTTAGTTTCTCATTCTTTATTCACGTAGAGTTCTTTCTTTAGTTCTGGTAAAGTTAGAATTTCACGATACATTATTCTAGCAGTAGTTCTATTTTATTTGAGAGTTCCTTCCGGCAGGCTACCCATTGCCCAAACGGGAAGAGTCTCCAGTAGCAATTTTCAGTACAGTATCTCTTTTTCATATTCCATCATTGCCTTCATTTCATGGCTGCTTTAATCTTATTTCGTGAGATGTTTAATTCTATGAGTAGCTAAATTCTCTTATTCTAGTATTATGTGAGAAACCTTAACCGTTGCATGTATGAAACCAAAGCATGAATTCCAGTCTAATTAACTAGTTCCACAATTGCCTGTGTTTATATGTCTAAAAACTAAGGTCGTATTAAGTTTGATCACCTTAATATAGATCTGGAAGGGCCAGTGAGTGGCACGACTACCGGCCGAGTAGTACAGGTTTAATTGGGTAGTAATCTCTTGAGCATCGTCGAGAGAGGTTACTGGTTTTGGGTTCTTCTTATTCTTAATGCTTCTAGCTTAGTTAATACGGTGATTGCGGGGACTCGCGGCCTGTTAATTAAACTAGATAGGGAAATAACCTTGACTGTGGGGACTCACGGGGGTTATCGATTCATTAAGGGAGAATTGGATTATGATTGCGGGGACTCGCGGTAATCTATAACTGAAACGACATAGGATAATTAGATAGTAAAAGGAGTTTATGATTACATGCATACGATTAAGGTGGATTGCATATTGCTAGGATATTCTTCTTAACTGATTCTTAATCTAATTTGCATATTTGGTTTTGCTTATTTCACATTTCTACAAATTCAAGGTCTCTAGGGGACACAAAAGGTGACTGCTAGTCAAGTTTGGTTAAACTGCATGTTAATTTGGAAATTGTGTTGAATTTTCCATCTCCGTGGATCGACCCTATACTCTGTTGTGCTACCTTTTATTTAGCTAAATTGGTGCAGGTTTTTAACAGTATTTTTACTGCATTTGATAGTCCTACGACGGGTTTATCAAATTGGCGCCGTTGCCGGGGACGGTTACAATTTTTAATTTCTTTTTCCTATTAATGTGCTTGGTGTTTTCTTGTGCTGTGTATGAGTAGGTCTTCAAAACCTGTATTACTTAGTGATCCAGAGATTGAAAAGACTTGTAAACGCTTAGCCAAGGAAGCACGGTTATGTAAGCTCGTAGTATCAGAATCTATCAACCAACTGAGAGAACAAACGGTCAACCGATCGGGTGAGCAAACAGACGGTAGCTCTGAAGCAGAGTTTGTCAACCGACCGATTGAACAAACGGACGGTAGTTCTGAAGCAGAATATTCAAGTTCTGAACTTGAATTTGATATCATGGGAGATAGACAAGAAGACAGACAAAGGAATGGGGGTGAAGAACAACAAAGAGGGCCACCACCAGAACCCACATTGAAGGAATTGAGCAATCAAGACATTGACGACAGAGCCTCTGCGGTAGTCACTCCAGAAGTGCCCAATGGCTTTCCACTCAAGAATGGCTGGCTTAATGGCATCCCAAAATTCCATGGGGGTGCTAGAGATGATCCTCACAATTTCCTTGCCGAGTACGTGAAGAACTGTAAGGTGGGGCGCCTACCAACTGGAGCCACCATCGATCAACTAAAGTTGGTGGCTTTTCCCTATGTCCTGACAGGTCCAGCAAATCGGTGGTTTTCCTCATTACCACCAAATTCCATTACCACTTGGAAGCAGATGAAGGAGCTGTTCCTAAAGAAGTATTTTCCTTTGACCAAAACCAATCTGGTCATGAAGGAAATAAGCAGCATTCAACAAGAAGCTGATGAGTCCCTTGGCAATTACTGGATACGATTCAACGAATTGGTGGAGAGTTGCCCAAATCACAAGTACTCAGAAGCACAACTACTTCAGTATTTTTACCATGGGATGACCACCAATGACCGGAACCATATGGACTCAGCCAGCAATGGAGCATTCCAGAACAACACAGTAACCAAGGCCAAGAAACTGATCGAGGATACTATTGAGTCAAGAAGTCAGTTTGGGGAACCCTCCCGATCGACCAGACGGTAGGCCGAAGTGAGATTTTTTGATGATTCTAGTGACGAGAAACTGAACTAGATTGCTTCCACTGTGGAGAAATTGATGGCTTTGGTAGTCCAACAATCTGCTCTGGTAGCACAACTTGCAACCCCATCCAGTAACAGCCAGGAAGAAATTGTTTGTGGGTGTTGTGGGAATCAAGGGCATTTTTCACAAAATTGCAACCTTGTGCAAGAAGAGTCCGTCAATGCTGCCGGAAGTTGGAATAACAATGGGAATTGGAATCGAAATCAGCCAAGGAGGGACCCCTACTCTAACACCTACAATTCAAGATGGAAGGACAATCCAGCTTTTAGTTGGAAGAATCCAGAGGAAGGAGTTCAGGTGTCTTTCAAGTCAGAAGCCAATCAGCAAGCTCCATTTCCGAATGCAAGGGAACAATCAGAATGTCAGAAATACTGGACCAGTGTACAGGCCACCCCAACAAAGGAATTTTCAAAATCAGAATAATCAACCAAGGGGTGGCAGAACCATAAAGGAAGCAGTGGGAGATCTTTTTGAGCAACAGAAGGTACAGTCAACTGCCCTCGACGGAATTGCAGGAATTCTATCTCAACTGTCAAGTTCCATACAGGAGTTGAAGGGAAACCAAGGGAAGTTACCTTCTCAGGTGCAGGTGCCCCCTAAGGAGAATGTCAATGAGGTTACACTCAGAAGTGGGAAGGTTCTGGAGCCTGCAGTAAAAAAATCACGATCAACAGGGGCCTAACTGCCCAAACCGATAGGTGGCCAGGATCCTGACAGTTCAGACTCAGAAGAATCTGATGAACCAACACCTGGGGGTACCAATCCTGAACCTAAAGAAAGTCCTGTTCGACCTGCAGTGAAGGACGATATGTACAAGCCTCTTCCACCCTTCCCAAATGGCCTGAAGCCCAAGGCTCAAAAGATGAAGGAGAACCCAATTGATTATCTGGAAGTGTTCGAGAAGATGGACGTGAATATTCCATTTCTTAAGGCCATCAAGATCCCTCCAATTGGAAAATTTTTGAAGGACTTCATGGCAGGGAAGCCGAGAGGAGCCAGCAAGGTGGTGCTGGGAGAAACAGTCTCAGCAGTCATTCAGAAAAAGTTACCACCAAAATGCAAGGACCCAGGTATGTTCTCGTTACCCTGTGTAATTGGAGATAGAACTATTGAACATGCAATGTGTGATCTTGGTGCATCAATTAATGTTATGCCATTATCTGTGTATTTGACTTTATCTGGGGTAGAGTTAGCTGAAACTAAAGTTGTGATTCAATTGGCTGATCTGTCTTGTGTGCATCCGGAAGGGGTATTAGAAAATGTGTTAGTCCAAGTTAATTCTTTTGTATACCCTGCTGATTTTTATGTGATAAAAATGAATACTGATCCTGCTAAAGAATCTGCTGGGGTATTGTTGGGTAGGCCTTTTCTAAAGACTTCTAAGGCTGTTATTGATGTGTATAATGGGTCTATTTTCTTGGATTATTGTGGGGAGAAATATAAGTTCAATATTGATAATGCCTTGAAACATCCTGAAGATGTGGAAAATATGTATGCCATAGATGTGATTGACACCTTAGTCCAAGAACATCTTGAGACATTTTACTTGCAGGATAAGTTGGAAGCAACTCTCACACAGAGCCTCACAGAGGCTGATATGCAGGACCTAAGTGATGAAGAAGTTTGTGCAGCAATTCAGAATCTTTCAGCAACAGAAGAGTATGCAGGACCAGGCGCCGGGTTCCCAAGACCAGTGGGTGCCGACAGACCAGTTCCATCTCTGGTGAAGGCACCAAAATTGGAGTTAAAGCCCCTCCCAGATAATCTGAAGTATGCATATTTGGGAGAGGGAGAAACATTGCTAGTCACTATCAGCAAGGGGTTAACCTCGACCCAAGAAGAAAGATTGTTGCGGATAATAAGGAAGAACATAAAAGCTATTGGGTGGACTTTGGCCGATGTCCCAGGAATCAGTCTTGACATTTGCCAACATTATATCTTTATGGAGCCTGATGCAAAGCCAAGTCGTGATCCGCAGAGGAAGTTGAACCCAAATATGCGAGAAGTGGTGCTGAAAGAGATTCTCAAGCTGCTAGCCATGGGTATCATCTATCCAATTTCAGATAGCAAATGGGTGAGCCCTGTCCATGCCGTACCAAAGAAAGGAGGTTTTGAGGTGGTCACAAATGAGAAAAATGAGTTAGTGCCGATGCGGTTGCGTACAGGATGGAGGATGTGTATCGATTTTCGCAAGCTCAACTCTGCCACCAGGAAGGACCATTTCCCATTACCTTTTATTGATAAGATACTGGAGAGGCTTGCTGGCAAGATGTTCTTTTGTTTCTTGGATGGGTATAGTGGTTATTTTCAGATCTGGGTGAACAAGGAGGACCAAGAGAAGACTACTTTCACCTGCCATTTTGGCACTTATGCATATAGGAGGATGCCATTCGGATTATGCAATGCACATGGGACCTTTCAGAGGTGCATGATGAGTATCTTCTCCGACATGATCGAAAAATGCATCGAGATCTTCATGGACGATTTCACTGTTTATGGCGAGTCCTTTGATCAATGTCTGGAGAGTTTGGACTCAGTCTTAGAAAGGTGTGTGGCAAAGAACTTGGTGCTGAACTATGAAAAATGTCACTTCATGGTTCGAGAGGGGATTGTGCTTAGTCATAAAATCAGCGAAGAAGGGATTGAAGTGGACAAGGCCAAGGTGGAGTTGATTGCCAAGCTGCCCTATCCCACTAACGTGAAGGAGATCCGGAGCTTTTTGGGGCATGCTAGTTTTTATAGGCGATTTATCAAGGATTTTGCAAAAACAGCACAACCACTCACCAATCTGTTGAAGGAAGATGTCCCATTTGCCCTGATAGCCACCTGCAAAGAAGCTTTTGATTGCCTGAAGAACAAATTGGTGTCAGCTCCGATCGTTCAACCTCCTGACTGGACGAAACCATTCGAGCTTATGTGTGATGCCAGTGATTATGCTATAGGTGCTGTTTTGGGACAGAAAATTGGAAAAGCAACACATGCCATCTATTATGCTTCCAAGACATTAAATCCTACCCAAGTTAATTACACCACTACAGAGAAGGAGTTGCTAGCAGTGGTATTTGGTTTTGACAAGTTCAGGCAATACTTGTTGGGTTCAAAGGTTGTGGTATACACCGATCATGCTGCTCTAAAGCACCTCCTACACAAGAGGGAATCAAAACCGAGGCTAATTCAATGGGTTTTACTGCTCCAGGAATTTGAATGGGAATTGAAAGATAAGAAAGGAGCCGAGAATACAGTAGCCGACCATTTGAGCAGGCTGATGCTGCCGGAAGATGAGGAACCAATCCAGGAGGAATTCCCAGGAGAACATCTGTACTCCCTAAGTTCTTTAATAACTGGGGAACAACAGAGAATTGCAGCAGTTGTAGAAGAACATCCAGATCCTTGGTACTCATACATGGTGAATTACTTAGTGGCAAATGTGCTGCCTCCTGATTTTTCCCATGGCCAGAAAGAAAAGTTGATTCATGATAGCAGGCAGTATATTTGGGATGACCCATTTATGTGGCGATGTGGTCCAGATCAGATAATCCGGCGGTGTGTACCGGATTGGGAACAGGAAAGTATTCTCCAGCACTGCCACTCTTCAGCCAGTGGTGGTCATTTTGGACATAAAAGAACTGCCCGAAAAATAATGGAATGTGGTTTCTATTGGCCGACCTTGAATAGAGATTGTTATTTCTTCTGCCAGAGATGTGAACAATGCCAAAGATGGGGTGTTACTGCAAGCACCAGAGATGAGATGCCTCAGGTACCAATAAAAGTGTGTGAGATTTTTGATGTATGGGGCATGGATTTCATGGGGCCCTTCCCAATGTCAAATGGAAATCTGTATATCTTGTTAGCTGTTGATTATGTATCCAAGTGGGTTGAGGCCAGAGCAACGCGAACCAATGATGCTCAGGTAGTAAAGAGGTTTCTGGAGTCTAATATATTTCCCCGATTTGGAGTTCCAAAGGCAATCATAAGTGATCAAGAGACTCACTTCTGCAACCGAACCATCTCAGCAATCATGCGGAAGTATAGAGTTCAACATAGGCTTGCGACGCCTTATCATCCAAAATCTAATGGCCAAGCCGAGATCTCTAATCGAGAGATAAAGAAGATCCTAGAGAAGACTGTTAACGCATCCAGGAAAAATTGGAGTCAAAATTTGGAAGATGCATTATGGGCTTACAGGACAGCTTTCAAAACACCTATCATAATGTCTCCATACCGACTTGTGTTTGGCAAGATGTGCCATCTTCCTGTGGAGTTAGAGCATAAGTCCTATTGGGCCGTCCAGAAGATGAACATGGATGCCACAGCAGCAGGAGAGGAAAGGCGGTATCAGCTGCAGGAGTTGGAAGAAATCAGACTGGAAGCCTACGATTTGGCTAATTGGTACAAGGACCGGACAAAGATGAGACATGATAAGCTAATCCGCTAGAAGGAATTTCGTGTGGGCCAATTGGTACTTTTGTTCAAGTCTAGAGTACGACTGTTCGGCACTGGCAAATTATCCAGCAAGTGGCATGGGCCTTTGGAGGTAGTAGCGGTCTGGCCAAATGGAGCGGTAGAGGTCCGCGAATTAAAGTCTGGGAAGCAGTACAAAGTTAATGGCCATCGATTGAAGCAATTCTACACCTCCGAACAGATTCAAACCATGGAGGAAAGCTTTTTGGTTTGTTGTCCGAACCATGAGTATTAATTCTTTTAGCTTATGTTTTATTTTCTGTATTAAAAACAAAACAAAACAAAAAAAAAACAAAAAAAAAAAAACCAAAAAAAAAAAAGAAGAAAAAAGGAGTGTGATGGTTCTCGTGCCCTTTGCACGAAATTTGGTTGTATTGCAGGGTTTGAGAAGATCCAGCGAGACCTTGAGCATTTGAAAGAAGGGAAAGCAGCACTTGGAATACAAATGACTGAGGAATTTGGCTCCCTAAATGACCGCTTGGATCAATTGGTTGCTGGCTTTGCCGACTTCATGGAGAAGTTTGGCAAACATGTCTAGGATGAGAGGTAACTGAGGTGTTTCCCCTGTTTTGAATTTTAATTGCTTGGGGACAAGCAAATCTCTAAGTGTGGGGAGGTTTTATTTGTGTTTTTGTGTTTGTTTTTAAGTAGTTTTTTTTCTGTTTTTGCCTGAGTCTCTGCCTTGTAACTGAACTGGATCTGAAATATGCAACATAAGTGAGGTTTTACATGAAGTGTTCATGCTGAATTTTTGAAGTGTTAAGTTGAAAAATCCTTTGCTAGCTAATCAAAATATGCATGTATTCCTTTTTTCTTAAGCCATTGTATTGAGGCTGAATGTTCTGTGAGAATCATTTGTTTGCCGGCCTGACTGTTAAGATGGTATGAATAGTGCATGGCGGGAGGATAGGGGACCTTCTTAGGATTAACCCTTTTTTGGCTTAAATTCTGAACCTACCAGTTTATATCCTTAGAAGCCAAGTTGAAGCCTTGTTTACAAGTTCGTTTGAAGTCACTAAAAGATCCTAGCCAATTCATGATTAAGCTTCTTTTTCACCCCCCCCCCCCCCCCAGTGTGTATGCTTTGCTGTAATGTTTAAGTATGTTTATTAAAGAAGGTGGCCTGTTCTATATTGTGAAGTTATTTGAAGAGTATAAATGTGTACTGGAACTTGAAAAGAAGCTCTGAAAAAAAAAAAATGAAAGAAAAATCCAATTTCTCAGTCCTGAAGTTTAAAAGCAAAAATGCATGAACTGAGAGGAATTAAGTGGAAAGAGCTGAATAAAGGGTTCTAGTCTTTATTATTATGAGCTGTTTTGATTGAGAAGCAGGATATGCCATGAAGTAGTGAAATTCTGAGAACAGGGCAGGCAACCAATTCCCTAGACAGAGACGGGGCAGTAATCTAGAAAAGAGTGCAGCAGTAATTATTCTTTTTTGTTAAACACACTGGGTTTAATGTTTTTTTACAGGTGGCTTAGAACCCTTAGGATCTGTCCAAGTGTTCGAACCCTAGCTTTACATTGCGTCCCATGATTTGAAGGTTGTTTCTTAACTGTCGTGTGTCTATTCCTCTTATACTATGGCGATGGTCGGCTGTCAAGCATGTATGATTCTTGCTAGATTAGGATTTAATTTTATCCTGAATTTTTTTTCTTGTGAAAAAAGTGAGGGTGTGAATTACAGACCATAGAGTGCAGTTGTGGGAATTTGATAGGTGTCCTTTAGCTACTGAATTTTAGAGCATAATTGTGGCAAATCTCACGGGTATGTATAAGATTTTGTGAGATAAATGCAGGTTTTTAGGAACAAGAATAATTAGTGAAAGCAGATGCAAAAGAGGAAGAAAAGAGCAGTCCAGCCCAAAGAAGTTGAAGGAGCCCAAATGCAAGAGGAACAAGCAGCCCAAAGAAGTTGAAGGAGCCCAAATGCAAGAGGAACAAGCAGCCCAAAGAAGTTAAAAGAAGCCCAATGAAGAAAATAGGCCATTGCCTAATTAAGTGATAACCCGCAGGAAGGAAATTGGAATGAAATCTGGATTCTTATCAGCATGGATGCTGCGCATGGAAGTGTTTCCTAATATAAATTATCCTTCTTTATTTTGGAGATTATTTTTTGGGTAGTATCCTACATGGAACAGAATTTTAGTAGTTTACTATTAGTTCTTCTCTCCATTCTACACCTATATAAAGGGATAGAAGGGAGAGAACAAGAGACACGTTCCGGACAATAGCATATTATTTCATATTTTCATAAATAGTACAAGGAAATAGCTGTAGGTTTCGTTTTTCGCGATTTGAGAAATTCTGCCAGGAGGAGGTCCCGTTTGCCCAAACGGGAGGTCGCATACTCTGAGACTATTTTTCAGATCGTAAATCAAGTATTTCTTTCTTATTTATTTTATTCTTTTCAACTATTTTCAGTATGATTCATATGATAATTGTGTGCGTAGTTAGTTTAATTATGAGTAGCTAAATTCTTTATTCCGGCATAATGTAATAGCAATTAATCCGGGCATGTTATGAAACCGAATTGTGCTTAAATTAAATTGCATGTGTTCCTTCTTATTCTCTCCTTATAACTTTGAATACTGATATTTAATTAAGACTGATCACCTTAGTTGAATTAGGTAGAGCCAATTAATTTCCAGTTAAATAACATAATATTTATTAGGCAAGATTAATTAGTGGCAAAGTTACCTTTAGGTAATAGAGAATAAGGGGTTAGTAATTCTTAGATGTTCATTCAATAAGAATAACTAAAATTGGGTTTCCCTAGATTTTAAGGCTGTTAACTTGGTTAATAGGTGTCGATACCTTACGGCCTATTCCTTGTTAATTAGAGTAGCAATTATGTCTGTGCGGATTCACGGTAATTGTCGATAAAGTAAGGGGAGATTGGGTTATGTCTGATGCGGATTCACGGTAACCTATAACTGATTGATGACATGCTATTTAATATATTATTGAGTTGATGATTAACATGCACGTGATTATTGTGATTTACATATTGCTGGAATACTTTATTACATTAATTAAACTCTATTTCGTAATTTAAATTTGTTATTTAGTTTTCAATAATCTTTTACAAAGTTTCTCTGAGCAATAAAGGTGGTTGCGAACCAAAATTGTTTGAAATAAATAGGTTTTTGTGATTTTAAGCAGTCTGTTCCCTGTGGGATCGACCCTGTCATCATTGTGCTACTTATAGCTATTGTTGCAGGTTTATACAGTACTTTTACTGTATTTGATAGGGTTAACGACGGTCCTACCAAATTGGCGCCGTTGCCGGGGAACAGTTTTATGTTTTAAATCACCTTTTCCTATTAATTTGTGCTTTTGTGTGTTTTATAAGTAGATCGTCACAACCTGAATTGCAGTACGATCCAGAGATTGAAAAAACTGCAAGAAGACTCGCAAAAGAAGAACGTCAAAGGCGAGAAGCTGCTGTTTCAGATTCAGACAAGGTCCCGTTAGCCCAAACGGAAGGTAGAACAGAAGCAGAATCTGAACAGAAACCTGTCCCCACGCCTGATTCTAAGATGGGAGACAGACAGGAAGAAAGAAGGGCCGAGCGACAAGTGGAAGCTCCTGCGGCTGAACCAACTCTAAAGCAACTAAGCAATCACGACGCTGAGGATGAGCCTTCAGCAATTGTAATGCCTGAAGTCACGGGTCACTTCCAACTCAAATCTAGTTGGTTGAATATGCTACCAAGGTACCGTGGAAAGCCAGGAGAGGATCCCCATAGCTTTTTGCATGAGTACATCAAAGGGTGCAAGGTGGGCAAGGTACCAGCAGGAGCCACTGTGGAGCAGCTCCGACTCGTGGCATTCCCTTTTGTCCTAACCAGCGAAGCCAGTATGTGGTTCTTTTCCCTAGAGCCAAACTCCATCACTACATGGGGGGAGATGAAGGAGGCTTTCCTCAAAAATTACTTCCCAGCCACGAAGACTAATGCAGTAAAGAAGGAGATAAGTGGGATCCGACAAGATTATGATGAGCCCCTCCGCACCTATTGGCTCAGATTTAAGCGATTGTGCGATAGTTGCCCAAACCATAGGTACTCGGATGGTGAGTTACTGCAGTTCTTCTACCATGCAATGATGGAAGCCGAGAGGATGCATATGGATTCCGCCAGTGGTGGTGCATTTCTGAATAATACTGTCACATCTGCTCATAAAATAATAAAGGCGACACTGGAAGCATGCAATGACTTTGCTGAACCCAGCATCCGTCTGGCCCAGCGGACTGCCGAAGTGCGCATTATTGATGATGTGGGACCCCGTGAGCAGGATAACATAACACAGAACAACTCCCAGCTGGTAGCCGAAATGAGAAAGATGACTGAGATGATGGCTAAAATGGTGGCTGGAACAAATAAGGTGCAGACAGAGGAAGTGTGTGGAATCCGCGGAAATATGGGACATTTTACCCATAAGTGTAACCTTGCACCCACTGACCCCCTGGCCCAAGCAAATGCGGCTGGAAACTGGAATGGCCTACATCAAAGAAGGGACCCTTACTCCAACACGTGCAATCAAGGGTGGAAAGATCATCCTAGTTTCAGATGGACTGAACCAGGTAGCCAGGATCAATGTCAGCAGCCCCAGTATCAGGGTAACCAGAATCAGTATCAGAATCAGGCATACCGACCACCACAGCAGAGAGGGTTCCAACAAGGCCAGAGTTCATACCAACCACAGCGAAATGGTAAAGATTCTAGTGATATAATTGTATCTCTAATGGATCAACAAAAAGAGCAGAAAGCCAGTATTGATAGTCTGGCAAATATGGTGTCCTAATTGGCTGCTTCACTCAAAGAATTGAAGGGTGACCAGGGAAGACTGCCCTCACAGGTCCAAATATAGCAAAAAGAGAATGTTAGTGCGATAACTCTGAGATGTGGGAAGGTTCTACAGCCAGAAGTGCAAAAGACTTCTACTCCGAGGTCCCATTTGCCCAAATGGGCCATCGACCCTGAACCTGCCCAGGTTCAGGTACCGTCCAAAGAGAATGTGAATGAGATAACCTTGAGGAGTGGGAAGGTCTTGGAGCCAGCTGCGGAAAAGAACTCTACGTCGAGGTCCCGTTTGCCCAAACGGGACATCGATTCTACTCCGAGGTCCTATTTGCCCAAACGGGACCCTGAATCTGAAACTGCAGAAACAGAACCAGCGGTCCCTCTACACACAGGGATAAGAGAGAGACCTGAACCTTTTCTAAGCCTAAAAGGTGGAAACCCCTATGAAGACCCACCTTTTCCAAACCGACTGATCGGGAAGGCAAAAAAACCAAAAGAGGATCCTGTGGATTATTTGGCAGCTTTTGAGAAGATGGAGGTTAACATTCCTTTCCTCAAGGCAATAAAGATCCCTCCTATTGGTAAATTTTTGAAGGAGTTCATGGCTGGAAAACCTAGGGGCACAAGCAAAGTGATCCTCGGTGAGACTGTATAAGCGGTCATTCAGAAAAAGCTACCGCCAAAATGTAAGGACCCAGGTATGTTCTCTCTTCCTTGCATCATTGGTGATAAACAAATTGAACATGCCATGTGTGACTTAGGAGCCTCAATTAATTTAATGCCCCTATCTGTTTATTTGACCTTGACTGGTGTTAAATTTGTAGAAACTGGAGTAATTATTCAATTGGCTGATAGATCATATGTGCATCCTATGGGTCTTTTGGAAAATGTGTTGGTAAGAGTTCATTCTTTTGTATACCTTGCTGATTTTTATGTGGTTGAGATGAGTAGTGATCCGTCAAAAGAGTCAGCCGGAGTCTTGTTAGGCCGACCTTTCTTGAAAACATCTAGAGCCCTAATTGATGTGTACAATGGATCTATTTGCCTGGACTACTGTGGTGAAAATGTCACATTTAGTATGGATGATGCCATAAAAAGTTCAATGCCTATGGAAAATGTTTATAGTGTTGATATGATTGACCCTTGTGTCCAAGAGCATCTTGAGACTGATTTTTTGCAGGAAGTGAGTCAAATTCCCCAACAATGTGATACTGGCCAGTAGATCAGTCAAGGAAAAAGAGGCGAGTTTGTGAATTTTGAGATCAAGGGTCTACCTCGTGAGAAGAAGAAGAAGGTAAGACCACTGGATGTAGTGTCCGTCTGTTCAAGTGGAGCTGTGCAAGTTCAAAATCCCAAGATTGGAAAGAAATTCACAGTCAACAGGAAACATCTTAAACTTTTTTGTGGTGCTACCCAGGTCCAAACAGTGGAAGAAATTCCATTGTTATGTTGTCCGAATCATTGATGGAGACATACTGCGTCTGGCTAAAGACGTAAAAGAAAGGCGCTAGTGGGAGGCAACCCACGTTTTTTTTAATTTATTATTATTATTAATTTTTTTTAATCTTTATTTGTTTTCCATTATTTCTATTTTTCTGTAAAAAAAAAAATCAGCATTTAATTTATGTTGCAGGTTGGCGTTCCAGTAGCCAACCTAAGAAGCTTAATGGCCAACAATGAGCAAGGATCCAAGCTGCCAAGTCACATTTAGGGGGAGCAATGCCACATTTCCTAAAAGGGAGGACCCTCTTGAAAAAGTCAAAGAAAGTAAGTGTGGGGGTCAACCTCGCAGTTTTTGAAAGAAGAAGGGCCACCAATTCAGGAAAACCTTCCCGAAGAACATCTGTACCAGGTGACGTCCCATTTGCCCAAACAGGAGGTAGAACAGTCACTGAATCTGCGAACTTCGGATAGAAAGATCTGTGATCCATGGTATGCAGATATGGTTAATTACCTCACCTCTAATGCTTTTTCATGTGTTGTTTCCTATTTTTTGTTTTGTGCTGTTGTTGCTTTTATTTTCCATAGTTGTGTTGTCTTTGTATGCTTGAGGGCAAGCATCCTTTTAAGTGTGGGGATGTTTTTGCAATTTTCTCCTGTGTCTTGTTTGTTTTTGGAGTCTTGAATGTGTATGTGAAGTCCAGGATTCTGCCCCCAATCTGAATGTTAATCAAAAATAAGCAACATAGATATCCTATTAATCACTTACTATGCTTATTCTTGTGGATGTGGTTTGGGAAAGATCAGTTATTTTAATACAAGTTATGCATGAATTCCCTCTTCTAAAGCCTACTAAATAATTCTGAGCCGCGCTGGATGTTTTGCATGAGAATCTCTTTGGTTTGCCTGTTTGACTGTCAAAATGGTTTATTGAGTAATGCATGGTTGGATGATGGGGGACCTTTTCTAGGATAAACCCTTTTGGCTTGAATTTCTGAACCGTCCTATACAGAAAAATACCTCTTAGTCAGCAAGTTGAAGCCTTGACCTTTCAGTTCTGAGTCAGTAAAAGTTAGCCAAAGCCTGTTTTGAGTAAATCATTTCTTACCCTTGGTGTGCATGCTGCATGGTATTATGTGTTAATGCTGCGATAGAGAAGAGGAAGTCATGAGGCACAATTTGTGGAGTCCAGTTCTGTTTCCTTTTTGTATCTGCTGAGTTTATATGAAAAATCAGTTCTGCTGTGGAAAGAAAATGAGTTCACATTTGAGAAAGAAAAAAAAAAGAAAAAGAAAGAGATGATGAAATAAAACAAGAGCTGGTTATGTTTTTAACATGGTTGCAGAATAAGTTAAAGGACTGGATTTTGGAGATTATGTGCTGAATTTTTAATCATGTGCTGAATGAGTTTTTGGTGACTGTCACTGCTTGAATAATTAAAGGAAGAGCTGAATGTTGTGGCTCTAGATCAGGAAAAGCAGGAAGTGGAGTTGATGTCCAAATTAAAGGAGCAGCAAGTTTTATATGCATGCACACTAATTGTTGAATTCTGCAGGTGACTTAGAACTCCATAGGGCCCGACCAAATAAATAAAAATCCCTTAGCCCCATTGCGTCCCTGTGAATAAAAGGTTGTTCTTAACATCTGTACATTACTCAATCTTTACTGTGGAGATGGTAAGTTATCAAGCTTTTGAGTTCTGACTAGACTAGGGATGAATCACTTGTCCTAATTTTCTGAATTGTGAGTTGTGTGATTTACTACCCATAAGAGTGCTGCTTGGGAATTTATGCATGAACTGTGTTAAGCTGACTTGGTATGGATTGTTTGGTGGAATGGTAGAGTTTGCATAGTTTGTGATTGAAAGGTGAATCTCGTGGTGCAAGTACAATTGACATAAGGAATTTGGGCAGAGTAATCCTGTGTTATGTGGTGTCATTGTGAGTCATGTCTTGGGTCTCTTGGGTCAGGGTTTGTTTTTTTCTGTTATATTTCTTTTGAGTCTGTTCAAGTTTTTTTGGTCTTTTCTGTTCTTGTGTTGTGTCTTTGCATTTTTGTTACGTAAGAAAGGGAAAGAAAATAGGACTGAGTTTAATACTTCACTTCACGCTTGAGGACAAGCGTCATTCAAGTGTGGCGATATTTGATAAGTGTTCTTTAGCTGCTGAATTAGGTAGAGCCAATTAATTTCTAGTTAAATAACATAATATTTATTGGGCAAGATTAATTAGTGGCAAAGTTACCTTCAGGTAATAGAGAATAAGGGGTTAGTAATTCTTAGATGTTCATTCAATAAGAATAACTAAAATCGGGTTTCCCTAGATCTTAAGGCTGTTAACTTGGTTAATAGGTGTCGATGCCTTACGGCCTGTTCCTTGTTAATTAGAGTAGCAATTATGTCTGTGCGGATTCACGGTAATTGTCGATAAAGTAAGGGGAGATTGGGTTATGTCTGATGCGGATTCACGGTAACCTATAACTGATTGATGACATGCTGTTTAATATATTATTGAGTTGATGATTAACATGCACGTGATTATTGTGATTTACATATTGCTGGAATACTTTATTACATTAATTAAACTCTATTTCGTAATTTAAATTTGTTATTTAGTTTTCAATAATCTTTTACAAAGTTTCTCTGAGCAATAAAGGTGGTTGCGAACCAAAATTGTTTGGAATAAATAGGTTTTTGTGATTTTAAGCAGTCCGTTCCCTGTGGGATCGACCCTGTCATCATTGTGCTACTTATAGCTATTGTTGCAGGTTTATACAGTACTTTTATTGTATTTGATAGGGCTAACGACGGTCCTACCAGAA
Organism: Leptodermis oblonga; assembly: GCA_016801395.1. NCBI lineage: Eukaryota > Viridiplantae > Streptophyta > Magnoliopsida > Gentianales > Rubiaceae > Leptodermis > Leptodermis oblonga. The sequence goes on from CM028754.1 coordinate 2,080,966, forward strand.
TTATTGCATATTTTGTGTTGGGCTTCTGAAGGATGGTTTTTTGGAAAGTGTTAAATTGCGTGCACCTGAATGTGATACTGAATTTTGTGATGTGAGTAGGATCCAGTAGAAGGAATGAGGCAGAAGTTTGTGTGTCAAGTCATAGAGTCAGTTTGTCTTTTATTCTGTTCTTGTTCTTTGTGAGTCGTGTTGGCTGTTTTGTTTTTTTTCTTTCTTTCGTGGAACTATTGTGAGATGAATGCTTAAGGGAGGAGCTATGTTCTATTCTTCACTTTACACTTGAGGGCAAGTGTCATTCAAGTGTGGGGATATGATCTGACCAGTTTTGGACTATTATTTTAGCATCTTTGAAGGCAGTTCTCACGGGCTTTTGCCCAAGTTGTTAGTGTTTTATGGCAGGTGTAGAGAACAGCCCAAATAAGGAGGAAAGACTCTAAAACAAGGATTTTGGAGCAAGAGATGTTCGGGTAGAATGTCACACGGGTTGTGGCCCAAAAAGAAGGAGAAAACTGAAGCCCAGTAGAGCAGCTAAAGTTCTAGAAGGTTTCAGAAATTACTGCAGTAGAAGTAAAAGCTAAATTTCTAGAAGGTTTCAGAAATTACTGCAGTGAAAGTTAAAAGCAGAAGCTCCAGAAGAATCTCCAGAAAATCAATCGGTTGTTTCCTTCATCTAAGTGATGTTCTGACTTTGTCAAAGATTGCTCTACTCCTTAACTGATGGGATATTTTTACTGAGAGATGATTGTTTTCCTCTCTATAAATAGGGGTGCTCTCTAGGTGGAAGGCATTCAGATTTGCATTCAGTATTCATTTTAATTTCCCATTCTTTATTCACGTAGAGTTCTTTCTTTAGTTCTGATAGAGTTAGGAGTTCACGATACATTATTCTAGCAGTAGTTCTATTTTATTTGAGAGTTCCTTCCGGCAGGCTACCCATTGCCCAAATGGGAAAAGTCTCCAATAGCAATATTCAGTAAAGTATCTCTTTTTCATATTCCATCCTTGCCTTCATTTCATGGCTGCTTCAATCTTATTTCGTGAGATGTTTAATTCTATGAGTAGCTAAATTATCTTATTCTAGTATTATGTGAGAAACCTTAACCATTGCATGTATGAAACCAAAGCATGAATTCCAGTCTAATTAACTAGTTCCATAATTGCCTGTGTTTATATGTCTAAAAACCAAGGTTGTATTAAGTCTGATCACCTTAATATAGATCTGGTAGGGCCAGTGAGTGGCACGACTACCGGCCGAGTAGTAGAGGTTTAATTGGGTAGTAATCTCTTGAGCATCGTCGAGGGGGGTTGCTGGTTTTGGGTTCTTCTTATTCTTAATGCTTCTAGCTTAGTTAATACGGTGATTGCGGGGACTCGCGGCCTGTTAATTAAACTAGATAGGGAAATAACCTTGACTGTGGGGACTCACGGGGGTTATCGATTCATTAAGGGAGAATTGGATTATGACTGCAGGGACTCGCGGTAATCTATAACTGAAACGACATAGGATAATTAGACAGTAAAAGGGGTTTATGATTACATGCATACGGTTAAGGTGGATTGCATAATGCTAGGATATTTTTCTTAATTGATTCTTAATCTATTTTGCATATTTGGTTTTGCTTATTTCACATTTCTACAAATTCAAGGTTCTAGGAGACACAAAAGGTGAGTGCTAGTCAAGTTTGGTTAATTTGCATATTAATTGGAAATTGTGTTGAATTTGCCGTCTCTGTGGATCGACCCTGTACTCTGCTGTGCTACCTTTTATTTAGCTAAATTGGTGCAGGTTTTTAACAATATTTTTACTGCATTTGATAGTCCTACGACGGGTTTATCAGTATTCAAAAGTACCGAATTGTAATCATCTTTCGCTAAGTTTGCTGGTGGGGTTTCACATCTGAACTCACATGCCAAATTCTAGATACATGTGTATACAAGATACAGGGTTACCAAAATGATCAATCATCTCAAATAACATAAAATAAACTATTCAGTCAGAACACAAAGTATTCAGAAATTAGTAACTTTGTTATTTAGTTAGTTAACCATATCGTTGGATGTGAAATCCTCACTTTTAATAGTCTGAATTACAAAACACCACAAATGACATTTCATGTGCCATATTTTTATATCCTTAAAAACTAAAATGAAAAGAAAAGAAGAAATCAAACCTCTTTTTCTTGTGTTTGAAGTTCATCATTTGATATCACTTCCTTTTTCTTGCCCTGAGAAGAAAGCTATATATAACCAAAGCTTAGTTAAAATTCAACCCAATAAAAGGACAAAAATAAAACTATAACTATCAACCTTTTTTCGAGTCTTTGCATGTGCTTTCTTTACAATTCCTTCTAATTTAGATTGTATCCTCTTTGTGGGTGGACGCCCTCGAGACCACACTTTTAATGGACTGTGCATCAACTTTGCATTAGATCTTGGTATTTCATGTAACTTCTTACCATTGGAAATTAATTGTGATGAATGGCAATCTTTTTCCCCCCATGAATGATCAAATTCAATGGCAATAAGCTTTCCTTTTGTTTCTGTCAAGATCTCCATCAAAGTAGAACACATTTCATCATTTTTTGATCCAAGTTGTTGTACTTCATGGATCAATGGAGTGAGCATATTATACCGATGTCTTTCTTCTTCACAACCATAATCATCATAAATGTTAGTAATAATTTGATACCCACGTTTAATATCTTCGCGCCATCGATCCAAAACATAAGTGATTGGAACCTCAGTCACCTTATTCTTGATGACCACGGAAATAACATGCCTACACAGAATTCCTCGGAACTCAAATAGACGACACAAACACTTCACTTGACTATCTCAGTATAACATACCCAAAAAGAAACTTCCCTTAGAGGTGCTCCATCTTTCCCCAACATAGTTTCTACTACTTCAAATATCAAAGTTGTTCCTTCTTGTTTCACAAATGTTGCGTTGCAAAACATCAACCCTCTCAATTGATCTTGGAACAACTTAAATATTTTGTGGGTATAGAAATTTTGAAATTGCCTTTCAATAGGATAACCAGTTATAAATGGAATGGTAGAATTAAAAGAACCAAAATCCAAGTCTTTTTCTTTTTCAATTTTCTTCTTCAAAGCATTATCACACTGCTCCACAAATTGCTTTAAGGTTGTTTTTTAATGAACATAATCATCAAAAAAAGCATTCATACTTTCACTTCTTTGAGATGCAGACATTCCAGCCCAGAAATTATCTTTGACAAACACAGGTGTCTATTTTTTACGTGCTTCACACAAAGACTTCAGCCAATCATTATTCTCCAATTTATATTCCTCAATCATTTTTTGACACCCTTCATCACATTCATCAATTGTAAGTGAGTTATACACAATGTTCTTTAGATGTTTCTTTATCATCTTATATTGAGCACAACCACCGAATTTTGCCGGAATCTTATTCATGATATGCCATAGACATAGACGATGATGAGAACTTGGAAATACCTCTGTAATAGCAATTTGCATGGCTCGACATTGGTCAGTGATTATAGCCTTTGGAGCATGCCCCTGCATACATGTTAACCAAGATTTGAAGAGCCATATAAAAGTCTCTGAATTCTCACTTGATAGCAATCCACATCCAAGCAAAATAGATTGACCATGATGGTTCACTCCAATAAATGGTGCAAACGGCATGTCATAACTATTAGTCAAATAAGTAGTGTCAAATGTAATGACATCAGAAAAATAGTTATAAGCAGCCCTACACCTTGCATCTGCCCAAAAAACATTTCTTATTCGAGATTCTCCATCTAAATCAACCACATAAAAGAAGTTAGAGTTCTGACTTTGCATCCGACAAAAATAATTACTTAAGGCTTCAGCATCTCCCAGCCCTAGTCTCAACCTTCTAGCTTCTGATATATAATTTCTACATTTTCTCTCATCAAAAGGCAAATTCTCAAGGTATGATTGTGGTCAATATAAACACGAATTATCTCAAAACAGTTATCACCTCGAACAGCAACATTAATCTTAGCTTTGCAATTTGTCTTGGTAGAAGGTCGAGGATGTAAAGCATTTGATCCTTGAGGTACTGTTTTACCACTTTTGGCAAATCCAATATAAATATATTTAGGCTTTCCATCATCTCCATTTCTTGCACCCAATTTGCAAATACCAAAACCAACATTTTGAGCATAGGAATTATAAAAACTACGAACTTCTTCCTCAGATGAAAAAGACATCCCAATTTCAGGAATTTTAACTCCATCTACAAGAGTAGAGTCTTTCGGAACAGAATCATTATTATTTTCTGCCTCATTTGAATTCTCCTTACTTTCTTCCATTAGAGTATTGACCTGCATATATATAAAAAATAAAAAATAAAAATCCTTTTTCATTATCGAGTAGGCTTTTTAAATTATTTGTACAATGAGACAAAACAAATCAAATTACATAAATTTATAATAATTTTCTAAAGCATTCAGTATGTGATAGTGAGATACTACAGAAACTATATAAGTTCCTCTATTTTTTGAGACAAGGGTGTTTATTTGTTTCTTTAGAGGTATCAGTTAGCCATTTGTGTGGTAGAGTTTGGTCTGGGATCATCATATATGTTTGCTTTAGTGATGATTGTAAGTAGAGAGAAATAAATTCTCCTCAGTACTGATGTAAAAAGGGTTGAGAGTTTAAGTGATATGATCTTCACATTATCACATAATTCATCAATGCCAAGAGCAGCTTTTTCAACAAAAATAAGAGGATTAGACCAATTTTTTTTTTATAAAAAACAATGTATGTTAGCAATAAGAATTACTTAGACTAGGGAGGGCAATGGATACGATAGTAAAAGAAAAATCCTGCAGAACATAAAATTAGTGTGCCTTTCGAAAACAAGCCTTTTCCTAAGGGTGGTGAGAGAAGAAGACACACTTCAACTTCTAAGCATCTACTATGTAGAACTTTACTTATAGCTGAAACTTGAAGCCACAAGATTTAAAGAAAACCAAAATATCTTATAATTTAAACTATTTGAATCAATTTCAATTAATGAAAGGTAGCAAATAAACATAGGAGGAACCTAAATATAAACAAAATCTATAAGACTTTTATTATTCCAGGCAATTTATCTGGAAAGGAAACTCTACAAGATGAGAGGGTGGATGGAAAAGTATTTGTGGTCTGTTTATATATTGAATTTTAACTTACACAAATTTTTATGGAGGAAACCAGCAGATTAGGAACTAGATTGATATTTAAGCTTTGTTTTAACTGACCCATCTATCTTTCTTGATTTCTTTAATAACCAGGCACAAGTGATTCTCAGCTGTTTAATGAGTTTATACATGTGCATACCTGCGAGAGAGTGAGACCTCAACAATACTCCACTACTAATTAGGCCAAAAACAGAACATATATGAATTAAACCCAGAAGACAAAAAATCAAATAGCTTATTTTGAGGGCTGGAGTTTGCTACTGTGATGCTGCTGGATGGCTACTTGATTTTCATGCATGATACCCGATTATGGTAGTTGCTGGAATTCTGAAGTCTTCTGGTTGCAAATACTTAGTGTTAATGTGCTGAAATCTGTTTGCTGAAATTTTCTGGAAACTGCTTGCATTTAGCTTGTTTCGTGTGTGCTGGAATGCTGCATGCTTCTATGTGTTAAGCAACTCAATTCCTGGGATTTTGGCTACTGAATTCTGGTGTATCTTTTTGGTGATTAATTTCTGAAATTGGTTCTGGAATAAATAACTTGAGGGCTGGAATGAATAATTTGCTACTGTGATGCTGCTGGATGCTACTTGATTTTCATGCATGGTACCCGATTATGGTAGTTGCTGGAATTCCGAAGTCTTCTGGTTGCATAATTATCTTTGGAGTTTGATAACCTCTGCTGGAAATATTGGTAAGTCATGTGTACTGCAGTCCATCTTTGCTTATTAATTTGAAACCAGAGGGAAAGATTGATGAGGAAATAAATGGAAAAAGGATTTGTTTAATCTCAGGTTTGATATGCTCTCGGAATTAAACAAATTTGACACGGAATGCTGGAAATTGAGTTTTGCAATTCTGGACTGTGCTGGAATTCTGGTTGGATTTGGGCTGATGTAGAAATTTTCTGAAAATGGTTTTTGACTTTGACTTTGGCGATGGAGATTCTTGCGGCTGATTCATGGCAAGGCCTAACGATTTTTTCCTTCATTTTGGCTAGGGATAGGTCCCTATTTGATGTATTATGACTGCTCTTTGTTTGATTCTAGTCCTTTGATTTTGATGCGTTTGATTAGGGGTATGCCCCTATTTTGATGTATTACTGAACTGTTGTATTGTTGATCTCGCGGGTTTGACCCGGTATTTTTTTGGAAATGAAATCATTTACCTTTCCTCAAAAAAAAAAAAATCTCCATCCACACACTTACAACATTTACCTGGAGAGGAATGATTGTCGAAACATACTAGACATGATTGAAAGAATTGGGTATCTCTGTCATACATGAACACAATAGAAACCGATAAAAGGAAAAAATATTCATCATACGTACCAATTCAGGATCAATTGTAGCAAGGAGCAACTGGAGTTTCGTACTGAATTTGACGATGGCCAAGGCCTGTAAGATAATTAAAGTAGAAAATTTCTATAAACTGCTATGGGGGTATCTGTGGACCAAAAATCTTGATTGAAATCCCAAAAATAACAGATTTGGTTGAACATTATCAAAGCAAAGAACAGAAATCGTAGGAGAAACTATTCCTTACTTGTACCAAAATGGTTTTCTTCTTTTTCGCACAAAGAAGAGGGCAACAGGAATGCAGAATTTCCTTGTTAACAGAATCGGCGAAGGCAGCACAGGCATTGAGATGGTGGGTTCTTTTTATTGCGCGAAGAAGAAAAGGGAAGCAGAATTGTCGTAACAGAATTGGCGATGGCAACACAGGCATGGAGATGGTGGATTCTTTTTTCGAGCAAAGAAGAAGAGGGAAGCAGAATTGGCGTGAGATTTGGTTTGATGTGGAGATAGTGAGAGTCCACGTTGGATAGTACACGTAGGTTGAGATGAGAAGTTGTTAAAATTAGTCGATAAGAGTATCATTACTGATTCTAAAATTGAAATGATATATGTACCTAGCTACTTAATTTCTCGTACGTACGTGCAAAATACTGAAATGATATATAAGGTTGTTTCATTCATGTTCTTTGAGAACAATGATGATGACAATTACCAGATTGAGATATACGATCTCAGCTCTAATTCCGGAGACTAGCTTTGGTGAGAGGAGCTGCTGGTTTGCGGTATTCTGCGGATTCACTTGGTTGGTATGCAATTTGTGTACTATTTTCCAGTGAATTCGGTTTAATTTTTAATGGTTCCTTCCATTGGATTGCAAGCATGCATCAAGAAAACAAAAACTTTATACTATGTTTTGATATGAGCGATGAGGTAATACGAGAAATCTCATATAATTGTGAAACTGATGAAGAATATTATAAGTTTGAGAATCTTCTTGTGTGACGATGGAGTACGGAGAGAACGAGTCATGGATCAAAAGATTTTTGATTAACGAGCCCGATTACTTTACAAGAATTCCATTTCCCTTAATCATCTGGAACGAAGATACGTTGCTGCTTCAAACCAACTGTTAGCCCGAAAATGCCTTGGCGCTGAAGTCTCGGCCACGAGGGTCGAGCGAGGTTTTGTAGCACGAGGCTGCAAAACAGTAGTCTTTCATGAGGAGGGACTTAGAGAAATAGTTGGAACCGGAGCTAGGAGGTTCGGGGCCAATCAAGGAAGACTCAAGGTAAATCTGGGATTTGCCGGAATGCTGATCTAACAGCCGGTCACTTGGGATTTTTTCGGTTAACCGTCAATAAGAAAGATTCCTTTGGAAGAGTCAAGGGAAACCCGAAGATTCGGACCGAGAGAATGTCGGAACAAGCGTGCCTCGGAAGAAGGGGAATCACATTGACCGAGTTCGAGAAAGCGCGTGCATCGGGGACCGGTGGAATCTCACTGTCGTCGAGGCACGCGCTAGCAGGCATACATCGGGGGACAGAGGGAATCTCCGGAGCTCGAGAAACATGCGCCTTGGAAGGATCAGATTAGAGTTTTCTAATACCCACTTGGATGGGGTTGTCATCCAAGATCTTTCTTATAAATAGGTGAAGGGGCTGACTTGTTGAAGGATCAGAAGTTAGATTCATTTCCTCCATTGTAAGTCTTCCCCTTTGAGAGAAATCCTTGTATAGTGTCTTGTTTTGATGAAGTGTAAATTGCAAGGTAATAAAGCCATCGTTTTGGCGAAGTGTTGCTTGTGTGTTGTTTACTGTTTCTTTCCGCATTACTTATTCTAGCCTTTGTGTGAGCTGTGAGGTGCTTCGGAGAGGCGAAGTTGTGGGAATTTGTTGGTGAGCCAAAATTTCTATAACACCAACCATGGTGAGTTGGCTTCATGGGATCTCCTGGATCATCTACTTAAGAAACACCATATTTTTTAATATACTAATGATTACGCCGGAACTATTTATCATCCTCGTTCCCTAGGAGCCATAATCATGCACAAAGAAAGTTTGATTTCAATTTCCCGAGATTGATCATCATGATCAACAAGTTTAATTGGTCCTTGCCACATACTTTTCTTATATTCTAATTAAAAAGTTCTTTTTTAATTGGTTTCGATAAAGATACCACATGAGCTCAACAGAATTCTCAACTCACTTAACTTAGCTGAGCTAAGATGCTAGCTAGAATGTAGATATTTTGTAATGCTCAATTTTGTGGTGTATTTTAGCTAAATTATTAGTAAGAGCAGGTTAAGCTAGCTATATATAACCAAGTTGTCACTTGGCAAAATTCATAATATCACAAAATTCTTTTCTAGAAATTTCTCTCTCTGGTTTTCAGTTTCCATGAATTCTATTCTTCAAATTCACCTCATTTTGAGATTTTCATTGGGGATCAGAGAATCATGAGAGATCTAATTCTCACCAATTAAAGGGAAGATTACACTTTCCGATGTCTGAATTTTACCAATTCAAAATTAAATTGAAGATCACCTACTAAAATGGAGGATTCGCAGATTTTGAAGGGAGTTCCTCACAAAGATTGGAAGGAAGTTTTCACATGTATGGGAATGAAGATCCTTTGTATCTTCACAGCTCACCTCATCACTCTGGAGTGGTCTTGGTATCTGAATTTTTTACTGAAAAGAACTACAGTGGATGGAGTAGATCCATGCTTATTTCTCTTCATGAATCCAGGGATAAAATAGAATTTATAACTAGAGATGTTGAAATGCCTGCTGAAGAATTAGCCATTCATAAATAGTGAAAAAAAGGTGAATTCAACTTTTGTTTCCTGGATCTTAATTCATTGAGCAAGGAGATTGCTCATGGCTTCCTTTTTGTGACAGATGCAAAGGTGTTATGGAAAGTATTGGGAGAAAAATACGGAGTTAACAGAGCATATACAAACTAACAGAAATTAGCAGTAAGAAACTGACAGATCCTATGCTATGGGAAAAGGAGGTAACAAGAAAAGGTCTGTGAAGAGACATGATCTGAAGGGTGATTTCTGCAATGCTGTTATGGCATTTTGACCTTTTGTTTATTTCTTTTGTGTTGTTCTAACTCGCACAAGTGACCTGCAAAACCATAAAACAAACAAAGAAAATAAAACAGATAATTCGTTAGCGAAGCTAATGTGAAAGGGTTGAGCCGCGTAGTCGCTATCTTTAGGTGATTCAAGCCCTTCTGCAAAGAATTATCTTTGGTGCAACAGAATTGTCGAAACTTGTCACCCCCGGATACAACAGCCCAGCACACTCGCTGTGTTTTCCTAACAATTTGCACAATTATTAGGAAACTGTAACCAACTCTTCTAACACATTTTTGTTCCTTGCCAAAGCTAAATTTTGTTTGAGGGATTTGTATGAAACACAGAAAAGATTGCACACTCAATTCTTTGCTCATTTGACTCATATATATACATAAATAATTAAAATTGGTAAAACAGAAGGCATCATGCAATAATTGATTCCCTTATTTTTCACAAATATGAATGGAATTACTTTAGTAGGCCAAACGGAAATGATCAATCAATATTGATTCTCATTGAAACGCATGCTAATTATAATAAAATATTAAAGTAACATTAATTCATACAATTGTTTAGAAACTGAAGAATCAATTTACAATAATGTTTTAATAAAATAATTACTTCAATTGCATTTTCAAAACTTCGGTTACCAAAAATTAAGCATTCTCACAAATGCTAAAGATTATTACTCAAATCATTTTTGTAACTCATCAAACTTATAACTGAATTTTTAACACAAAAATTAAAGCTACAATTTGATTAATAAAAAATGAATTTTATTAAAATGTTCCAACATTTTGTCAGAGTAACATTGTAGAAAGAGACAAAACAATCCAAAAAGGAAAAAGGTCCCTCCATTCCCAAATTTGAAACCATGGAAGAGAAGAACAAGAGCAAGAAGAAGCAGCAAATGGAATTGAAGCAGAGATTACCAGCGCTTCTGTATCCATTGAAGGCCCTAAAGTTTGCCTTGGCTCTCTGCTATCACACTCAAAGCAGCCCTCCCATCTTCAGAGAAAGCCCAAATCTTGCTCTAAAAGCACTTAAAAGAATAAACACCTCGCTGCAAAATCGGAATCAGCTCCTGATTTAACAAGGCCTGGACATAAACCCTCTTCACTGAGGTCCAGCAAGAAGCCTTTTTTCCTTCCCCATTGGCAATCTGGCAAAGCTTCCCAAAGGTTAAAAATTTCAGCGGGTTTGAGCAATTCCTTGAGGAATCCAGCTTGTGGGTCTGAAAGTTATGGGGTCAATCAAACAGAAGGAGGACAGGGTATAGGTGAACCCTCTGACTTTAATTTTAATGTTCCTGGATTTGAGAACTGTACTCCTGTTGGAAAGTTATTGAACACGTCTACTTTGAATAATGGAATTGTTGATGATAAGCTGCCTGTGGGAGAGGATTCAAATTCAGCTAATATTAATGTTAAGGCCACCACCCCACCTGTGGAGGTCTCAGTGTCTCCTGAAATCCCAGGAGGTTCACATTTTGCTGCTGTTACAACTTCAACTGTGACACCGGTTTGTTATGGTGCTGGACACCTTATCTCTGGGGTTACAGATAAAAGGAAATGCAGGTCTAGGGGAATTCTTACTGTGAGATGCCACACTGATTTAACAGATTTTGAAAAATCTACTTCTTGTGGAGATGATGTCAACAAATATGCTGAAAATGTCCTATTTAGAAATTCTTTGATTCCTTTGCCAGCTGAGGCTTTGGTTAATTGGTGGTCATCTCCTCTTGGTAAGGAAGCTGAGGTTCAGAAAGGAGATTCCTCAGACTCATCAAGGACTATTGAGTTGGCCCCAATCTGTACTCCGTCTTTATCTTCGTCATTCTGCCAATTGTCTTCTGATTTATTGAGTGATAGCTGCGACAAAAACAGTCATGGCGATTCTGGTGCCATGGCAAGTACTGGAAAATGTAGGATTGCTCTACTATCTCCAAGGAGAGTTTCCACTTTTCGAGGGCTCCTGGAGTCATCTGAAAAAAATGACGTATATTTCTCTGCCACTGCCCAAGCCAAGTCTAATTGTGGGACAGTTTGCTTGCCCGAAGAAGGTAGCTATAGTTTGCTAGGGAACAATGATTCTGTTTCCATTGATAATTTAACTTGCAGCAATGTTGTTCAGACACCAAGCTCAAATACAAGCTCAGAGAGTCGTGTTTGCCTTTCCTGGATAGACGCGCATAGAAATTAATTCAGTCCTGATCAAGGTAATGTGAAACCAGGTTTTCAGATGGCAAGCTTATCACCAAAAGCTCAAATATCAATGTGGGATCCTCCTGTTTTGGGTACTCAGTTAGCTAACTTAGCTTCACCTTCCCATTCGACTGATGCCATAAAACTGGAGAGGAAATTGGATGGTTGTGCTTCTTGGAATTCTGATTCCACATCGGAGAACATTTCATTATCTCAGATGAGGATATCATGGAGGGAAGGCTTATCAAGTCAGACCTTTGATATGGATGAATTTGATTGCTGCAGATGTGTGTCCGATGAAGAAAACAATGATGATAGATCAGGTGAACTCCAGCACAAATCACTGCACGCTTTTGGAATAGGAAACGATGATCCACTCATAAATGGAAGTCTTAAGTCTCCAGAGTTTCTTGAACAGGAACCAAAAATTTTAGGAAAGAGAGAAATTTTTTCTCCTGCGGAACCTAATAATTGTGCCGATTCCATAAGCACGGATGCAAGTGGCCTTGTGGCTTCTAGAGATTCAGATTGGAGTCTTGACTACAAAAACCATTTGTTTCAAGTGTAACATGTTCCTCTCAAAATTCTTTTATAGTTTATATGCCGATGCAGATCGACATTTTTTCTTTGGTAAAGATAATGATATAATTTAGTCTCTGGCACTCTTGTGTTTGTTGGGTCCTGGACACTGCTGCTGAATATTTTTCTAAGCGCTATATTAGAGGAAGGATATTTTCACTGCGCTTCTAATCTTGATAAGTGTGTCAGATACTTCATCCCTCTACTTGGGTACGTAGGCTTGGAGGTTGATACTGGATGACTATCTTAGCTCTGTTTGAAGTTATTTATAAGATGTTCTCATTGTGCACAAGTTGATTTTGTAATTTTAAGTTTTTAAACAATTCAACAGCCGAGTAAATCAAATACTTAGCTGCATTTATCGATTCCAAGCGTGAGGTTTTCTATGTATTTTTTACTCACAATGACTCTATTTATAGTTTTTCTATCATTCATTTCTTTATTTGCAAATGAAGTTGGTGATTTATTGCAAGACTTAAGCTTGTGCCTTTCCTACTGGGTATCAAGTCTTCAAATTTGCAGCATCACTTCTAGCAGGTTTGGTTGATAATCATATAAGATAATTTTAGTGCTCATTGCGTTGATGGTACAAGGTGTGCTAGCGCTTTCCATTCTCAGTCATCCATTCGCAGCTGCTTTTCATGTTCAAATCTTGTTTTTCTTCGTCCTAAAATGGCTCATAAGATCAAGCATGTTTTGTCATCCTTGGATCAGCTTTATGCTGAATCAGATAACATTGACCTTAAGAAGCCAATGGAGTTGATAAACTCGCTTCCTCCTAATCTCAAAGAAATAAGATTATTGTTGAATTTTCATTTGCTTATCATTTCTTCTGAGTGTGTCATAAGGTGGCAGAAGTCTTAAGGGCATGCTCGTAATCATGTCTTAAAAAATTTTCTTTTTTAAAAAAAATTAAATGTAAAAATTACGTTAAAAATGTAAGAAAAATATATTGAACATAACATAAAAAATAAAAAGTATTGTTGAATAGTAAAGAAATGCATGAGAATGTTGACATATAAATATAAAATACAAATATACATCAATCTCGCTCACCGCTAGAATATTTACCAATTCCAAGACTTTTTTATTTTATTTAACTATATAAGCTTCACTCTGACAGTTTATTTTGTATAATAATTTTTTCCCCCTATATATCCATTTACTTTTGATCACGTCTTTTTTTAATTATTCTTGACATTTCTTTCAATTGTGGAGCATCGATGAAAAGTTAATTTTATATACCCACTAGGTTAATTTTATATAAGCCATTAACATATTCACCCGTGCATATACATCCATCAATATTAAATATTTAAGAATTTTTATTATAAAAAAAACCATTTCTTTCCAACTATGCTTTTATTATTATTTTTTTTTAAAACTATGCTATCTATTTACGTTGAATAAACTATTTTATTCATGGCCGGGGAGAAAAATTATTAATTTGAAGAAGGCAATTCGAGGAGTAAGTTTTGAGTAATTAGTCAAAATTTATTGTCAAGGCTATTTGAAGTGGAAATAGGAATATGATATGTAAATGGAAAATTAATTACAAGATCCAATAATTTATAATCAGTACTAATGTGTTTTTTTTTTTTTTTTTGGTAGTCCTTCCTCCGTTTCATTAAAAGAGTTTACTTTGACCAATATGTAACTTATTATGAATGTTAAGGTACAACACTTTAATTAACTAATTTGACATACTTTATTCCATTTATATCCTTACTTAATTAAGTATGGACTAATTACGGACCATACATGATTGTACTAGTAAGAGTAAAAGAAGTAAAAGAAAATTAAAAATGAATTCTTGTATTGAAAAAAAAATTTTCAAAATAAACCATTCTAATAGACCGGAATGAGTATATAATATGTAAATGAAAAAAAGTCCTACATTTTAAAAGGTAGGAAATAGATATATACGACTTATTGTGTGTATGGGGACGGGGATTGGGAATATTCCAAGCAGTTCCCATGGGGAGTCCGGATCCTCTACTTAAGTTTGGGTGTTCAACTCTGCCCAAGTGCCAAAGCAACATCGTTTTGACACTCTTGTTACCCTACTCAAATTTCTTTCATACTTTATTTACTGAGGGTGAAAACTCAACCCAGCAAATGGCCATCTTCTCCGTCTTCCTCTTCGCGAATCTTCTACGGGAAGCCAAAGCATTGCTCTCAAGAAGCGATTAGGTTTCTTTCTGGTCCAGTAATGGGTTTCTTCTCCAGTTCCTCGTCAACATCACTGCTGTCCAGCCTGAGATTTTCTGATTTTTATCAAGGTGTGTTTTCTGAATTATTTCTCCAGTTCTTAGTTAACCTAAAAAAAAATTTGAATCAAACATCTTTTAGGGAATGATGGAGTTGGGTTCTCAAGCGTTCGATAATCAAGAAAGTATAGTGTCGCGTAGATGGTTGAAGAAGTCATATAAATTTTCAACTATTCTGATTGTCCACCAACGGTTTGTAAAAAGTCTCCTTAGAATTAAAACTTGGTTCAGGTTTGTATTGTCTTCAGAAACGTGGAATTAGTCATTTACCCATTTCTGCAATTTCTGTGGCGTGAGGTACTGCTTCGCCACAACCACAAAAGCCTAGACAGACACCTTGTAGAGTAACATGATATATTTTCTTATTTATATCTGAAACTGATTTAACAACTGGAACTTTGTTGGAGCAAGACAATGAGTGTTATATAAGTGCGGATACTTGAAAACCTATTCAACTCGAAAAATTAGTTGATAAAAACTCTATGAACCCACATTTCTTGCTGGTCTCGGTACTACGGCGATGCAGCCGGAGTTTTCCTCCTTGGTCAAAGTGCGGCTGAGCTTTTTTTATTGAAGTAAGACTTGATTTTGCCACATTTTCTCCCATGTAGTATTTTGGGAAAAATTTAATGTTTGCTGGATAATATTTTTGGAAAAAATATGTTTCCGCCTACTGCAGCCCAGCAATTGTTGCTGCTGTTGCTGCAGAGGCGATTTTGCCTCTGCAGCCCAGCAATGGCTGCTGTTGCTGCTGTCGCAGGGACGAATTTATCTCTAAAGCTATGTTTGTAATTTTCCTCTGCAGCGTTATTTGTGGTTAAATTTATGTGGTTGTAGGGCACTATTATTTTGGAATTGGATTATGTATTGAATGTGTTCTTAGATTAAATGTTTCTGTGTGCCTAAATTTATGCGTTGTTAAAGAATTTGATCGAATTCATGTGGGTTGAGAGTTCTGTGAGATTAAGTTATGTTTTGCATCCATGGAGGAGAGCTGAGAAACAGTTGTCGACTCTACTAGCTCCGAGTCTTGGCATCCTTTGCAACATTCTGCTATGGTGGCAATCGAAAATTCTGGTTCTAGAGATTGACTTTTGGGACCAGGGAGTGGAGAAATGTATGCTTTTTTCTATTAACAGATCTGGCGTCTAAGAGATAGTGTCACTGCTACGAGGAATTTTGTAGTGACTTGTTACCATTATTGAAGGAGAGTATAATTTTTTTGCTCAAAGCTGGTTTTGGAGCACTCAAACAGGAAAAATAACTGAGTTTGAATAAAATAAAGATCAGTATAGTTTGGTTAGAATTGGTATATACATGAGGTGATGCACAATTAGAAGCTTCATGACGCTAAACATAGTACAGTTTTCATTTTTCATGCTTGGGAAGTTGATTACTACAAATGCTCAGCCCTATCCAACAAATATTAAAATCAGCTTCACAAAAATCACTGCAGTGAAGTTGAATTCAGAAAAATATGTCATTGATTATATAGTAATTACGCAAGTACTCAATAATCGTAAATTGTTCCATTTACTGATCAATTTCTCCATGACTTTTCAATTTTGATACAGATATCAAGTGATAATCATACATTTTTAAGCATTCAATCATACACGGGTATATAACATAAAAAAGTGCATGAAATTTAGAATTCCAACATCAACAATAAGTCTCTATTCTCCTCATTTACAAACGCAAAACACGCCACCAGCACATGAAAGTATACAACCACACTTCTCATTGCATGTAATGCCATCAAAATTGCCGAAACCAAGAGATTGTTGTGCCTATCAATAGAAAATAAATCACCATAGGCTGAATTAAACAAAGCAAATAAACTAGACAAAATTTCATCTCCAAATTTAAACTAGACAAAATTTATCTCCAAATTTAAAGACCATCAAAAAAATTAGAAAATAAAAGCAAAAGAAATACCATAAGTAAATCAGTCATGCTCAATGAGCGAAACTTTGTTCACTAGCTTCCGCATTAATAACCTAAAAATAAAATAAATCATCATAGGTATACAATTAGGGTATAAATTACTATAGAAAATGAATACATATCCTAAACTCTCTGTAAAATATAGAAAATCTAATGGTGGTGGAAGGGCAGAAAGGGGTGAAAGGGTTTAAAGGGGAGGAGATAGAAAATAAAATAAAATAATAATTAACAATGTATTATAAAATTTGTTTTGAGAACCATGTTTCTTACAATTGGTCTGAAGCCAAAATGTTTTGAAAACTTTCTTCAAAATTGTTCTCAAAATAACATAACAAACAAGCCCTAAGTTCATGAGTTTACAAGACCATCTCAACAGTCAAATGAAAGTAATTACATAGACACTAATCTAATGGAGTGATGGGGTAGTTGAATAATCATGGGGTAATTATGGGTAGTGATAATGGACAATCATAATAATACAAATATTTATAACATTCCCCTTGAATGTCGATTATTAAGATAAATATCTCATTAAAACTTTACTAGGAAAGTGGGAAAAAACCTAGTGAAGGAAAAAGAGCAGATTTTTTCAGTACAACACTCCTCACTAAAAAATCTTACCAATAAAAATTCAGTGGGAAAAAAAACTTGGTTAAGAAAAAAATGTACAGTGTGTGACTCCTCCTCTTGAGCACATCATTTGGCATCGTTCAATCGTTGCATTTCGATCTTTTAGCTCAACTTTTCAAAAGTTGAAGTTGACAGCGATTTAGGGAATAAATCTTTGATGTATCATTCTTACAACTGAACAATGCATGTAGCATTATCTTCAAACAAAGTAGTGAAAACTTTCTTGTCGGATTGCAAATCACTCATCCTCAAATACGGTGGATTGATTATCTTAACCAAACATGCTCCCAACTTGCTTTTTGAATTACATAGTGTGGCAAGATAATAAAAAGTGACAGTTATGATTTCTTTCACTAATTTAACGCTCAGGAATAGTTGTACCACTGCATGGAAGTATATAGTTGATTTGATCGAGCATTATAAATGTAAAAATAAACTATCCAACATCTGCATAACTTGTAAGATCAGACTTGTGTATTTTATAGTTCCTTCAAGCTAAAGAAACATATCTCTTTCATGACTTGCAAACATAATTTAAAACTTATGTACGACTTGCAAAGTACATTATTGTTTCAATAGCCTTAAAATATGGTACTTCTAGACCAAACGGTTTTTCATCATTGATCACAATTTCGTAATTCATTAATTAATTGTGTATATAGATGTGTGTGGAATCAAATAAGGTCCATCCCTTTCCACCGCCGTAACCCACCCTTATTTTATAGGCTTTTTAGCTTATTAAGATATATTCGGGAATAACTAAAAAAGAACTCAAGATCAGAAGTAAAAAAATTTAAAAGTGAAACGGAATAAGTACTTGTTAAGTAATCTATTTGTTAATTAATTGAAGGAAGTTGCACTACAAAACAGAATCTTTTCTCGTTTTATTGACCTTCATTTGACTCTCTCTGGATTTCGAAAAGAAATATTTTATAAAAATAGACCTGTTTAATAATTGGGAAACAAGGGATGTCATGGAATAAATTTGATCATGCAAGAATTCACTATCGATGAACCACTGCCTATTGACCTTTGGTGTGACAACGAAGCAGCCTTACTAAAAACCGGTCTTTCATGAACGGACCAAATGCAGAACTTGATCATGCAAGAATTCACTATCGATAAGTACAAAGAATGTTTCATCTACCCAGGGCCGGTCCTTAAATTTTAGGGGCCCGGAACGATACAATAAAAGAGGTCCTATTAATTTTTTATCTTATTTTTAAGAATGACATTTTAAAACTTTTTTACATTAAAAATTATTTGTAATATTACATTGTTTGTTTCAAGATTCCTTATCCAATATATAATTGTCAAATTTTTCAAGATTATTTGCAACACAAACAATTTCAACTTCGTTTTTAACAAATGTAATGTATTAGCTAGAAACTACGGTGATGAAAATGAAGCACTATTTATCACCATTCTATCTATAATTAACATTACAGAATAAACCATTAAATGTAAAAAAATTTAAATTGACTTTGAACATGACAATAATTTAATAATTTTTACTATTTGTGCGTGCAAGCTGTAGACCCACAATACACACACTTTGAAAGTCGCTTTCATCTAGATCAAAATGTAATTATTTGGAGTTTCAATGTAAGGGGGAAAAAACACGATGAATGGGTAAGGTTTCAATAAATAAAAACAAATGATTGTAATCACGTTAGTTAATAAATCAGTAAACTTTTTGTGTGGTATCATTAAAAATGTGGCTTTTAATAAATATATTGAGTTAGCAGATGTTACATTATTTGACCACTAAGATGAATGTGTATTGTATTTTATTAAATATATGAAATTAGTGTTATAATATTTAAGCCCCTAAAATAAACTATTATATTTTATAGGGCTAGACAATAATTCCTTCAAATGAACCATTCAACCCTTGAATTTGGTCTTGTATAAATTAACTATACAATTGCCTACTTAATTGCAGAAGTCAAATCTAATGGTTAAATGATCCCTTGAAGATACTATATTTTTTTCCCCTAATTTACATAATCTTTAAATAATAAGATGAATTTAAAAAATATATATATAATATTACTAATAAAATATACCGGGCCCTAATTTTTTGGGCCCTAATCTGTCGCGCATGGGGCGCGCCCTCAGGGCCGGCTCTGATCTACCCTTTTCATATTCCCTCCAAGTCCAAGTAACAGCTGGCTAACATTTTTACTAAATCTCTTCCTTCACCATAGTTCTCCACTTTACCGTTCAAGATGGGCTTGCGAGAATTTCTCGATATGACATGTAAAGTTAATTAGTTGATTGTAATGTA
The DNA here is from genome assembly GCA_016801395.1 of Leptodermis oblonga. Taxonomy (NCBI): domain Eukaryota; kingdom Viridiplantae; phylum Streptophyta; class Magnoliopsida; order Gentianales; family Rubiaceae; genus Leptodermis; species Leptodermis oblonga. Next base: position 2,100,468 of record CM028754.1, read on the forward strand.
TATATTTGAGTTAGACTAGTTAGTTACCATGCTGACATGGTACAATTAGTCTAATTACGATCAATGTTGTTTGGCCCGACCCGGCCCGGCGGGTCGACCCGGGCGACCCGCGACCCGCAAGCTTTACCGGGCCAAACAACATGGGCGACCCGAAAATGGCGTGACTCGGTCACGCCCGGTCAAAACCCGGGTCGACCCGGGACCCGTCATGACCCGGTCGACCCCGGGTTTTCTCAATTTTTTTTTTTTTGATTTTTTTTTTCTGAAAAGTGAGAAGTTCTTTGACAAAAGGAAATTCAAGCCCTAGGCTAGCTCGTCTTCTTCTCTTTCTCTTGGTTCACTTCACTCCCGCTGCACCACTGCCGCCCACTCCCGCTGCGCCACTGCTGCTCACTCCCGCTGCGCAGCCTGTCAATCCACCGTCTCTGTGACGCATCGTCGCCATCTATCTCAGTTTCGGTTTTCTTCTGCACCTTATATCCCATTTGTTGTTAGCTTGCATAATGTGAATTACTTTAGCTAATTTGAGGCAAAGATTGTGATACATTTTAGTTTTGGGTGCTTTCATTGATTGTAGGATATGCTTTTCTAAGAGATGGCTGAGAATTTTTTTGTATTGTTTCTAGATTTCTTAACTAAAAACAGTGTGTGAATGTTCTTGGCTAGAAACAGAGTGTGAATCGTTTTCTTGGCTCTGTGTTTTTGTATTACTGTTTGCAGACTCAAAGAAAGAGGGCATGTTTTGTATTACTGTTTGCAGATCGAAGAAAATTTTTTCATAGGCTGCCACTGCTGCTGTTGCTGAGCTACTTCTATATAATACAAGAAGTGAACATCTAATTTCTTTCAAAAACACACAAAAAAAAGAGGAAAAAAACAGTTTCAAATAACCCAAAACAGAGCTTCATGTATACACATAAGAGTTTCACCTGTACTTGTTTTCTTTTCTTCCTATATCCTAATTAAAAGTACCAAATCCCTTGTTATTGGTTTATCAAGGATAAGTGAAGGTTAGAGTTCGTTGTTTATGTTTTCTCTTTTTCTCTAGTTTATGCATAACTGACAATGCCTTCTCACTAGAAGATTAATCAGTTATGAATCTTGAGCAATTAAAACCTCTAACTGTGTGTGTACTGTGTAGTGTGTGTGTGTGTTCATAAATTCATCTGGGAAACTAAGACAGGAATCCTTAATTCCTTTGTCTCATGGCTTTGATGGAAAAACAGTAACAAATTAATGGCAGTCATTTACTGCTAGTAACTAATATTTTGGTGAAGAAAAGAAAAGAAAAGGAATTATTTTGGTGAATGGCAAGTTTATTTATGGCTTTAGTGTTCCTTAGTTTTATTTTCAGTCGTGTTTCTTGCTAAGGAAAACATTAATCTTGTCTAGTTTAATTAATTTACTGCTAAGGAAAACATTAATCTTGTCTAGTTTAATTAATTTAATCTTGTATTCCACTTTCCTTTTAAGAGTAATGACACGTTGCCAGTGGCGGAGCCAGAACTAAAAACCAGGGGGGGCTCAACACGAGAAGGTCGACAAGGGCCTCTAACCAAATACTCTCTTCGAATTTGATCTCTAATTAAAACATCAAATTCCTTCATTGGCTTCCGTAGGCCGGGGTCACTAACAACATCATTCTGATTGAACTCCACACGAGAAGGTCTTTCCCTACTATTCTCTTGACTAGAGATATTAGATGACTCAATCTTCCGTTTTAAAAATTTATCCATAACCTCCTAACATAATTGATCAAGATGACATAAATTAATAATTCTTCAAAAAATATATAAATCCAATTATCCAATTATAACAATCATATAGTATACATTTAATGAAAAAAATGTAAATCACTATCTAAAAGAAGAGCACACTCACTTTAAAGAAATCAGGAAAAATAAATTGCAAACAGAGAACACAGCAAAGCCATACATACAAACACAAAAGCCATACAAACACAGCAAAGAACCATCACAAAATCAAACAGGTACCAAAAAATTAAGAAAACTTAAGTTCCAATTCCACATTAATAATAAAGATCCATATAAATTCACAAAAATTGTATCATTCAATCAGAATTCACAATTCATATGAAATTAAAAATAATTGAATACACATCTAACCTAAAATTTTAAAATCTCTATTGTCGACTATAAATTCACCCTAACAATAAAATAAATTTCAAATAAACTCAAACACTTCAAATCTGATTAATTGATATAATTTAGACACACAGTTTAAATCCCTAAAATACTAGAAATAAAAATTCAAAAATATAATCTAACGATTCTAACCTCTAAATAGAAGAATTATTGGTTGAGTTGAGAATAAATAGACTCATGGACTCCATAGAAAATTCAAAGATCAAGCTGCACCTGCACATGAAAAAGAGAAAAAAGTAAAGTTAGTGTTTCAATATGAAAAGATAATGAAAGAAAAAAAAATTAACAAACCATGGTGAAAATGGAGCTTCGCTCGCGGGGCGGCGCTACTGGGGAGTCAGGGAGAAGAAGCAGTGGGGAAGGATGGAATAAGGGTTTGGATTTGCTTTAAAATTTCTTTTCATTTTTTAATGAATATATGGGCCCTGATGTTTTTTTTTTCTTTGTAAAGAGTTAAGTGGAATGATTTGGGTTGCTTTTAAATATTCTTTTCTTTTTTTAATGAATATGGGCCCTTCGTTCCACTTAACTCTTATTAACAAAAAAAAAAAAAAAATAGAGGCTTTCTTTCTAGTTTCTTCTCCAGTTCTCCGGCTGCAGAAAGGAAAACAGAGGCTTCTCTTCTCTGCATTTTCCGACAGCAACAGCATCGAAGGGGCGGTGGTTGTTGGGGGAGGCGCCCCAAAGGAAATTGTTTTTTTTATACAGGTACTACCTATGCTTACCGGAGGAAGGGGAGGCGCCAGCACCCCCTCGCCCCCCCCTAGCTCCGCCAGTGCACGTTGCAATGATGTTGGCAATGGAGGTGGAGATGATGATAACAATGGAGGTGGAGATTATAACAGAAATGGCGGTAGAGATGGTGTTGCTAGGGGTGTACTCATTGGCTCTGAATATGATGTTGGTGTTCAATGGAACTAAGCTTCTATAATTGGGAAACTTGGTTAGTTTAAGTCTTTAAGAAAGGATAATTTGCTTTGCTCCTTTGTTTTGGGGAATGTTTTGCTGAATTCAGTTGTTTACTTGCTGTCCACTGTACATATTTTTGTGTGTGTTGCGGTATCCGGACTCAAAAAAAATTTCAAAGACTTCGAAATTTAAAAATCGCAAGATTTTTCTTCTATTTCGATTTTGACTTCGATTAGGGTCGTATTCTATGGTTACGATTCTACCATATATGTCTTTTTCATTTCGTCGAAAATCTATTTTACGGTATAGACGCTTATGACCTCCCCCTCTATGCCCTGCGGTAATGATTCCTCGAGCATTACGACCTTTACCACAACGATGCTGTCCATAGATCAAATTGTTTCGTGGATTGGATTTCACTTGACTGCCTACGGTTCCATTGCGTTTTCATTTGGTTTCCCTTGCCCAGAAAGCAAAGCTTATTGAAGCATCACATGTAATTAGTTTTTGTATAGTATTTTTTTCAAAGTATAGAAAAACTTAAGCACTTATGAATTATAAAACTATATATATTATTTAAAATGTATTTATTATGTCATAAAAATGTTATTCGGGTCGACCCCCGGGCTGACCCGGGTCGACCCCCGGGTCGTGCGACCCTCTGGCCTCGCCGGGTCGGCGTCCGGGCCGGGTCAAACAACATTGATTACGATTGGTGGACACTGATGTATATAAAGGCTAAGATAAGAAATAAAAATTGCAGGTTCTGCTCCATAACATTCTCTCTGAATTTTCCCCAATTCTGTGATTGTAGTTAGAGTTTATTTTTACACATGTATTAAGTGGAATTTTAATGCTCCATTTGTGCACCCGCCCAGGAAAAGTCACATTGTTTCTATTGAAAAGTGGTGGAATTTTCGGAGTAGAAGGGAACAAAACTTGCCGAGAAGAACCGCAGGCAAGCTCGTCCAATTCGAACCAAGAGGTATCAGATTGGAGGACGAATCTTTTTGACGTGGGAGGGGATGATGTCAAGTGTCAATAGGACGCAATTAATGGTCCCGATACCTAGCAATGCCTAATTAAACTTGTTGATGATGAGATCGGGAAATCGAAATCAAACTTTCCTTGTGCATGATTATGGCTTCTAGTGAACCGGGACGATCGCCATCATTAGTATATTTATTAGTATATCCATAAATATGGTACGGTGTTTCTTAAGCATATGATCCTGGAGATCCCATGAAGCCAACTCACCATTGTTGGTTTGAAGCAGCAATGTATCATCGTTCCAGATAGTTAAAGGAAATGGAATTTCTGTAAAGCCATTAATCAAAAACCTTTTGATCCATGACTCATTCACTCCGTACTCCATCATCACCCATATCTCAATCCAAGCTCTGGGACTAGTTCCATTTGGTATTACAGCTACAATCGACGCCAAGGAATCCTCCAACACAACGAGATTCCCTATCTTATAATTTTCATCATATTCACAACGATAAGGAGCATATGGGGCATATGGAATCTCTCGTACTACCTCGTCGCTCATATCAAAACATAGTATAAAGTTGTTGTCTCCTAGATTCATGCTTGCAATCCAATGGAGGGAACCATTAAACAGTAAACCGAATTCATTGTAGAATACTACACAAATTGCATACCAACCAAGTGAATCGGCAGAATACCGCAAACCAGCAGCTCCTCTCACCAAAGCAGCATCTGGCATTGGCAAGATGGTATCTGCTACTCTCCAGGAATTAGAGCTGAGATCGTAGATCTCAATCTGGTAAATGCCATTACGATACGCGAACTTAAAATTATCATCATCTTTGTTCTCAAAGAACATGAATGATACAACCTTATATTCATTAGTACGAGGATCAAATCCGAAACCCAAACCCTGCCTCTGGCAAAAGAATGCAGGAGGAATCCCAGAGGAGAAGACGTAAGGAGGAATCCCGAAGGGACGGTCAGGAAGTCTTCGAGATTCACGAGTAGTGGGATTACAGAAATAGATTTCATCACTTGCACCATTATAAGCATAAGCATCGGGAGTGTACATAATGGAGTAAGAGTTACATGCGACACAAACGATGCCGTTGCAAGGTCCAGAAATCATTTTCATACAGTGATCGAAGGCTGGAAAATCAGTGGTATCCACACGAAGCGAGCCATCAATTAGTCGAGAATAGAATGACAAGACAGTGTTGCTGTTCTCCGTCTCACAACGCTTGAGTAACAGGTAGTCTGTTCTGGTGTTTTGAGATGCAAATTAATGAAATGAGGATTTCTTATCAAACCACACCAAACTCTGCAAACGCATTGTAATTTCATCAAGCATTTGACGGGCAATCTTACGAGAATTTCAGTCACAACCTCTTCAGGGATATCCATGATTAATCAGTACGTTGATAATGATCGATCAATGATGTTTTTCACCTTTTCTGTTTAATAAACTGGCCTGCAAGCATAATTAATTATAAACGGAAGCAGTGAGCTGAATGAATAATGCTCCATTAATTGCCATTAGAGTTATTGATAAATGGATGGAGGATACGAGCATTTAACTAGAGTCATGCTTCACCACAATTTGCCCGCTAACTAAGACTGTATTTTGTGGTTAGCATAAATATATTGAGCCTAGGTGATTAATTAAAGGCACGTAGGAGATCGATGCATATTTGGACCAAAGGGACAATGAATCCTCGTCGTACCATATATCTCATAGCATATCCTCACTTCTTGGAGATAACAAGTTCGATTGTTGGTACTGTCGGGAAAGCAGTGGAAATCTGCTACCTTCCCAACTCCTTGAAAAACCGTATGGTTTAGTGTGTTGAAGTCACAGATACTCCCTGGTGTTATTTGAGCATTTTTGAGGATTGCCAGGACGTCGACATCATTCTTCAATTTAACAGCAAGATGAAAATATTCACTCTGATTGTAGACCTTGATGGAACAAACTCCATGCTTGTCCCACTCCCCCTTCCAGAATTTTTGATACTTTAATGCCACCCATTCGGCTCTGAGGAGATCCGGCCAGATGTTGTACAGCTTCGTTGCCTCAAGTGTAGGCTGGAAGAGCACAAAAATATTTAATTAACGGTTATCTAAATGTATACAGTACGTTATCCAGTGACAAATATTCATGCATGAGATCAATAAATACATTTGTAACTTATGAACAGACGGAAATATATAAGTTAGATTTAATGATTGATCATGTCATGTCATGTCATGTGATGTGTACAAATACACGTACCATGTGAACATAAGTAGTACTGGGGGCCACAACCCATGGATAGTAAAATTTGGTGGTAATGAAAACTGGGTTGTTTTCTTAATTCTAAAATACGAATTGCATTTGGCCACTGGACGGCCATTTTTAGGAATTCAAATTCTGGAAGAAGGACTTTGGTTGGGGTGAATAATATTTTGTCAGATGGGGAAAGGCGAAAGCAGGAGGAAAATGAATCAATTCAGAAGCAGCAGCCGGAATCAAAAGCAACATGACGAAGAGCACAAATCTTGATCTGGTGGCGGTGGCCATAGTTGTAGTTTCAAAGTTCAAACAAACGTATGTGGTTGGGGAGATCGATGGATAGAGTAAATATATATATATATACTTTGAGGGACTTGGATCATGCAAATGCATGTGCAATGTTTTACTTACTTTTTTACATAGTCTCACACTCCAACATATTTCACATGGATGCAGTGCTTTTGATCAATTTACATACCATTCCATTACAATATTCCGTTTTAAAAACTATTTCTTTTCCATTAGAAAAGTACACTTTTAATTTTTTTTTTTTAATTAAGTGTGGGATTGATTATCCATTTATTGATTGCATAAATAAAAGTAAGAAATAAAAATAAAAAAAATTGACCCCTAAGGTTTACAATTTGTTGCCCAACTTGTTGAATTTACTTTAATTCAGTTTAGGCTACTTCTGAAGCTGATACTCATAGAAAGTATCAAGCTTATTGGGTTTATTTTGTGGGGCCAACATACACCTTTCGCCTTCGTCATCCGAGACCCCTTCATCATCTGTTTCCCATGGGCCGTACTCTAGCTCCCTGTCATCATCACATCGGTCATCATCGTCGTATTTTGGAGAGTGTGGCACAGACGAGGTTATTGAAATATGCGCTTTAGCGGGCATACTATCCAATAACTGAGTGTCATATGGCATTCTATGCACAAACATTGGGGTGAAAGTCTTCGTCAATGGCTTGAGCTTTGGTACTTGGGCCAACCTTTGGGTACTAGGGTAGGTGTGCTGATTTAATTCTAGAGCACTTTGGAAAACATCGGACCGTAATGGCGAGTGAGCACTAGTACAGAAATGATCAAATGAGGCACCCCTTTGGAGGCGGGTCCAAAGGGGCGGGCAAAGCCTTTGTTGCACCCGCCTCCAAACCTCCGATCAGATTTATCTATTGGTTCCAAAACTTTGCACCTGCCTCCAATATCGTGTTTATTGGAGGCGGGTGCATTTTTGCAAATTTTAATCAATAGTGTTTCAAAAATTCTCTTTGTTTTGGACTGTTAAAAGTTGAAAATAAATTTGAAAATAATTCACTAGGATAATTTTGAAAGTTGAAAATAATTTTGAAAAAAGGCGATAAATTACTAGGTAATAAAAACCACAAGTTTTAGAAGAAAATATATAAATATATACTTTCGATTTTAAGTTTATATACATGAGTATATGTAGCCTAATGGTAAATTTAATGTGTAAGAGCCAAGTGATTCTACTAGAGCGAGTTCGATTCCTATTGGAGGCAGGTGTAACGGACACCCGCCTCCAATAACGATTAATTGGAAGGGTCATTGGAGGCCGGTGCACTCCAATAACCCATCACAAGGGAGGTGGGTGCGGGCGCCTCCAACAGGAGGCGGGTGTACACACCATGCACCCGCCTCCTAATGCCCTTAGGACCAGCCTCCCCTAAGCTATTTTGGTGTAGTGGAGATAGCCTCCCTGGGGAGTGGTTCGTCCGCTTCATTGATGCTAAGGTGGCGTCGATCTATTGCTGATTTAGAGACTCCAAGGCTGGTAGTTGACGGCGTATTGCCGTGGGGCTGGCAGCCTTCAATTGCTGAGCTGAACCGGGGCTGCTTGGGCATGTATCAAGGCTGGGCACAACAAGACTGGGGGTTGGATGGGCGCAGGTAGCTTGAGCATTAGGACGCTGGGCACAAGCTGCGCGCAGCTAGCCAGCTGAGGCAATTGGTCGAACAGATGAAGTGCCAACTTCGAGGGAGGCCTGGGTGAAGCCTGCTGGGACTAGCTGCACGCTGGGCTTATGGGCGACGGACTGGGATTGTGCGCTCAGTACAAAGCTCTGGGGCACGTCAGGGAAGGCCTGCTCGCACAGTTCTGGGCTCTGGGGCGAGTTTGGGGTGACTTGTGCGTGCGTCAATGTTGGGATCTGGGGCGCGTCTGAGGAGGCCTGTGCGCACGGTGCTGGGCCAATCTGGGGGGAATCTGGAGCGGTGGGTGGCTAGGGAGACAGCTAATGCTTCTTCTGCACAGGGGTATTTTCTTGGTGGAGCTTCTGCAAATACCACTTGTGTTTCACTTTCTGAGTCAGGGTTAATAATTGGAGGGCAACTTCAGCCGATTGGGAACTCGCTTCCAGATCGACAACTAGGGCTGGATAGCCACCCATTGGTTGTTTGTCCTGCTGGGTAGGTGGCTGTGTTGAATCATTCACAGGGATCTCTTGGATAGAAAGAGTGGGCTTCCTCTTAGCTGTTGGCGGTGGAGGCAGCTTCCTTTTCCGTTGATGCTTTTTGGAGGAGGTTTCTCCCCCTCGCGACAGTCAGATTCATGGTGCCCAACCTTGTAACAACGAACACAGTACTGCAGCATCTTCTCAAAATCCAGACCTGGGAGTAATCCTCTTCCACTAGTCTCCAACAATACAGAATCCGGCAAAGTCCTGAGCAGATCTATCTCCATGCACACTTTTAATTTTTTTACTCTTAATATAATTATGTATGGTTTACAATTAGCCTATACTTAATAAGTAAGAATATAAGGAGTGTTAAATTAACTATTTTAGGTGTTGTACATTGACATTTATAATAAACTGTACATTGATCAAAGTGGACTTTTCTGATGGAACGGAGGGAGTATTAGTACTACTCTTATTTATAATAATGCTATGTTGTTCCCATTTTGAGTATTGTTGGACACTTCATCCAGCCTATCCTTTTCTTTTCTTTTCTTGACATTCCTACCGTATCTCTTTTTTTTCTTAATTTGTTTAGAAATATAAGTTTTCAATGAGTTTTATTTTTACTCATGATATGGTTTGGAAGGCTCTCTCTTCCTTTCTTTATTTTTTCGATGAGACCTTTAGTTTAATGAAATTCAGCCTTTCTCGTTTGCAACTCATCTGTTGCTCTCCAGCCAACTCACTTACAGCTCCTAAAACTCATTGTCTTGTTATAAACTGTAACTTTTCTGAAATCAGTGGCGAATCCATAATCAATTTTTTTATGGGTCCAACATATGAACAAATTTTCTTTTTAGAGTAAAATACATATATAAATTTTGTTTTACCACTAAAAAATACACTATTAATAAGGGTGAGGGAGTGGGTTAGAGCGGTCCGAGGACCATCCCCTGGATCCGCTATGTCTATAACTCATAAACGGTTATAACACTTAACTCTTCTACTTGAACACTTGAACAGACAATTATAAAATGTAACTCTCTTGTAACTCATAAACTGTTACTCCCTCCGTTCTATTAGAAGGGTCCATTTTACTTAGGTACAACTTATTATGGATGTCAAGGTACAATACCTAAAATACTTAATTTGTCATCATTTGTTCCATTAATATCCTTACTTAAAAAGTAAGGATTAATTGTAGACCACACATAATTATATTAGTAAGGGCAGGAGATGTAAAAAAAACTCAAACTGGACCCTTCTAATGGAACGGAGGGAGTATAACACTTGACTCTTCTACTTGAACAGACTGTTATAAACTGTAACTCATAAACTATCACTTATAAACTGTTATAACACTTGACTCTTCTATTTGAACAGACTATTATAAACTGTTATAACACTTGACTCTTCTATTTGGACTGTTATAAACTCTAACTCTCCTATAATTCATAAACTGTTATAATAGTGAATACAAAAAGTTTGTAATGAATTTAATAGTGAATTAGTGATAAATAATCACCATATAGTTAGCTTAACGTTATCGACTTGTAAATAACCATTTCATCAATTATATAGGAAAATACTATAGTCCCTTCATGAAATCATATTCAGCCACTGAATAATAGCCTATGATGCATTACTATTGCAATTGCATAGGCCATTACTTAGGGATTGAATAGTTGATGGACTATAGTCTGACCCTCAATTACATATTTTTTCTATCATATATAAAATAATAATATTGGATTATATATATTACAAGAATAGGAACACTAAACCAGTAGTAGAGTCAGAAAATAAGATATCGGGGTCCAAGGTATATATTTTATTTTGCATAAATATATATATTTACATTTCAGCGAACTAATATGAATTGTTCATTTTTTATTCAAACATATTTATTTTTTTGAAAATCTTATTGTTATTACATCATGCACAATATGAATTAACTTTTCTACTTCAATATGAAATAAGTATTATACTAGCCATGTCACATTAAAATAGTTCAGTAATGCAGCAACTTTTGAGTTAAAGTATAATTCAAAATATGATTCTTTACATTGGCTGGAGGAAATAATATATACAATGTTTATAACAAAAATATTTAAGTATTTGTACTTGAAATTCAACTTTCATATCCAAAATCATTTAATCTTTTAAACCTTAAACCTTGAAAAGTTATATTGTATTTAACCAATAATACTAAAAGATAGAGCATAAAGACAATAATAAAATGATAATGATAACATATTTTTGCCCAAAACCATAAAGTTAACAGCAGGGACTAAAAAAAAAATTAACAGCAGGGACTAACAGAGAAAAAAAGACAGGGACTGAAAAAATAAAAAATAAAAAGACTAAAAAAAACCAGAAAAAAATGATGAACATGCACTCTTCTAATGGAATGGAGGGAGTGTAAATTGAGGCGAAGCATGACTCTGGTCGAATATTCGTATCCTCCATCCATCCATTTATCAACAACTATATATGGCAATGGAACTAATTCAGCTCCCTGCTTCCGTTTATAATTAATTTATGCCTGAAGGCCAGGTAATTAGATAGAAAAAGTGAAGAACATGTGTTTGGGGAATTTTGGGGTTACGAAGTGGTCACTAAGAACACTTAATAAGAATACAATAATCACTTACAAATGGGGATTTATGAATCAAAGTATTGAATCTAAGGCGTATAATAGTTGTTCTTAAAGAGTTTATTGCTCCCACTATACTTTCTAACCGGGTTTAATGGCAATACCCTTCTAGGATACAATAGATTCAGCAAACAACAAAGTAGAGAGTTTTTCGATTGTTTGACTAACACACCTATTTATAGATGTAAAGAGTCACCAATTCGTTGGTTATTATATATTGAGAAAATTTCCTGAAACAACTGTTCAAAGAATAGCCGCAGCTCTTCACTCAAAATTGAACTGGAAACAGTTTCCGCGAAAAGGTTCGACACTAGTTAGATGTCAAAACTCAACGTCGAACTTAGTCGCTGAAAATTCTCAACACAACCAAAATTCACTGATAGCGAACAAAGCTGGAAAAGGGTTATTTTGTGTAAAATTGTTATATACATGCGACTAAAATTACTTTTAGGCTCTGTTTTTTTTTTTTTCAATCTTTTCCAGAAAGAGTTTGTTTTGTGTAAAATTGATTTAAACATGCATGTGATTATTGTTCTCGTAAACAATATACGTTTTTTCATAACTTTAAATTGATACACACAATAAAAAAAATTGATACTTGTGAACACTACTATTCACTAAATTAGTGATACTTGTAATTTGAGAGTATCACTCTTAACCTACGAAGTATCACTACCACAAAAAAAACTTTAGAAAATACTAAAACTAAACCTACTATTGCATGCATGCGAGCATCCAAACCTTCTCAAAATTCTCGTCACATGTATAAACTGGTTTTAAATGAGTTTTGCGCTAGAAAAAAAATCTTTTTTTTTTTACTTCAAAAAAATGTATATCCAAGTATTCTCATTATTTTGAGTCCTAAAACTTGGTCTCGTGTCACATTTATTCCTAAATTAAAATTTTTTTTTCAACCCCTAAATTTGAATTTTCCATCTCCATATGATTCATCGCCGAAATTTTGGCCGAACCAACCCAACTCCATCATTGCCATCATAGAGAATACAGAGTTTCAGATTTGATTTAAAAGCTGAGAAAATAGTACTAGTTCAAGTCTATATTTGTTCATGTAATTCTTCGAAGGTAAGGATGACTTTTTTATTGCCTCCACTATTAGTTTTTTGACTTGTTTTTGCTTTAGTATTTTAATCATTGTTGATGTTGGATTCAGTATTGTAAACGTGTAATGATTTTGGGATATTAAGATTAGATTATACGGTAATTGATGGACCAGCATAAAACTCACTTTATGAAGGCCCCTACATATTGTAATATTATTTTGTAGAGTATATATGAGTCGTGTTATTTGCAATAATCATTTTACTAAATACTATAATCACTTAAAATGAAATGTACAATAATATCTCTACACTCACAAAAGTGTTTATCACGATAAGTTTTTAAAAAAAAAATTAAAATTAAAGAATACGCTGCTCTAAAAAATAATTAATTAATTAAAAATCAAAATCACGATAAAAAAGTCGGTCGTCTTCAACCTCCTGCGCCTAATTATGACAGAGGTTGAAAAAAGCTCCGCCCCAAGCCGATGCAGGTTGTCTTCAACCTATGTACCCCTCCACCATGGGTGCCGTAGATGTGCACCACCGGTTTTTTTCCTTTTTTTTTCTCAAATCCAACACTTTTTAAAAAATTTGTATAAAGGGTGTTTATAGATTTTGACCCACTAAAATTTTAAAATAAGTACTATAAATAGTATAATGTTTACTGCATTTAACAATTCCTTTATATAACTCTATGTTTGATTTCAGAGTCTTCCGCTTTTGTCAATTGTACATTATTTTTAATATTAAATTATCTTCCAAACCTTTGGGTTCATTTTGATTTTCTATTAAACCTTTATGAGTACTTTTTAAAGTTATTCTTGTTTAATTGAAGGAATAATTTGTGTAAATTAATTTTTCGCATTCTATATTTATAGCTTGGAGACTAGGACATAAATGTTGATCTGCACGTTTTAGGTGTATTATTTTAGGACTTGTTATGGCAATTCTCACGGGCTTTTGCCCAAGGCTTTAATGTTTATTTGCAGTTTTAGAGATCGGGCCTAAGAAGAAAAGAGTGTGCAAAAAAAAAAGTGAAAGAATTGGAGCAGATGAGTCACGCCTAAAAAGTCCACATGATTTGTGGGCTAAATCAAGAAGGACACCCGCAAGCAGAGCTGCGCACGGTTGAAGAAGAAGAAGCAAAAAAATAAATCAGCTTCCAGTGGGCCAATTCCAGTTGAAATTTAATCCAATTGGAATTTAATCCAACAACAATGAGTGGGCCTTTCTGTAATTTGAGTTCAATCCAATTCAAAAGTCAGCACATGGGCCGATTCCAATTCATTGAATCCAATTGGAATTTAATCCAATTCAATTGGATTTGAATCAGGTGGATGAAGATAAAGCAGTGGGCATGCGCAGAGTAATGCGGAGAAAGTAAAAAAGGAAGCAATGAAGTTTTTAGTAATTTACCAATCCAAGAAGGAATTAAAGAGAGAAGTTGGAAGTTACCAAAAAGTGAAAAGATTCCATGTGCTTAATTAATTCTCTTTCCAAGTAGAAGAATGTTTCCTTATTCAATTAGGAGATTGGTTAATTGCTGAATTGTATCCCTATATATATGCAATTATTCCTGCACTTTTGGGGGAGATTATTATATAGATAGCTTATTTTAGAGGACAACTTTTTAGAGATAAGCTTTTATATAGAAGTTTTATTAGATAAATTTTATATAGAATAGTTTCTTAGCTTACAAATAATTTTCGCGCAGGATACAGTTTCGCGTAGTGTAGTTTTCCTCTGTTTTTTCTCTGTTCTGTTTTGCTCTGTTTCGATCGCAACTTTGGATTTTCCCGACGGGCAGTCTACCGTTTGGCCAAACCACCGGGTACGAGATCGCAAATTCTTAAATTCCAGTACAGTATTCTCTTTTCTCTTTTAATGCCTTCTTTTATAATTATGTGTTTTTCGTGTTTTATCATGAGTAGCTAATTTATTAGTTCTGGTATTATGTAAAAAGCCATAATCCATGCATGTATGAAACCCAAGAATTAATCTAAGGTCTAATTAATTATGTTTCTAAATTGCCTGTGTTTATATGTCTAATTACTGAGATTATTGTAAGTCTGATCAACTTAGTTTAATCTGGTAGAGTCAGTGAGTGGCACAACTACCGGCCGAGTAGTACAGGTTTAATTGGGTAATAATTTCTAATGCATCGTCAGTAGGAATTATTAGTTTCGGGTTCTTCTAGTTCTTAATGCTTCTATTTGTTAATTAATAAGGTTTCCGGGGACTCGCGGTCTGTTAGTTAACGTAGTTAGAGAATAATTCCTTTGCGGGGACTCGCGGGGGATTATCGAGAATCTATGGGAGAATTGGGATTATTTGCGGGGACTCGCGTTAATACTATAACTGAAACGGCATAAGTAATTAGACAAGTTAAGAGGTTTATGATTGCATGCATGAGATTAAGGTGGATTTACATAATACCGGAATTTCCTCTCATTAATTGATAATTGTTTAAGTCTTTTATTTAATTATTAGTTTAATTATTATATTTAAGTGACAACTCTAAAGTCCCCTAAGAGACACAAAGGTGACTACTAGTCATAGTTTGGTTTTATTTGCACGTTAATTGGAATTTGAATTAAATTGTCGTCTCTGTGGATCGACCATGTCTACTACTGTGCTATATTTTATTAGCATCTTAATTGCAGGTTTTAAGCAGTATTTTTACTGTATTTGGTAGACCCACGACAAGTCATACCAAATGTCATTACACAGTTTTTATTCCTTTGACTTACGGTCAAAGGGGAAAAAAAAACTAATTTTGTAAATTCAAGAGGCAAAAGTCAAAGTACTATGAAAACACAATGGACAATTTAGCCTTTTTCTTTTTTGGAGTCTTTCGATTCTTAATTGAAAGTAGGAATTTTTCCTTTAGTAAAAGCAAAATTCGGAGTACAAATTCCAAAGCAGGTTTTCTGAAAGCACCTCCATTGAAGTGAAGACAGCAAAGGCGCCCCCTTTTTGCACTTCCTCACTCCTCCATGGCTGTGGAACAGAGAGCAACAGCAACTGTGAGAGTTCAACACATCCCTTATACAGCTACTGCTAAAGACCTCTTGGCTTTCTTGGAATCGGTCATCGGGGAAGGTACAGTATATGCTTGTGAAATCTTCTCAGAGAGGAAGAATTGGAAGTCCAGAGGCCATGGTAGGGTCCAGTTTGAGACCCTTGATGCAAAGCTGAAGTCTTTAATGCTAGCCGAGGAGAGAGAGCTATTGTTCAGAGGTTCCCATTTGAGGCTCTCGCATGCCATTGATGAGGTCATATACAGACCTCTCAAGCCTCAGCTCAGAATTGAAAATGGGGCTCTACATGTTGGGTTCTTGGTGAAGGAGGACTGTATGAATGTTTTGGAAGCTTGGGATACCGTTAGATTTTGGGTTATTCTTGAGAGAGAGAGAGAGATCATTGAAATTTGGTTGACCCATGGCCAAGAATGCTATAAGCTGGAACTACAGTTTGGTGATGTGCTAGAGACCTGTAACTGTTCTTTCAAGAATGCTCCAAACTCCACTACAGCAGTTCTTCTGAAGGTAGGGTTTAATTATTCGTATGCCTTTTTTTTCACTCTTTTTATACTCTGTGTTCTGGGATTTGTTGTTTATGCATGTGATTGAAATTATTTTGCTAGTTGGGGCATGAAGGATAATGTTTGGATTGAAACTTATTGCTCATCTGGGGTGTTGATTGGCTTCCATTACTCTTCTTTCTTGATGTTTCTTCTTATTTGACTGAGTGATCAGTTTAGTTGTGAATATTTGCAAGAACTGATCTTTGTGTTCTGGCTAATGTGATTGGTAGTTGACTAAATTATGAAGTATAACAGATGGACAGTTGGAAGATAGCTTTGAATTTTGTTTTGATGTTTCTTTTTACATTTTCATGCAAAAGCTGCAGATTCATTTAAGATATTGTTGTAATTTGATAGGACTTGTCGTTGGTCTACCAAATACAGTAAAAATACAGCTTAAAACTTGCAATTAAGATGCTAAGAAAATATAGCACAGTAGTAGACAGGGTCGATCAACAGAGACGACAATTTAATTCTAATTCCAATTTAACATGCAAATAAAACAAAACTATGACTAGTAGTCACCTTTGTGTCTCTTAAGAGACCTTAGAGTTGCCACTTAAATTTAGCAAAATAATAATTAAACTAATAATTAAATAAAAGACTTAAACAATTATCAATTAATGAGAGAAAATTCCGGTATTATGTAAATCCACCTTAATCTCATGCATGCAATCATAAACCTCTTAACTTGTCTAATTATTTATGCCGTTTCAGTTATAGTATTACCGCGAGTCCCCGCAAAGGAATTATTCCCTAACTACGTTAACTGACAGACCGCGAGTCCCCGCAAACCTTATTAATTAACAAATAGAAGCATTAAGAACTAGAAGAACCCGAAACTAATAATTCTTACTGACGATGCATTAGAAATTATTACCCAATTAATCATGTACTACTCGGCCGGTAGTTGTGCCACTCACTGACTCTACCAGATTAAACTAAGTTGATCAGGCTTAATAAAATCTTAGTAATTAGACATATAAACACAGGCAATTTAGAAACACAATTTAATTAGACCTTAGATTAATTCTTGGGTTTCATACATGCATGGATTATGGCTTTTTACATAATACGAGAACTAATAAATTAGCTACTCATGATAAAACACGAAAAACACATAATTATAAAAGAAGGCATTAAAAGAGAAAAGAGAATACTGTACTGGAATTTAAGAATTTGCGATCTCGTACCCGGCGGTTTGGCCAAACGGTAGACTGCCCGTCGGGAAAATCCAAAGTTGCGATCGAAACAGAACAGAACAGAGGAAAAATAGAGGAAAACTACACTGCGCGAAACTGTATCCTGTGCGAAAATTATTTTTAAACTAAGAAACTATTCTATATAAAATTTATCTAATAAAACTTCTATAGAAAAGCTTGTCTCTCTAAAAAATAAGCTATCTAAGAAAAGCTATCTCTCAAAAGTGCAGGAATAATCCCATATATATAGGGATACAACTCAGCAATTAACCAATCTCCTAATTGAATAATGAAACCTTGTTCTACTTGGAAAGAGAGTTAATTAAGCACATGGAATCTTTTCACTTTTTGGTAACTTCCAACTTCTCTCTTTAATTCCTTCTTGAATTGGTAAATTGCTCAAAACTTCATTGCTTCCCTTTTTTTCTTTCTCCGCGTCATTCCGCGCGTGCCCACTGATTTGGCTGATTCAAATCCAATTGAATTGGATTAAAATCCAATTGGCTTCAATTAATTGGAATCGTGCATGTGCTGAATTTTGAATTGGATCAACTCCACTTGCATGAAGGCCCACGGTTTTTGTCTTCATCCACCTGATTCAAATCCTGTTGAATTGGATTAAATTCCAATTGGATTCAATGAATTGGAATCGGCCCATGTGCTGATTTATTTTTTTGCTTCTTCTTCTTCAACCGTGCGCAGCTCTGCTTGCGGGTCTCCTTCTTGATTTAGCCCATAATTCGTGTGGGCTTTTTAGGCGTGACTCATTTTCTCCAATTCTTTCACTTTTTTGCACACGCTTTTCTTTTTAGGCCCGATCTCTAAAACTGCAAATAAACATTAAAACTTTGGACAAAAACCCGTGAGAACTGCCATAACAAGTCCTAAAATAAAACACCTAAAATGTGCAGAGCATAATTCGAGTTCTCTTTTTCATTTTTTCAGCTTAAACATGCACCAAAAATACACCAACAAATTTCTGGACCCAATATTAATTCGAAGTTCAGTGCTGACAGATATCATATTTGCAAGGAGAACTTCGACTTTATTTGGGTTCGTACAACTGACTTTTCTAGTGTGAAGTCAATTGGACTTTCATCATCTCTTTGTTTAGAAATCAAGGAAGGATGTCCAGATTTGATAGAACTTTTTAACCAACTGTCATACTACAATCAAGATTTGATAGAACTAACTCCTGAAGCAGCAAAAGTTTCCATTGCATCTGACCTAGTTCCACTTATAAAATGCCACCCTGATTTCAAAAAACCATATGAGATCTTTTCCAGCTTAACTCCCTGGCCCATACCCAAAAACTGAGTGCTACGAGCTCCTAAGCCCTCTTCTTTCAATGTCATGCCTGCCGAGCCAGTAGACGTCTTAAGGTAAGCTCTTCCTGTTGCAGTGTCTTTTGTAGTCTCTGGGAGTGATTTTCCAGCCTTTACAATTGCAATTGCTAGGCCAGAAGCCCCTTTCCTTTGACCTATCCCTCTTATCCATAGCTTGCTTGAAAGACTTTGGCGCTGTTGATGCCAACTTGATGGCAGAACTTAGTAGATTGCCCATGGAGACTGCAACTTTGATTCTTCAAAAAATGCATAAGCTCCCGCGTATGTGCTATGAACCTGTGTCATTCATCAAGGACAGGTTAGAAGAAAATGGTAAAGGTCTAGGTTCATCATCCCCTGGCCGTGTAAAAAACAATAATATTATGACTTGTCATAGACTGCTTGTAACACCATCAAAGATTTACTGCTTGGGTCCAGAGGTTGAAACATCAAACTATATTGTGAAGAACTTTTCTGGATATGCTTCAGACTTTGTGAGAGTTACTTTTGTAGATGAAGATTGGGGTAAACTTACACCGCATACTGTTTCTACACATTTGGAGCGAGGTTTGCTTGCCAAGAATTACCGGACAAACATCTACTACCGGATTTTGTCTATTCTTCAAGATGGGATTGTAATTGGACAGAAAGATTCCTTTTTTCTGGCCATTTCGGCTAGTCAATTACGTTCAAGTTCAGTTTGGATGTTTGCCTCTAATGAAAATTTGAGACCAGAGGAGATTAGAGATTGGATGGGTTGCTTTAACAAGATCCAAAGTGTGTCAAAATGTGCTGCCAGGATGGGTCAGTTGTTTAGTACCTCTTTGCAGACTCATGAAGTACCGGTACAGCAGATTGAGGTTATTCCTGACATAGAAGTAACTACTGATGGCGATACCTATTGCTTCTCTGATGGTATTGGCAAGATTTCCAGAGCTTTTGCCAGAGAGGTTGCCCAAAAGTGTGGATTAAACCATACCCCCTCCGCATTTCAAATACGCTATGGTGGCTATAAAGGAGTGCTAGCTGTTGACCGCGGCTCTTTCCGGAATATATCTTTACGGAGTAGCATTCTCGAATTCGAGTCTGAAAACAGGATGCTTAATGTAACCAAGTGGAGTGAAGCAATGCCTTGCTTTTTAAACCGGGAGATAGTTACTCTTTTGTCCACCTTGGGCGTTGAGGACCAAGCATTTCTTGAATTGCAAGATAAGCAACTACAAGTGCTCAACAAGATGCTGACAAGTCGAGAGGATGCAGTCGATATTGTGGCAAGCATGGGGATTAAGGAAACAAAAAGCATTGTGGTGAGAATGTTGGAATGAATTCCAGAAATGTGATGGAAATGGAAAAGGTGGTAAAAAATGGGATGCTTTTTGTTCTATGGAAAAAAATAGGGTTGTTGCATTTGCAGAATGCAACTTTATAACTGAAATTGCATTTCTCAAATGCAATTTTATATTTTCACTTCTTAATTACTTATTTACTAGATATTGATTTAAAATACTGGAATTGCATTATGTAAATGCAACTTCAAAAAAAAAAAATTTTAAAAAATTAAATAATTGAGTGGTGCCGTCAAAATTGACGGAAGTTTACAGAATGTTAGATGCATTCTTAAGAGATGGGAGTTGCATTTGGCAAATGCAACTGTGGAAATTATCATAATTGAAATTAAAATTTTCCCTCAAAATTGAGGAGAGTTTACAGAAATGAAGGGGGGGAGTATTCTGTGAACGTGTGCTTGGATTTGTCAAATTAAAGTTTACAACTGTGTAAATGCTTGAAGGATTCAAGCATAAAAACAACATTTGGAGCACGTGAACAATGAGAAGTTGGAGTCAACAAAGCACCAAATCATCTTTCACGTTTTAGTGTTTTACCTTCCATAAGCATTACTATACTGTTAAGTTATCTTTGCTTCTCATATACAACCCTGGATCACTTAATAGTCACATGCAAAGAGACTTTTCAAAGAAAAGATCACTGTACAAAGTGCAAGTGAAAGCTAATATGCTAATGTAATAGATTCAAAACTCCTCAGCATAGCTACATTACAAAGAGAGGAACTGATATTCCACTATTTTGTAGTTTGTACAAGTCACCACATTTCCAATACATGGTTTTTACCAATAGTGTCACTAGTTTCCAGTTTCAACACTTCCTCCAGTACAGATATGATCACACAAAAGCAATGGTTGAAATAACATTTGCAGTCCAAAGTTTCAGCCACAATTCCAGTCCAGAATTTCAGTCAAATACCGAAATGCAAACCAATTTCAGTCCATAAATCTAGAATTTCAGACCAGAAATGGAGCAAGGAAATTCTAAAAATGCAGAACAGTTCTAAAAATTTCAGTCACGATTCCAGCAACCAAAACCAGAAATGTAGTTCAGCAACTGAAGCTCAGTAAGCAGCAAGAGCATTTTTTGTAACAATTCAATAGCAAGAGCATTACCGACAAGAAAGCAATTCAAGCAGCAGCTAAATTTTGTAACAAATTACTGCATAAACCAACTCCATAAATTACATAAAACAGCAAGAACATTATCAAAATTTCAGTCCATCTCTACTGTGTAATTCTTAACAAATCCAGAAATGAAATCCAGGGCATGAACACCGGCAGCCCAAAAACAGACAAACCAGCAATTATTACTAACCTGCAGTTCGGTTAATCAGAAATGCATCAAGCAAAAGATGCAGTCCAAAGTTTCAGCCACAATTCCAGTCCAGAATTTCAGTCAAATACCGAAATACAAACCAATTTCAGTCCATAAATCTAGAATTTCAGACCAGAAATGCAGCAAGGAAATTCTAGAAATGCAGAACAGTTCTAAAAATTTCAGTCACGATTCCAGAAACCAAAACCAGAAATGTAGTTCAGCAATTGAAGCTCAGTAAGCAGCATTTGTTACAGCCCCTAAAACTGGCTGCAGACAGAACCACCAGCAGTCCAGTCGCGCGGCAACCCAATACGGGAAGTTTAATTCAGCCACCAAAAGTTCCTAATTCCGGCACTGGGTTGGATGGTTTTCATAGCCCAGTATATCCTCCAATTTTCGTGCACCAATTTGCCTCAGCAGTGGCCAATTTCCACCATCCAAAACTCGGTGAACAGTAGATCCCGCAACCTAGATATTGGAATATCCCGATTTCAATTTTTGCTTTCCTTCCAAGCACGAATTTCTCCCAATCGATTGGAGATATCATAATCTCCTCAAAATATGCATCAAAATGGGATGGGCAGTCCAAATTCCCGCCAAGACCGAAGCCACTATGCCGCACCACCAAAAACCAAATTTGGCCAGGAGCTAGAAGAACTTCAATTTGAATGGGTAATCTTCAGCTTTCTCGTAGAAATCTGTGGTTCAGCTTGAATTTGTGGGAACTAAAAATTTCCCTTTGGGAGAAAATTTTCTAGACAAAGAATCTCTCAAACCCTATTTAATTTTTAGGGCTTTTTCCAATCTATTCATTTGGTGTATACGTTTTCTTTAAAAAAATTAAAAAACAAAATCTTTAAAATTGCATTTAACGAATGAAATTTTGATCTTACTTCCGTCAAGTTCAAATTTTCCGTCAAACAAAACCCAGGAAAAAAACACTACTTCAAGTTGCATTATGCAAATGCAACTTTTACATTTTAAATTAATATCTCACATTTAAATAATTGAGAAGTGAAAATATATAGTTGCATTTGGTGAATGCAACTTTATATGAAGAGTTGCATTTCATGAATGCAACAACCCTATTTTTTTCCACATAACAAAAAGCATCCTATTTTTTACTACCCTTTCTATTTTCATCACACTTTGGGATTTTTCTCGAGAATGTTGCTTCATGGTTATAAACCTGATGCTGAGCCTTATCTTTCAATGATACTTCAGTCTCATCGTGAAAACCAGCTTTCTGATGTAAGGAGTAGGTGCAGGATATTTGTTCCAAGGGGCTGGATCCTACTAGGATGCCTGGATGAATCGGGAATTTTGGACTATGGACAGGTTTTTGTTCGTATAACAATGACCAAGAATGAGCTACAAGGTGGTGAAAAGAAATTTGTTCTAACAGATGATGGAACAGCAATAGTTACGGGGAAGGTTGTGGTTACAAAGAACCCATGTCTTCATCCTGGAGATGTCAGGGTCCTTGAGGCTGTTTATGAGGTGGCTTTAGAAGAAAAAGGTCTTGTGGATTGTGTTTTCTTCCCCCAGAAAGGTGAAAGGTATGAATATCATATCTGAGTCCTAATATTAATTGAATCGTTGCCATAAGTAGTATTGAAGAATACTTCCTGAAATCTATCATTTGTCATGAAACTTCATACTCTACTGTCATCTTACTATATTTGCAAGAAGTTATTTAAGAAAATGCATATGCTTTCATCTGGAGCTCTTGGTTTGTGGATAAATGTATTCATTCAAAAGAGAGGCGAGGCCTGCATAGTTAAAGCATCGTTTGTCTACAACTGAATGAAAGTCACTGGTCTTATATCGAAAAGATTAGAAATTTTTCTAAAACCTCATTTTTTTTTTTTTCCCAGTGTTGAAGGTCAAACTCAGCAGGATTGCATGAAAAAACTCTGGACTTGCTGTTGTTATTTGAGTTCATTCTTCCTGGTCTATATGTGTGTTATTACTGTCCTTGGCATGATAATGTTTTTTCTGCATCTAGAATATATCATTCCTCTAAATATGTAACAGTACTTTTGTTATACATGTGCGCCACTCTTGCATGATCCTCTGCAAGGTGACAATGTCTTTCACTTTCTTTCATCTCGGAGAAAATGGGGCTCTGCATGATTGAAACATAGGAAAACTTAAAATTACTAATAACTACTTGTATTATATTCAATTGATTTCTTCTGCGTATTTTGTTGCTACTTCTCTCCCTTTTGAAGAAGAATGGCAATTATCCTTGGCAAATCACAAGTGGCCCTGTTGCTTAAGAATCCAAGTACTTGCATGTGAAAACTAAAGGCTTTGTATTTGCAGGCCTCATCCCAGTGAATGTTCTGGTGGTGACCTTGATGGTGATCTATACTTTGTTAGCTGGGATGAAAGTATTATTCCGCGTAAAACAGTGGCACCCATACATTGATAGGAGAAAGCGTATTGTAGATCATGATGTCACCTTAGAGGTAACGTTTGCTGTTCACCTGTATCTGATAATTGGTTTCCTTGTCAACTCTACTATTCTTCAATCTTGATGATATTTGCAGGAAATTCAGAAATTTTTCGTAGACTACATTATCAGTGATACCCTGGGCACCATTTCTACTGCACATTTGGTGCATGCAGACCGTGAACGTGATAAAGCTTTGAGTGCAAAATGCCTTCAGTTAGCTGCACTTCACTCTATGGACGTTGATTTTGCAAAAACAGGGTCTCCGGCTGAGATGCCTCAGTTTCTGAGACCTAGAGAGTTTCCAGACTTCATGGAAAGGTGGGAAAAACCTATGTACACCTCACAAGGAGTGTTGGGTATACTTTACCGGGCCACTCTGGCATCTCCTGTTCCTAGCAAGTCTAGCTATGCTTTCTCAGCAAAGATGGTCGAGGATGATTACGACAATGAACTTGTAGTCGATGGTTATGAGGCCTTCCTTGAAACTGCTGAAATTCACAAAGGGATGTACAAGGATAAAATGAACACTTTGCTGACCTACTATGGAGCAGAGACTGAAGATGAAATTCTGACAGGGAACTTGCGGTACAAATCAATGTACCTGCAAAGAGATAACAGGAGATATGGAGAGCTGAAAGACCGTATTTTAGTATCTATCAAAAACCTGCAGAAAGAAGCCAAAGGGTGGTTTGAGAGCAGTTGCCAAACAGGTGAGGAAATGAAACTGGCATCGGCATGGTATCATGTTACTTACCACCCGAGCAATTGCGAAGGAAGCACCAACTGCTTGAGCTTTCCATGGATTGTTGGTGATCTGCTTCTCAGTATTAAGTCAAGAAATCAAGAACAACAACAGGTTTGCTCTGAGAGTTAGAAATTTGTTTACAATAGATGGTGATGGTTGACCTCCCCTGATTGCCATCGCTGAACGGCGTCGTAAGAAAGACTCATCCTTTTGTGAAAATAGCAATTCGAGTGTGTATGTTTAGCAGTGTTTGCTTCCGGTCGTAGAAATTGTCAAATGCTACTGGATTCAGTTAACAAGTGTGTCTGCTTTCTTATCTCCTTTTACCATCTTTGTTTTCTCTCTTGTGCTTCCACTAGTTCATTCTTTGTGGTTAAAGTCATTAATGTATGGGTGAATTACATCAACGTAGTCCGAGGTTTTGTCAAATTAAAAATAAGTCTATAGTTTTAAAAATTGTAAATACATCCCTATAGTTTGGTCATAATTACAAAATTGATCTCTGTTAATTACAACTAAAAACAAACATAAGCTTTCATCAAGATTTTCAGGATTGGTTCAGCAAAAGTTTAGTTCAAACTCATTCCAAAAAACAGGGCAACAAATATTTAAAAAAACATTCGCCATAGGGCGGCATATGTTATAAAAACATCGGCCATATGTAGGCAGATGTGTCCTCTCCTCTCTTTTTTTTCTTTTTTTTTTTTTTTTTTTTCTTTTTCTCCTCCGGGCTGCATGCCTAAATTCCAAACACCAGTCTACATGTGGCAGATGTTTTAGAAAACATATGCCAAAGGTAGGCAGATGTTTGGTTTGTGAGATGTTGGAGTATAGAGCTCAGTTATATCTTTTCAATTTTAAAATGTTTATAAGGTACCTATATTTAGTTGAATTGTCCTTGCAAATAACACAATGCTTCAATTATTGTCACTCTCTTTGTTAGAAAAAATATAAAAGGAAAAGGCAAAAGCCAACACAAATCTTAGTGGCTCTTTTGTCTCTTAATTTTAATTTTTGAAAATTCAAATGGCAAAGAATGGTAATTTTCCAAAATTTCAGGGATAGTTATATATATGTTTTGCTAGAAGGAAAAAGGTAATTTAACCTAAAAAAAAAAAGAATATCAGCAGAAAGCATCAAAGACCAAGAAAAAAAGGGCAAAGGTGCATTTTTGCCACTAATATTTTTTTAGGTCCAAAAATGCCACCGACGTTTCTAAAAGGGTTCAACTTTGCCCTGCCCCAAATCAAAATTGCCACGGACAATTTCTATTAAATCTGATGAGTTATCATATTGACTTGGTTATCTTACGTGGCACCCATCTTACGTGGTCTTGGCTTACAGAAACCTAACGTTCAGGCGGGAGAATTAAAGCCAGAATCTTCGAAGGAGGCGGGATAAAATTAAAGCCCTAACTATAGCCAAATTCATTTGATCGAGAAAAGAAGCTTAACCGCAAAAGGGGAGGCGAATATTGTGATTCAAAGAGAAGAGAAGGCACGTTCGAGAAAAAAAAGGAAAAAAGGGGGAGGAATAATGCGGGGACTTATTCATGCTGTAATTGAAGTGCTTCCTACGGCAAAGCATAGGTGGTGTGACAGACATATCTATGCGAATTGGTCTAAGAAGAATAGGGGAGATCCATTAAAATCGAAATTTTGGCACACTGCTTGGTCCACATTTGAAGAAGAGTTCAACGATAATTTGAAGATATTAGGAGGTATTAGTTCACACGCTGTAATTGATTTGATGAATTATCCACCCCATACTTGGTGCCGTGCTTATTTCAGTTCTAGATGCAAGAGTTGGGCAATGGATAATAACATGTCAGAAAGCTTCAATAGTTTTATTCTAGAAGGAAGGCATAAGCCAATCAGGACAATGCTTGAATTTATTAGGAAAAAGGTAATGAACAAGATTGGCATGAGAGCAAATGCGTTTCAAAAATGGTTTACTGACTACAGTCCATACAGCATGGATCTTTTTCAAACAAGTAAGCATATGGCTGTGGGATGTTCTTTGTTGTTCAATGGAGATTGTGGATACGAAATTAGTGAGGGAGAAGACACTCACACTGTGAATCTGCAAACACAGTCGTGCACATGCAGGGTTTGGGATGTGAGTGGAATTCCTTGTCAACATGCAATTTGTGCTCTAGTTCACAGCAAGCAAGATCCAATGAGACATATATCTCACTACTACCACAGGAATTCGCACCAAGCTACTTACAATTTTAAAGTCATTCCAGTTAGAGGAAAAAGATTTTACAAGTTAAACAATTACCAGCCCATTGAGCCTCCTTCTGTAGAGAAGCCAAGAGGCAGACCAAAGTTAAAAAGGAGAAGGGAAGAAACTCAGTCCAGAAAAACCCAACACAAGTTATCGCGCAAGGGTCAACGTCAAACTTGTAGCATTTGCAAGCAAGCTGGACACAATAAGGCAAAGTGTAAACAGGTTAGGTACTCATGTCATTTTCTGTTTTACATATATATATATGTGTGTGTGTGTGTGTGTGTGTGTATAAAGGTTTAGATGTTGTTGCATTTTTACTATGTTAATGCTTCTATTGTTGTAACGGTTCTGAATTGGTTATTCTTAATTTCATTTTTTCACACTTTACTTAGAGAGCATCTGGCAACAATGGTGAAGTGTCAACAGAAAATGAAGTAACCTCGTCTCAGGCTCAACAAACTTCAGCTACACAGAATACTGCCTCACAGAATGGTCCTCTTGCTTTACACACAGTTGTAACTCAACAAGAAGGTGGGAGTTTAATAGCAAGAAGTGTTGTGAATTCAAATCAGGCTCAAGAGACTTCAGTTGTTTCAAATTCCAGAAGTTCGAGATTAAAAAAGCAAGCAGCTAGAGCATTAGCTAAAAGGCATAGCAGAAGCATTACTACTGCTACAAGGGGTGTAGGCGTTCTTTTTAATAGTAGAACTGGATCAATGACATTGAATGTGAGACGTTTTTCCTTTTAATTAGTTATGCAATTTTGTTTTTAAAAATTTTCTTAATTATACATATGTGTTCGCAGAGTGGTCATACTGTGCAGGTAATGTATGAAGGCTCACAACCCCACATTGAGAACCCAAATGTCAGATTCTCCATTCCAAATGAGAGAGCACACGGATCAACAAGAAGTGAAAGTAATGGTGGTACTTCATCAAATGTCAGAAGGAAGATTGGTTTTAGGAGTGTTGGTGATGGTCCAGTATGGCAGTACCATTGGAAAACATGCCTTATAAGCCACCTGGGCTACAATGGAAGGGTAACAAATGCATCACATCAAGGCAGCTGTTAGCAGAGAAAGAGTTGAGAAGTAAAAGGGAAAACGACAGTGCAAGTGATCCAAACTTTCAAGCTAATAAGTGAACTTGATATGTTATGTGTTGGTGTGGAACAATGTTGTTTTAAGTTGGTTATGTCTGATTTAAAGTTTTAAGATTGCATTTTGGATGGTTCACCTTTAGAACTTTAAGGATGATTGTGGTTGACTGATAGAAATAGTAGTTAAAGGCTGGGTGTAATATATCATTATAGAAATAGTAGAACAAGGGATTAAAATATTGAATCAGGATTAGCTTTATTAGCCCTCATCAAATGCTTTGAGTGGCATTTTTACATGGTTTGTTTGATGATGAAAAACCTTTATTTTACCATGGGCAATGCAAAGTTCCATTTCAGCCAAAGCAATTTTGTCTTTGATATATATTTTTTTTTTGGAACAATGCTGCTCGGCTCAGTTCTACATATTCCTCCTCCAAGGGATTTTTTCATTCTCTTTTAAAAGTATATTTTTTAGATTTGAGCTAAAACAAACACAGGTGGTATATGTGATTTGAGTTAAAATTTAAAAATACCAGTGATGTTCTCGTATACCACCGGTTTTAAAGCAATAGTTTTTACAATGGAGAAAAACTCTATACCCAAACCTTTAACCAATGAACACAGCACAAAATTTCAGAAGAGCACTGAGTAGAAGCAAGTCAAAAACAGGGGACTCAAATGTTGTTTTACCACTGGAGAATCATGTCATAATCTCAGCCTCCAAATGTTGTATTCTTTTAGAAATTTGTTTTCTTCATTGTGCACAACATCTCTAAATTTGTCAGATCTTCGTCTCCATTTTAAGCAAATTATTCTCCCTAGGAAGGTCATTAATTAGAGCTTTTGCTCTATCACACGTCTTCATCATGCGACAGAAATACCCACAACTCACAACCCATTTCCTATAAATATCACTCAATTTCATCAACAATCAGACATTATAAACAATACAAATGTAACCAGCAATTGTTCATTCACTTCATTTAAAATTAGGGTGAGTAAAATCCACAACCTGTATTGGTCTCCTTCCTTGACATCCAACTGTTGATTCTAACCCATAAAAGTATTATACTGCGGCTTCTTCGTGGTGAACCGCAGGTGATCTCATTCGGAATCCATAAGAAGAAGATGAGCTAGCAACCGGTGGTAATGAAAAAGATTTATCGCATGACTATTTTAACAATAGTGAACGTGTGCATACCTGAACTGAATATTCCTCCCCCTTTTTTCCCTGTTTTTTCTCGAACTGAATAGCAAATTACGCAGCTTAAAAGTCCGCATCCAAACAGAAAGCACCGCATGTAAATGCTACTGGTAATTATAAGGAATGAAAAAGAAATGTCCAGATCAATTGAAAAGCAACAGAATGCAGGAAAACAAACTAGAAGAGATTCCAGCAGCAGACCCTGCAGCCTTGAGTGACAACTTTCTGTAATTACCATTGTCGGACAATGTACCAACACCCTGGGCAACTGAGGTACCTATATCAACACTGGGACCTTCTGGCCCCAGAGAGTTTCCAGTTCCCAAAGTGATACAAGCAGCCAGTGCCTTAAAAACTGGCCCCAGAATTGCTTTCACTTTAATTGGCAAATTCCAATTGTTTGGATCCTCCAAAGCATTTTTAAACAGGTTTAGCAAAGTAACTAACAGACCCCCACAAGCAGGAACGAAGATAACACGCTGCCATTTTACTTGAATAGGCTCCTCTGTTAACCACGAGGCACCTCCATCAGGAATACCATCCCAAAAGATGTCGCGTATTTCATGCACCTAATATGATTCACAAATGAGAAAAGAACAGAAAGATCAGTTATGACTTGCAAGCAAGAAATCCAATAACGTAGATCATGCAAGCAAAAATCCTATAATGGATGAAGCTTCCATCCCTAGGCCTTAATTACCACCTGTCAGTTGTGTTGTAAAGAGTTGCTTGAAACCAAATGAGATATTACAGTTTGATTCAGAAATCAAGTAGAGACATATTTCCTTTTATTTCTTTGTGGGCATTGATTTTACGAATGAACAAATTGATCAATCTGCATCCCTTATTCTCCAGAAGCCAAAAAACATCAAGAAAATGGAAAAAATGAATGATTAAGCTTGTGGGTTTTTCTTGACATAGAAATTAGAAAAAGAAAGATAGAAACTTTGGAAGTGCTATACTCACGGCAACGTTGAAAAGGACAACAACAAAACCAGTGAAAGACCAACGAGGCAAGCAGAGATAATAGCTTTGTTCTCTGGAGAAACAATCATACCATCAACATCATCATCTTCTTCTCCTTCCTCCTCATCTTTATCATCATTGTTGTTGTTTGTGCTGCTGAAACCAATCCTGAATTTTCCGATTTGGCGCAGCCCCAAGTTACTACTAATAACAGGAGCTGGACTAGCATTCATGCTAGTTCCGAGTACCAATACAAATTCTGAAAACAAGGTATTGGTATTAACATTAGCAATGGCATATCTTTCAGTGAAAGGAGTAGAACCATAAATGTCAGGCAAGAACAGCTTATTACCACAAAAGTTAGAACAGCAACCCATAAAAATCAAACAAAATTTACAGAAAGGTCCCTTTGTGATGATTTTAGTGTTGCTTATACAATATGGATATAATAGGGTTGAATTACAAACTGAGAATGGTAGGAAGAAAACAGAGAGATATCCGAATGAATCCCATAATCACAGCTTCAGTTGCTGTTGGATAAACAGCAGGACCCACCAACTAGGCCACCATAGGCCATAAGGTTGCTAGAAAAAGAAAACCTTGCCAAAACCCAAAGGGCAAATAACAATGGGAGGTTAGTTTTGACGAGTTTTGGTTTTGACATTAATTTTTAAATATGAGAAATGTATTGAAAATATAAATTGTGTAGTTGAAAAGTAGAGATGTATATAGGAAATGCTAAAAAATTAATATAATATTCAAAACTTCAAAAAAAAAAAAAATATATATATATATATATATATGGTAATGAACAGGGTCACCCAACTCTTCAAATGATTTATTTTTTGTCATTTAACTTCTTCTTCTTTTTCTTTTTTTTTTTTTTTCTCATTTTACCCTTGAACTCTTAAATGTGCACTACCCATTTTGTTAATTTTGGTGGAATGAATAAAGTTAACCCTAACCTAATTATTATATACCTAATTTCGCCTAAATCAAATTTTACATTTACTTCTGCAGTCTTTTCGCTTCCTTTGTGTACCTCCAATTTTAGTTCCTTTCCAATTTCTTTGCTTCCACTAGCTCGCATTAATAAGTAAAGAGTTGGTATCCCATCCCCATGAGATAAAAATAACCATGTCCTTCTTTCATCATTTTAACTTCTGCGTATCATGTGTTGTGCATTGTAGATTGCGTCCTCATAAACCAACACCCTCAAAACTCGTCAAATTCGATAAAATAATTACACTGGATTTTCAATATGTCCAATAATTGTAAAATCTATGCATGACTGGAAAATAAGACTTATCTTTTTTGTTTTGCTAATCCATTCATGATATGTATGATTTAGAATGAAATACATCGCAAGTGAAATCTCCCAAGAATGAGAAGGCGCGTTGGTGGAGGTAGAAGAAAAGAAAATGAAGTCAAAGTGGAGATTAACAAAGGATTAGAGATGGCAAAGAGACCGCATAAGTAGACTATTTAAAGAGTTCGGTGGCTTATTAATCATTCCCTAAACCCAAAAGAGGCTAATAAAAGGCTTGCATTGTTGAAGAATTAGGAAACTAGCTGTGTATGGTAGTTACCTAATCCTGTAGGTATCAAACAAATAATCAGAATCTAGTTTATGGTAACGTAAGGAGTGGTTCCTAATTTGACTTTATGAAACAATGTTAGAATAGGAAACAAGGAGTTGCCTAAATCTGAATCCTAGTTTAATTCTGTTTTCTAGTTAGTTACCTAATCCTAGGAGATTTCAGTTGTTCTACATGGTATCAGAGCCCTTAGGTTACTGCGCTGAATTACAAACCTGCCATGGTCGGCTCAACCGCAGGTTCCATGGGTACAAACCTGCCATGGTCGGCTCAACCGCAGGTTCCATGGGTACTGAAAGTTCAGGAGGAACAACTTCAGGCCCCGTAACCTTAGAACCAACGGCAAGCAACAAACTTCATCTGATTGAGCATCCTCGTCTGATTGCGTAGAAATCAGATGTAGAGGGGTCAGCTCTTATGGTAAAAAACCAAAAGTAGGAAAACAGGGGAGAAATCGACATTGGTGTGAACATTGTAAGAAACCATGGCACACCAAAGAGACTTGCTGGAAACTACGTGGAAAGCCTGCAAATCTGAAGAAGAATACAGTTTCATACTTGAAACCAGGGGGAGCCCTTCAAGTTCTGAACCTGATTCTGGAACCACGGCTATCTCCTTCACTCAGGAACAGGTTGCACAACTCCAGAGGCTGTTTCAGACCCAATCCTTAGGCAACCATAGCTCTATTCCTTCAAATTCTTGCTCCTTATCGAAGTCAGGTATAATCCCAATTAGTACAATTGCTTGTACCAAGTCTACTGACTTCTGGCTACTAGATTCAGGAGCCACCGATCACTTGACTGGTACCTCTAGCTTCTTTCTCTCGTATAGACCTTGTGCAGGAAACAATAAAGTCAAAATTGCGGATGGCTCTTTGGCCACAATTGCTGGAATAGGACCAGTTTCTATCTCTCCTTTCCTAACCCTCACAGATGTTCTACATGTTCCTACAGTAACATATAACATGTTGTCCATTAGTAAATTTACTAAAGATCATCATTGTTCTGCAAAATTTTTCTCTTCTAAATGTATCTTTCAGGATCTCACCTCAGAGAAGGTTATTGGGGATGCTAAGCAGGATGGTGGATTATACCTTCTTAGCATCAAATCCCTTGGTACACAAGACCAGAAAAGGTGTTTCAATTCAGTAAAGGTTATAGATGATAAAAGCTTGTTATGGCACTATAGATTACGACATCCTAGTTTTCAATATTTGAAATTATTGTTTCCTCAATTATCTTCTAACAAAATTTCAGAATTTCAGTGTGAAACTTGTGTGTTCACAAACCATCGGCCCCCTTCACACTAATTCATAGTGACGTTTGGGGACCTTCAAAGATTTCTACCCTTTCTGGAAAACGATGGTTTATTACATTCATTGATGATCACACTAGGGTTACATGGGTATATTTGTTAAAAGAAAAATCAGAAGTTGCTTTGGTGTTTAAAAATTTCTTTACAATGATTCAAACTCAATTCCAAACCGGGATTCAAATTTTCAGAAGTGACAATGGGAAGGAGTTTTTTAATAATGTCTTAGGTCAGTTCTTTTCTTAAAAAGGCATCGTCCATCAAAGTTCTTGTAGCTACACCCCCCAACAGAATGGAGTGGCTGAAAGGAAAAATCGCTATCTCCTAGAAATGGCAAGAGCACTAAGGTTTACGACAAAAGTGCCTCAGTTTTTATGGGGGGAAGCTGTTCTCACGGTAGCTTATCTAATAAATAGGTTGCCAACAAGAATTTTAAATTTTCAAAACCCCATCGAAGTTTTAAACCAAAGTTTTCCGAACACTCGTTTGATACAGAATATACCTCTAAAAATTTTTGGGAGTGTGGTTTTTGTTCATAACTTCAACCTTCAAAAGTCAAAGCATGATCCCAAGGCCCTAAAATGTGTTTTTATTGGCTATGCATGAATCAAAAAGGGTATAAGTGTATTGATCCAGTGTCAAAGAAGTGTTTTGTATCTATGGATGTCACCTTTCTAGAAGGTACATCCTATTACAGCAGCCCTGCTCTTCAGGGGAAGCCTAAACCAAGTCATGGTGAGGGTTCAGATTGGTTGCCAAACATTACTCCCACCGAAAATGTGGAATTTACATCTGAAAAATCAATAGAACAAGAATCAGAACAAGACTCCTTAAAATTTTTAGAAACATCTAAACCCTTGGAAGAGGAGAAATGCTATAAAGGATTTGTGTACTCAAGGAAGAAGGATATTCTTAAACCTCCTGATCAGCATCAGCAAACATCTTCCCCGGGGGTAGATCATGAAGACCAGATCAGTGACTCTGAGCAATCTGCTCCAGGTAAATTAACTGTATAGTTTGCGCTTAAATCCTACTTTAGCTCATTTCAAACTTCTAGTTTCAATTCTAGAATGGTTTCATGTAGCAGATCTTTTGCTTTTATATGTTAGCTCGACAAACTCCTTTAAATCTTCAAGTTTTCCTCCTGTATATAAGTCATGTGCAGCCATATGTATTTAACGGCTCAACTTTCTAACTTATTCAATTTTGATGGCTTCAATGTTTTAAAACCACAAAGGAGTTATAATTTTAGATAATATTGAACTCTAAAATTTATAATAGTCAATACATTGTTAACATACCCAGGCTGCTCACTTTTAGCTTTTGAACTATGGCAATTAAGAATTCTGACTTCCCTTTTGTTTTACTTTTATCATGAATCGGTGAAGCATTAACCTTAGTCTTGAACCATTAACCTCCTTATATACAGTAATTTAGGTAATGTCTATAAGTTCAAAATATGTACAAATGCGTGAAAGCTCTATATATAATGTTTGTATTAAATTACATTATTTATTCTTTCAAAAGGCTTTTACAAAAATAGTAAGTTTGGATGCAGATTTACTTCCTATGAGAGGTAGGCTTTCTCTCTCATTTTCTTGTTCTCGTTGATGCATTAATTTACTATAGTGTTAATTTTTTTATGGTGTTAATACTAGTTTGCTACTACAATGATTATCCATATCCCTCATTACCTTGTCAAATTCTGAATCTTGAATTACTAGGTGTTGCAAACTAGTACTACAGTATCCAAGTCTCAACCCCTCTTCTTTTCTTTTAGCTCTTAGATTTCTGCTAACCTAATGAACTACAGTCAAAACAACAACTGCAGCAGTATAACCTCCACAAATTTAGCAGAGATAGAAACAGGTTAGCAGCCCTCCATGGGTTTCCGTTTCGCGGAACAAAAGTTCTAACCACAGGGTAGACAACATAATTAAAGGGAAGGAAACTTTTCCTTTAATGTATTCAGTTAACAAAAGTTCCAAATCAACTGCATAAAAAAAGTTCTAACCACAACATTAAGGAAAATCTCATGTTCCTTCTCTACTTCTTCTACAATAAGGGAGAACCAAGGATCAGCTTCTAATAATTCATGGAACCTAATTCCAGCCTCACGAATTCAAGTGTCAAACTAATTTACAGTGCAAAAACATTTCAGAATATGTTTAGACCTCCAACTAAATTAGTTTTCAAGAATCAAGGTGTTTTAACACTCACTCCAACAAAAGATCCAATTCCACCAGAATTTACATGTAAATCTTAGTTAAGGAACCTTCTCAGGTACTCCACAAAGTTTCAGCCAAACCAATGACTAGGTAAAATAGCATTGTAAGCCCCCAACATTTTGGAGAAAACAGAAACCGCAGTATTTTGTATTCAAACAGTATAATTTGCTATTTCTCAAACCAACAGAAAACTACACTAAAATAGCACCTCAAGTCCCAAACTTGTCGGGAATAACAAAATCCAGAGTTTACAGCTATTAAAATTAGAAGAATAAAGCTTCCTACAAATTACCTTGTTCCCTTGGTCCCAAGGTGATAGCGAAAAGGTTCTAGCCATGACACAATCATCCCGTCCTAGCTCTAATCTGATTAAATCAAAGACCCTAGAGCTTAAACTTCACTTCATTAAGACAATTTCACAAGCAACTTATAGGCAATCAACCTGAGAACTAAGTTCTTGAACAACAGTGTGATGCTTACTCCCCAAAATGTAAAGTTTGGTCAATAACCAAGTCAAATGCACTACCAACAATCCATTCAGTCTATACACGATTGGACATAAAACTCGAATCACTCAGTACATTAAGCATAACCCGAAGAACCCCCTGTTTCTATCTTTGTGGATTCTTCATATTTTAGTTTCTCAGAATTCAATTGTCAAACATTCAGATTATAACTTTATTCTCAACATCTTGCTACGCTTACGTATATCTTGAGGGAATGGAAATTTGAAGAATCAAATAGCTATTTCAGAGGTGGCGTACCCACTGGTTTGTTACTGAGCTTACTGATTCTGCGTTCTCCCATTCTCCCCACCTTACTAACAGCGGCAGCCGAACCAACGATCAGAAACCAATGACCGCCGCGCCGCAGAGCATAATCTCAGCTACCATGTCTTTCTGATAAACTCCTAAACCCCTTTCAATTTCTGCAACACTCCCTCGGCTCCACCTTTTCCTTCCAGGCTATTGTTCTGCTTCTCTTCTCTTGTGGATGGATTGGGTTTTTGTTCTTTCTGTGTGGGTGTGGGTGTGGGTGTGGGTGTGGGTGTTACTGAACTTTGTTTTCGGGTGATGCCTTAAGAAGACGATGAAGGTTCTGCTGGCTTCAGGTGCAGGGGAAATGAAAAGAAACGAGAATGATGATTATCTCCTTCCTTTGTCTTCATTAATTTATATTTTTCCTTTGAACCGCCTTTCTACTTTTTTTTTTTTTTTTTTTTCTTTTAGAATTTTCTATTCTTTTACTCTATTTTATTTTTTAAACCATCAATCTTCTAAGAATCATACTTTGACCCAAATTATAATATAGAAAAGTTTCAGCAAAATCCTAAATTATACTTTTGACTTATTATTTCATCTCAAATAATTCAAATTCACTTTTTTACTTTACCTAATTATTTTCATTTCAGTCATAGTTTATTAAGTACCAATTTTTAGTCCACTTTACTAGAATCATCAAGTTTCGTTTCTCAAAATTTATTTTTTTAATTACTTTCTACTTGTTATAAAATTTATTTCACAAATCACACATCATCAAGTCCAGATATCCTATTTTACTTAAATTTATTATAAAATATTATTGCAGTTTAACAAGTATTTGGTTATGAGATACGAGGTCTCCCATAAACAAATTCTCCTTGTTTTTTTTTTTCCAAAGAAGCTTAAGTATTTAAGTAGTAAACTGCAAATCTCTGTTTTTTCTTATGCTCTATTAAAATATGTAGCACCAAAGCCCAATTCATTCTTGTCATTTGGCCGTGGAATACATGTTTGATTATTGTGTGTTGCATCAAGACTGGCTGCATATGTGCTTGATATTTCTAAATTATAAAATCTTTGCAAGTTTTTTGAAAGTCAGAAATTTTAACAAACCTCCACACATATCATTCTGCAACCAAACTAGATGAAAGGCTGAAGTCCACATTAATTATTGTTACATTAATTTCTGAGCAGCAAATTTCAGCTCCTAAATCCTTGCTGAAGTTTTCTTCAATACGAGATTATGGCATGCAATTTGTATGATATTTTACCTGTGTGAAAAGATGCCCAGCAACTACAACTTTATTTTTCTTAGGTTATATTGTATTCTTCCACAATCTCAAAGTTTTGTGGATGATCTGCACCTTTTAGGTGAATTATTTTAGCACTTGTTATGCCAGTTCTCACGGGTTTTTGCCCAAGGTTTTAATATTTTTTTGGAGTTTTGGAGTTGGGGCTTAAAAAAAACGAATGTACAAAAACTGAAAGAATTAGAGTAGATGAGTCAAGCCTGAAAAGCCCACACTATTTGTGAGCTAAAAGAGGAGAAAACCCGCAAGGAAGTTGCGCACGATTTTAAGAAGAAGCAAAAGCAATCCAAAGCAAAGAAGGAATTGGATGCGTGGAAAATTAATTCCAATTGGAATAAAAAAAAATCCAATCCAATTGGATTCCAATTGGAGTCATAGTGGGCTGTCATCCAAAATCCAATAGAATCCAATCCAAGGATGGCCAATCGCATGCAAGGAAGATGTGATATGTGCGTGCGTGATTAAGGAAGAAGCAAAGAGTTTTTTTTGGCAATTAAAGAGAGAAGAAGAGAGAAGAAGAGAGAAGTTGAGAGTTACCAAATTTGAAGAAACTCTATGTGCTTAATTAATTCTCTTTTCAAGTAGAAGAAGGTTTTCTTATTCCGTTAGGAGATTGGTTAATTACTGATTTGTATCCCTATATATATGAAATTATTCCTGTACTTTAGTTTTTAGATAGAAGTTTTCTAAAGAAGTTTTCCAGAGAGTAGTTTTCTTAGTTAATTTTATTCTCCACGCAATATACAGTTTCGTTTTAGTTTAGTTTTCCTCTACTTTTCTCTGTTTTGTTCTGTTTTACTCTGTTTCAATCGTGACTTGGATTTTTCCCGACAGACAGTCTACCGTTTGGCCAAACCGCCGGGTGACAAATCGCGAATTAGTACAGTATTCTCTTTTTTCTTTTAATGTCTTCTTTTATATTTATGTATTTTTCGTATTTTATCATGAGTAGCTAATTTATTAGTTCTGGTATTATGTAAGAAGCCATAATCTATGCATGTATGAAACCCAGGAATTAGTCTAAGGTCTAATGAATTATGTTTCTAAATTGTCTGTGTTTATATGTCTAATTACTAAGATTCTATTGAGCCTGATCAACTTGGTTTAATCTGGTAGAGTGAGTGAGTGGTACATCTACCGGCCGAGTAGTACAGGATTAATTGGGTAATAATTTCTAGTGCATCGTCAGTAGGAATTATTAGTTTTGGGTTCTTCTTGTTCTTAATGCTTCTATTTGTTAATTAATAAGGTTTGTGGGGGACTCGTGGTCTGTTAGTTAGCGTAGTTAGAGAATAATTCATTTGCGGGGACTCGCGGGAGATTATCGAGAATCTATGGGAGAATTGAAATTATTTGCAGGGACTCGCAGTAATACTATAATTGAAACGACATAGGTAATTAAACAAGTTAAGAGGTTTATGATTGCATGCATGAGATTAAGGTGAATTTACATAATACCGGAATTTCCTCTCATTAATTGATATCTGTTTAAGTATTTTTTTTAATTATTAGTTTAATTATTATTTTGCTACATTTAATTGACAACTCTAAGGTCTCTTAAGAGACACAAAGGTGACTGCTAGTCAATAGTTTGGTTTATTTACATGTTAATTGGAATTTGAATTAAATTACCGTCTCTGTAGATCGACCTTGTCTACTACTGTGCTATATTTTATTAGCATCTTAATTGCAGGTTTTAAACAGTACTTTTACTGTATTTGGTAGACCCACGACAAGTCTTATCAGTGGATCATAAGGTAGATTATAATCACCAAAAATATTTTATGATTTTTTAAATCCCGTTTGTGATTTTTTTTTCCTTGTTGCATTTATATGTAACATTGTTCTTTGGCATTCGGAATTGGCTGAAAATAATTAAAAATATTTATATGTCTGCATTATTGAATGATTTATCAAGTTCACTGAATATGAATTGTATGCTTCAAAAGTACCACATAATTTTCGTAATCCCTGAAGTAGGCTCAGAGATCTTTACCCTTCTCATCAGATTAGTTATCTTTGGTATGTCCTATTTTAACCTCCTTTTCTTTTAGCCTTTTTTTCCACTTAAGACTAGCAAGCTGCAATGCATCTCTTCCTACATTTGTTTCAAATTCAATTTTTGGCTTCATGTTGCTACTTATCTTCATGTTTTATTTATATTTCTAGAATAATATTAAGTGAATTCAATAAACAGTTCCATATTTTTATTTGTATCTATTAGAGTTGTTTGTCATGTGGTTAAACAAGTAACATGGTGATAGCCGCGCAAAGGCGTCGTCTAACAACACTAGTATATAAAAGAAAAAGACTATAAAGAGAAAGAAAGTCAAGTCACAACAAAAACACCCATAATTAATGAGTTTCATATCATCTTATACTAACTAAATTAGCTAGGGTCAAATAAAAATACTTTATTATTTTTTTCTTTTTCCTGAAGGAATCTGAAATACCTTATTCTGCATTGGATAAAGAGAAAGTTGGCGACACCCCTCTTATTTTAGCGCAGATGATTTCCTGCTCCGTCTATCTATTCCACTTTCTGTTCCACCCAATAAAATTCTGACAAGTGTATACCTCTAACTTAACACCATTTATCCATAAACTCCCGTCAAGTAAAAACTATAATATGAGGTAAACTCTTAGAAAGATGGAGACCACTTCTATGTGCCAATTCCTATTCCACTAATAAGCTTTAACTCTCATCTTGTTTTCTTTTAACCGTTATAAATAAGACTAAAATATGTTTCCTTCTTTCTTCATTGTATCAAAATTTTCATTATCAGAATATGCAGAGACCCAAT
This sequence comes from Leptodermis oblonga, assembly GCA_016801395.1. Lineage (NCBI taxonomy): Eukaryota > Viridiplantae > Streptophyta > Magnoliopsida > Gentianales > Rubiaceae > Leptodermis > Leptodermis oblonga. The sequence goes on from CM028754.1 coordinate 2,140,445, forward strand.
TTCCAGTATCCAAATCTGCAGAGACGGAATCGATTTTTCATTGTTTGGATTGTGCTGCGTTGTAATATTTTATACAGGGAAATATTATTGAATGAGGCAATTTTTCAAAAAAGTGAATAGATCAATTTTATATAAACAAAGTTGTGGCCTTTGTTTTTTCTTGAAGCAAACAGTAGAAGGTTGAATTTTTTTAGCACATAGATGTTGCCCCCGTCGCCTGAAAAACAGACCGAGATGAAAGATGCGACACTCCCAACATTTGGAACGCTCATCCTAAGAGCTTTAGGCCCAGCGCCTCTCGTATGCGGGGGCCTGCCGTGTTGGTGGGAATTCTCACATAATCAACATAAAATATGGGCTTACTGCAGACCGTGCTTCTGCAGTAACACCAAAGAGATTGTATTCATTAAGTATCACTGAATGGCAAAGCTCCTCTTTGGAGATGGATTTTGACAGTTAGTTGCTATTAGAGATAAATGGCTGGAAAAATTGCTGCTCTGCTCTGGTATTTGCAAGAATTTTTGATGTTTTAATTTGTCATTAAACTTGAGATACTATGTGAGACCAGTGAATTTATATTTATTTCCACAAAAAGAAAAAAAAATTGATCAGAAAGCAAAATATGCAGAGACCCAATGAAAGCTTGGAAAGATTTAAGAACGTACAGGCTGCTGCTGCCTATATATGCATGAATCTGCAGCAAATAAGAAGAGAGAATGACTACCTTTTGATTTTGTTGCTACTGGCTTGCTCGGAAAAACAATGGATGGATGCTGCGGAAACCGAAACATATGTTTGGCTTTGGTGAGATTTTAGGAAATAGAAATCGACTGCACAGTTAAACTCTCAAGGATTACAATTTTGGAAATAAATTTGTCATAAGTTAATTTAGACACATGTCAAAAGCTTATTAGTGGAATAGGAATTGGCACATAGAAGTGGAGTAGGAAACCCCGTGCGGTTATACACGTGGTAGAATTTTATTTGGTAGAATAGAAAGTGGAATAGATAAATGGAGTAGGAAACCAGTTGCGTTATTTTAGTTTTTCTGTTGTCACTTATATTAAATATATTATATATAACAAAGTTGTCTGAAATACTACTAGAGATGCTTATTTAAAAATCTCTTTTTTAAATCACCACATATAATAATTAGTTTACATATAGTGAAAAAAGTTTAGGGATTTGTTTTTGATTAACATGAAAATCGATTGAACAAAGATGGTTTAGTAGTATTATTATATACGTAAATATCACTTCATCAATCACTATGAGAATTTTTAAAATTTTTTACTGTTCGAATTGTCAGGTTCCTTCGAATAGAAAAGTATTTAATTTTTAAAAGATACTCCCGGCTGACCAACTAAACTTTTGGAATAGTGGTAGACTCATGACTTAGTACTATAGAGGAAGTCATGGGTTTAATATATGATTGTGTACAAAAGATGAGATATTTTTGTCTGAGGGCCTATTTGATAAAAATTAATACTTGTATCTGAATGTTTAATGCTAAAATTATAATGTTGAATTGATTAAACACTTAACCTCTTAATGCTGAAATATATTTTTTAAACCTCTGAATCATAATGCATAATCACTCGATCTTGTTTGATAAATATGCTGATTTTATTGCTGAAATTCTTAAAATATATTATTTTATCCTTATGTTGAATTTTTTATATTTATATATGCAAAATACCAAATTTTATTATAAAACATCAATTATGATTAATGAAAAACATAAACAAACAAAATAAGATAAAAACACGTTAAATTGAATGACGAAAAAAAATATAAAAAATAGTTATTACAATTTATTAAAACCCCTCAATATGAAAAATAAATCCATTATTGTAGTTTAAAATAAATTAAAAATTTTACAATAAATTCATTTATGATTAATAAACTACATAAGTAATATAAAACATATCGTATGAATGATATTTATGAAAACATGTAAATGATATATAATTTATCAAATGAATTTTTAATATCAAAATATAATAATAAAAATAAATTAAATTTTATTTGACAATATTATAATAAAAAATTTTAAAATACGTGGTATGCTAATGAAAAACAATTAAAATTATTATTATAGTTAAATCAATAGAAATAAAATAAAAGGGGTATTTTCAAAAAATCAAATATAAATTATTTAAAAAATTATTACCCGGAGCATTAAGCGATAAGCAATAAGTTGACTTTTTTTGGCTTAATTTTTTATAAAGAAAATAAGCAGTGCTTAAACGATCAAAATGTTTGAGTTTCCGTTATCAAGCACTCTAAAATTCATTATCTCTTAATCAAATAATTTTAAGCATTAAGTTAGGTTATCAAACAAAGCCTTAATGTTTTTATTATAGTAGAAAAGTTCTATTTTATTTTCTTACTCTCTATATCTATACTAATATAATTATTATTCAAATATTTATATATATTCATACTTGATACACGTATGTTTAAAAAGTAAAGACATATATCTTGTGAAGCCCCTTATTTTTCGAATAAAATATTCGCGATAAAATTAGTAGAAATTTAAAAATTTTATTTTTAGACAAGGAATAATACAAAATTTTGATTTGATGGAAGAAATTGTTCTCTTGATTGGCTTATTTGATTACTACATGATTGTTGGATTTTATGACTAAATGTGATATACTTGATTTAATCGTGGGAGTATAATATTAATTGCTCGATTAGCTGGATTAAGATTGTTTAACTTATTTATTATGTGATTACTAGATTTAATATGTGCTTGCTGAAACAGATATTATGATTTAATAAATATGAAAAATAGGAAAGTAAACACAGAACAAGAAAAGAGAATTAATTACATCCGAAATGTATTAGGAATTGGATACTATTTCGGATTCTTAGCAGCCTTGCTCTTTGTCCTTTATTCAATTTTCTTCCCTCTACAAACCTACATCATCTAAGGATTATATAATTAATCTGAAGGGGCCCTCGGAAGCAATCAAATTGGAGCATTTCTTTACTTCATGATATCTTGATTGATCAATACATTTCTTCACTTCCGCGAGAAAAATCATTCCTATTATGGTTAATTCGGGACCCTCTGCATTTTCTTTTTGTCTTGACTTCTCTTTTCTTCTTCCCGTGAAGAACCATCATTTTCTATTCTTCACCCGTGAAGAATCTTTCATGTCCATTCCTTCATTTGTGAAGATCGAGCAATTTTTTCTTCTATAAAAGCCACACTTAAACATTAGACCAAATCTTTGCTACCATCTCAGACCAATAATCGAGAAGGAGAGATTACTCCTTCAACATCCGAAGAGCTAAGAAGATAGGAAAAGGAGGAGAAAATAGGGGAGAAGCTTGGAGAACCACTACCATTACCGTCATCTCCATGGAAGCCTATGAGTCCATAGTAAATCATAGGACCTCACGGTAAGTATCTTGAATCATGAATTTAGATTAAAATAAAATAAAAATCATGAAGGATGTGAAACTTAAGGAATAAGTTAGCCAATGATTCATGTAATAAATCTTTAGAAAGCATGTTTCTAGAATTTTATTTTCTTTAAAGAATTACATAAATGATTTAGATTGATTTCAATTGAGTTTAAACAATCTATAGAAAATTATGACGTAGAAACGATGTGAAGAAAAGCATGTGTGGAAAACAGCTTCCGTACCTAGTTTCGGCATGAATTTAACATACCTACCGTATTTAGTTTTGGATGATTTAAGTTTCTATTGTTATCTTGTATGTTTTACTAAATATATATGCATTTGGGATTTAAAGGATCTAAAAATCTGTTTAAACCAGCCCGGAAATTACTATCTCGAACCAGACGTTTCTGGAAAAAATTGAAACCTAAAGCCGATCTGATCTCAGCGTGATTTTAAATTATGCACAAACAATTTAGCAAAACTGCAGCTACCATATCACTATCTACATGTGAGGAGTAATTTCACCAAATTTCATAATTTCTGGACAAACCGTTCAAGAGATATAAATTTTACAAAGTTAACCGTCTGCTCAAATCCGAATCAGCAGATCAGCCAATTTTCGAAGCTCACTAAAAATCCAATCCTTCGAATTTATCACTGAAATTTTTATTGATCCTTTACTGTATATAGGACTATAGTTTTACAAATTTTCATAGAAAAGCGAAGAGTAAATTGGGATATATAAACGTGTAAATTGGACTGTTCGGTATGGTTTGTTTTCAGAAAACTGAATATTGCGAGGGCAATATTTAATAATCCTTTTATCTAAAAATTCAGAACTTTTATCTAAAAATCCTGAAAACTTAACAGGAGCTATTTTAGCATGTATTTTAGTTTATGGTAAAATTTTGTGTCAATCCGACTTATCAACTAAGAGAAAAGAAGTTCTAAACTTTACTTGACAAACTAGAAAACTCTTAAGCTCTTAATCGAGAATCATTTGCCGCAACTCCCAAATGATTTAGAGTCTTTCCTAAAAATATTTCAAATCTGTCTTGAAATGTTTTAAAATTCTTAACACATCGTTAATTGATGTTTACAAGTATGTATGAGTTTAATATTAAAGAATTTGGATTTAAATGAACAATTTTGTGAAAATTCCATAATATCTGACCTTGAATAGTTTGACTAAGTTTGACCTATTTGACCCGACCTTGACCCGTTTAACCGAACCTAACCCGAAAAAGTCAAAGTTGACCAAAAAGTCAACTGTTACCCAAAAAGTTAAACTTAGATAATTTGAAGTCACGATCTCAAAATTAAACTTTAGTAACTCACGCTAGAATGCTCGCTTTGCATGCATCGACCCTTGATCACGCATTGACTTAGTCTACCGACGTTTGACTTCACCTATGAAAGGTGAGGGATTACTCGCTAGATTCATAAGATTTAATTGAAATATCTACATAGTACCTATGTATCTATATATACTATTGTGTGTTTAGTTTTGCCAACGAGGTTTCCCGCGCCTCATCATTTGCTTGTTTTCTCAATTGCGCTTTACATGAAATATACGTGTTTATGTGCTACGTGTCCTACTTGATACTATACCATGCATCCTACATGTTTCAATTGTTTATTATAAAGGCTTATGGATTAAAAGATATGACCTATAACCTAAAAGGACTTTAGTCTTCAAAAGGTGAGTCATATAGGATTGAATATTGCCTCTAGAAATGTATGACGCATGCTAGGGTTGCCATGATCACCTTAATGTGTACAGTGTTCGAGCCCACTAGATAAGACTCAGATCTGAGTCACGTGTCGCTCACCTTGTATGAGCATGTGTATTTCGTGTCGCATCCGACACTCCTCGCTAAGGAGAGGAAAATGTGTGGCCTGAGATAAAACAGAGCCTGGATCCAAAACCACTGCCGTAAAGCATAACTCCGTTTTACCTGCTGCCGCAGTGGCGATGTGCTTTGCAAACCATCAAATATGTGAACAACTCGCTCATTTGAATTGACTCCCAGACTAGCTTTAATTAAGAAGGCTCGTTTGGGAACTCTACTCTCTAGGGATTTAGTGGCTCAAATTTGTTGCATAGGAGAGATGCATGACTTGATTGATTCGCATGATGTATTTGACTTGCATGAATCACTTGACTGCATTATTATGATATGATACCAGATTTTAAAATACATGAATTGCTTCATTTGCCAGATGTGATTGAATAAAATGCATGATTTAATTGACTTCTTGAATGTTATACATGATTAAGATATGATATGATACAAAATTTCAGAACGCATAAATTGTTTAACTTATGTGAATTGTTTGATTAAATTGCCACGCTTGATTATTATGAATTATTACATGAATAAGATATATATGAGCTGAAAGTCTTAGCTTGTTATTGAATTTGATTCTTGATATATTTTAAATGATTTTATTTAAATAATTCAGAATTTACTTGTACATGTATTATTGATTTTAAACTCGATACTTATGTTTTATTTTGTTATCAAATGTATTTATATACTGATTCTCTTATGACCTCGTTTTTAAAAATCAACAGTGGGAAAATTTCTAAGACGAAAAACCTGAGGTTTCTCACTGAGCTTAGTGAAGCTCACCCTTTCCAGATTAATCTTTTTCAGGTGAATGAGTTTGAATGTTTCTGCTTGACTCGACGCGATTAGTACTGAGGCCGAGAGAAGATTTGTTTCAAAGCTTCCGCAACTCTGAATCTTGTTTTGTAATAATAGTTAATAGAAAATTATTATTATAATCCTGTACTGATTGTTGGGCGAGAGCCCTGAATGACTAACCCCCAGTTTTGCTTCTCCTCTCCTCCTCGTCGGGAGTGATTTCCCGAGGACGGAAAGGGTGGCCGGATTGTGGGGCGTCACATATCTACTCGAAGGTTGGCAAGAATTAGCTTACTACTCATTTATGTGTTGTAGGATGAAAGCAAAAAGCCTCCAATTTCTCTCATACTTTGAAATTTTGATGGGTAAAGGCCTGTCGAGAAAGACGAAAAGATGACGACGGTCATCTGGAAATAGGAAAAAATTAGAAAATATGTTAAAATTTGATAATATGTCAAATAAATATACGTTGATTGTATCATATCAAAATGCTGCCGTGTACACATATGTTGCTTTCAATAGCTTCTCATATTGTCATTTAACTATTAAGAACTCTTTTGTTCTTTTGTAAAGAAAGCTTACTCTAATTTTCTATTTATTTTTGAGTTTTTAATCAATTTCCTTTGTCAAAGCAATAGCGAATAAGTTAGGCCTTATTATTTCCGTATAATAATAAGTAAGAATGTATCTTTCCTCTCAATATCAGGAAAGAAAAAGAAAAATTTTCCCTTATAAATAAAGTGAAGATTTAATTTTGGAGTTTTTATTAAGACATTAGTGCTAGCTAGATTCGATATCAGATTCGTTAATATAAGATTTTTGTCCAACATAATAATCTTTCTGTTCCATTAGAAAATTTCACTTTATTATATTGTTTTAGTACAACAAAGCGGACTCTTTTAATGAAACGGAGGGAGTAACAATTTTCATAATTATACAATTTTTCCTCCTTAACGTCTCCCTTTAAATACCAAGTTCATGTAACAGAATTTTTTTTTTTTTTTTTGAAAAAACTTCATTCTTAAGAATTATAATTTGAAGAACAAAGTTGGGGGAGGCTCATGCAAAGTCCTGTCAGCCTTGCATTATAAATAGTGCAGAACTGAAAAAGGTAAGAATTGGACCCCGACATCTGAGTGGTCCGCCCAGCGCACTAACTGTTTGGGCACATCTCGTTCCTGTTAAACCATTATGAAAGGAATAGGAATCAATTTGATTGACACAATGGTGTAACAACACTAGTATATAAGAGAAAAAGACTATAAAGAGAAAGAAACTCAAGTCAAAACAAAACACCCATAATTAATCAGTTCATATCAACTTATAAATTAGCTAGGGTCAAATAAAAATACTTTATTATTCTTTTCTTTTTCCTGAAGGAATCTGAAATACCTTATTCTGCATTGGATAAAGACAATGTTGGCAACACCCCTTATTTTAGTTTTTCTGTTGTCACTTATGTTAAAGGGAAAATTTTCGTTCATAATTATAAAGAAGGGTGTAATTTTTCTATAATTTTTAAGAAGGGCAGTAGGTTATTAACTAAAATTAGATAATAAAAATATATGTCTATTAGACATTAATACCCGTACATGATAAAGGAAACAGTGTATCCTATCAAACTAAAACCTCAAGTTTCTTAATCGTGAATCAAATCAGTTCCTTCTCAAAATTACTCCGACTAAAGTTCACCATAGCAAACATCTAACTTTTTCTGTAACTTTTAAAATTTTCTGGGTTTACTTTTCATGGCTCTCAATTCTCTTTCTGTTTCTCGGTCTCCATCAGCCTTCTTTCCTCCATTTCTTACTCCTTAACTTTACTTCTTTTTCTCGATCTCGATCTCAGACTCTGTTCTCTTAGTCACACACTTAGGAAAAATATCACTTTTTTTTCAAAAATATTACACAAAGAAACAACATTATTTTTACTAAATTCACAATTCAAATTTTAAAATTCCCTCAAAATTCCCATTCACATAAATTCAAAAAAAAACATACTCATACACTTTTTCTTCTCTTTGCTACACAAATTCCCAAAATAAATTCCCTCAAAAATAAATTTCTTCCCTAACCAAAAAATTTCCTAAGAATGGTGACTAAGAGAACAGAGCCAGCCTTCTTTTCTTCTTTTTAAGTGTTACAGGTTTTTTTTTTTTTTTTTCCCTATTTTGCTTCTTAAATGCTGCAGGTTCTTTTTTTCTTCGCTGTTATGTGAAATACCTTGGATTAGAAATAAATTTTGTCTCTCTTTCTTTCTTTTTTCTTCCGTTTTCTCTCGGTTACTAAAAGAACACAACCAACCCACCGCCTATGATTTCCATCACAGTCATGTGATCAATTCCACTGGCAAGAAGTTGAAAATTTCAACAGGAACCGAAAGGTTGAAAGACAATTTATCTTCTAACATTGGTCATCAAGAACTAAAATCCCTGGATGCTATGAAGGAAGGAACCAAATTAGATCCTAAATTGTCTCCGTTGGACCCCTCAAGTTTTAATACCTTCCTCCACTTGCTTGTCAAAGCTTACAATTTCTGCAGATAGATCAGAAGCGTTCGAATTAAATATGAGATTCAGTGAGGAGGCAAGGCTCCTTGTTTTACAATATCCTCTACCCCGCCTTTACCAAATCACCCTTTGAATCTTGGCTTTGGCATACACTACCTTCTGATGAATAATGTTTGATTATTAAGAAAAGTATAACATAATAAAGGGTTCAAAGTTTTCATGATTAAGGACTCTTGAGGTTTTGGATTGATTAGAATATTTTATTTCCTTAATAATTGAAGGGTATTAATGTTTAGAAAAACATATTTTTATTATTTAATTTTCAGTTAATAATTTACTGCCCTTCTTAAAAATTATAGAAAAATTACACCCTTCTTTATAATTATGAAAGCTCCACTGCCCTTTTCGAAAATTTTCCCTATGTTAAATATATTATATATAACAAAGTTGTCTAGCCTCCAACTTATACGTCAGCTCTAGTTGAAATACTAGAGATGCCTATTATTTAAAAATCTCTTTTTTAAATCACCACATATAATAATTAATTTACATAGTGAAAAAAGTTTAGGGATTTGTTATTGATTAACATGAAAATCGGTTGAACAAAGATGGTTTAGTAGTATTATGATATACGTAAATATCACTGCATCAATCACTATGAGAATTTTGTAATTTTTTAATTTTTTTACTGTTCAAATTGTTAGGTTCCTTCGAATAGAAAAGTATTTAATTTTTATAAGATACTCCCGGCTGACCAACTAAACTTTTGGAATAGTGATAGAGTTATGACTTAGTGCTATAGAGGAAGTCATGTGTTTAATATATGATTGTGTACAAAAGATGAGATATTTTCGTCATAATGTTTTTGTTATAGTAGAAAAGTTCTATTTTATTTTCTTACTCTCTATATCTATACTAATATAATTATTTGTCTTATTCAATTATATATATATATATATATATTCACAATTGATACACGTACGTTTAAAAAGTAAAGACATTTATCTATTGGATGAGAGGAGGTTGGCCAAAATTAGCTTGCCACTCATTTATGTGTTGTACGATGAAAGCAAAAAGCCTCCAATTTCGCTCATACTTTGAAATTTTGATGGGTGCAGGCCTGCGGAGAAAGACGAAAATATGATGACGGTCATCTGGAAACAGGAAAAAATTAGAAAATTAATAATACTTTTATAATTTTACATATGTTAAAATCCGCTAATGTATCAAATAAATATTGGTTGATTGTACCACATCAAAATGCTGCCGTATACACATATGTTGTGCTGAATAATTTCTCATATTGTCCTATTTAACTATTAAGAACTCTTTAATTTGTTCTTCTGTAAAGCTTACTCTAATTTTCTATTTATTTTTGAGTTTTTAATTAATCTCCTTTGTCAAAGCAATAGCCAATAAGTTGGGCCTTATTATTTTCCGTATAATAATAAGTAAGAATGTATCTTTCCTCTCAATATCAGGAAAGAAAAAGAAAAATTTTCCCTTATAAAGTGAAGATTTAATTTTGGAGTTTTTATTAAGACATTAGTGCTAGCTAGATTCGATATCAGATTCCTTAATATAAGATTTTTGTCCTAACATAATACTCCTTCTGTTCCATTAGAAAAGTTTACTTTATTATACTATTTAGTACAACAAAGTGAACTCTTCTAATGAAAGGAAGGGAATAATAATTTTCATAATTATACAATTTTTTGCGCGCAAAGCGAAAATAGAAAATCAATTAATTGAAAGAAGCTGCTCCAATATTCATGCTACTTTGCATGCCTTATTAATTGTTAAATCTTTTTTTTTTTTTTGAAAAATTTCATTCTTAAGAATTCTAATTTGAAGAATAAAGTGGAGGGGTTCCTGCAAAGTCCTGTCAACCTTACACTATAAATAGTGTAGAACTGACAAAGGTAGGAATCGAACTTTCTAACATCTGAGTGACCTGCCCAGCGCACTAACCGTTAGGGCACATCTCGTTCATGTTAAACCATTATGAAAGGAATAGGAATCGATTTGATCGACCACAATGGAAATATGATACACATAATTAATCTTATACAGTGAAATAAATGTTTAGTTATTGTTGTTAATTAATGTCTCCTTTAAACTAAAGTCTTCAATCTTTTTTTATAAAATCAACTCCATTTTTGTCATGTGTTTGAATTTCTATTGGAATTTATTTAATTTTCTCCTAAACGTACTGAATCTAAACAGAGAAAATTATTTTTCTATATTGAATAACAATGAATTCGTATAAAGCAGTCCCAGCTTATATCCAAGCTGGTGGAAAAAAACTAAAAACAAACTAAGAGAACTCAGCAAAATACTAAAAAGAGCCCCTAAATAAGTTATAAATAGCAAAACGTACAGAATTTATAACTAATTAATTCTAACTACTAATAATATCTAAAACTCCCCCTCACGATGAAGAGTGAATATGGCAAAACTTTTGTGAACATATCAGCCATCTTGGACATCATTGGAGACTGCAAAGAATGTGGCAAAGCTTTTGTGAACATATCAAAAAGTTGAAACTGAGTATGAATAAGCATAAGGCAGACTGTATTATCAATAATTTTCTTACGAACAAAGTGACAGTCAATTTCTCTGTGTTTAGTACGCTCATGGAAAGTAGGATTGGACTCAAATAAATGTTAGTTGCAAAGTTAAACCTTGAGACAAGCTGTTGGTGCAACAAACCCGTGAACACGATACGGATAAATAACGGTTAACAAAAAATGATTGCGGAATAACAACAGACAGTAAAGACACAGAGATTTAACGGCAACCAACAGAAAGAAGGCTAGGACAACGGCAACCAAAACCTATCAGTATACCAAGCAACTACCAAGCTGCCAAACTGGGGAAAGAAGTTGTGGAAAATTGCGGCACCTACAAAACAACGACGTTGCTGTTGGAACCTAGTAGACATGGGTTGTGTTACAGGGTAAAAAAATTTGAGGTCACTAGTATGTATTAATTCAAAGGTTTCAGATGGATGGTTTTCTGGGTTGTTGGATGACGTTCTTGATATTGCTGGACTACTTTTTATAATATTGCTGGAGTTTGTTTTTTCTTTTTATTGGGTTGGTCAAAGAGTTGCTGGTGTTCTAATTGCAATTATTCTTGTTTGTGTATAAATCTATTGATACTGCTGCAAATTTTTAGATTGGCCGGAGAGATCATACTTATAGAGAAGAAGGTGGTGACACATAGAAGAGGGGAGGATTAGGATTTTTTTTCTAAGGTTACTTTAGGTATTTTACAAATTTTGGATTTAACACCGTTAATGTTAGGATTTCTTGTTTGAGTGACTTTTTTGTTTAGTATTTTTTTTTAAAGTTTTGAATTATTATGTTTTACACAAACATTTTTATAAGTTTTTCAAAAATGTCTAAATTACTATTGACTTCGTCAGTCAACCTGTATCTTGGCGGTAAGAGGGACCAAAACTGCGAAAAAGTTATAGTTTAGGGACTAAAAATGCGAATTTCAATAGAAGATGGGCTAAAAGTGTAACGAGGGTATAGATATGGGACCAAAACTATAATTTTCCTTTCTCAAAATTGTTACTTCTTTTAAAACGACTTTTAAATAGGAATATGAAGAGGGAGAAAATACAATTCACTACCTGTATTTCCAGTACAAATTATATCATTTAAAATGGCTTACTTTTTTTATATATTTTTTTAGCACAAACACAATGATGATAATTTTATTCATAGCTTGACCGGCCCGGGGCTAAGTTCAAAGAAAAGCTTAAATGACTTACTTATTACACCTTATATCATCAACATTTTTTTAAAAAAATAGCGTCTATACCTCTTTACATAACAGTTCTAATGGCCGGAAGGCCCGGAACCCTTTATACTAAAAAAAAAAACACAGAATTACCGCCTTGTATTTCTAAATTAAATTGTTATTTTAATATAAAAAAAACAGAAATAATAAAATTTAATCTTAAAATGTGTAAAATATCAAAATTAATCTATTGTATTTGGTCAATAAGGATGTGTGTTTTAAATATAGAGCTATTAGAGAAAAGCAACAAATGGAACGGCAATAGTTGACTTTGGTAGTAATTAATCTGCAATTCCTACAGTAATTAATCTTGCACCTCCATCTTTTACGCAATGCTTCAAGCCTTACTCAACACCTTCTCCATTAATGGCGGCAACTCTACAGCCATTAACGATCAACAACTCCTAAATCAGGGAAAATTAATGCCACCTTTGCCCCTGCTGGGAAATCTTCTGTCTCTTCATTCCGAGCTTCATAGCAAACCTCTTCAAATCCTTCGGCTAGGTAAAAAGTAGCGGTCGTGATCACTTCCCCTCCGCTGGCTAAGGAGGTTCTCAAGGGTCAAAACTCAACGGGGACGCCACAGTCGCGCCTAACACTTATTTATTTATTATTATTTTTTTAAAGAAATAGCCGGTTAAGTGGCTGGTGGGTATGAGGGTCCTTTATTATTTGAAAATGGGAAAAAGTTGACCAAGGGAACATAATGAACCTTACCTTGAGATACAAAATGGGTTGATATGCAAATGATAATACTATAGATACATCACCTTCATGCAATTTTTCTAGTCTTAAGAAGAAACTAAATTTCTATCTGTAAGAGCTAGTCCTTTAACCATCCTTTATAGTCCTTTAGCTCTATACAACCATGAATGCCTCTTGCTTCTAGAGCATATGCATCCAAGAATGTGTTAGGATCGCGCCACGGTCGCACCTAATAGCTTGCTATGGCGGCACAGACTTCGTAGCCAGTCCATACTGTCCCGAGTGGAGGATGTTAAGGAAAGTCTGCGCCAGGGAAATGCTATGTAACTCCACTCTAGACTCTGTTTACGCCCTGAGACGCAGCGAAATTCGACACACGATTCGATTCTTGTACGGGAAGCCTGTAAATGTAGCTGAGCTGATGTTTTCAACTGTTCTTAACGTGATTACTAATATGCTGTGGGATTGCACGGTTAAAGAATCAGACGAAAGAACCCGACTTGGTTCGGAAGAATTCAGGGATGTTGTCGGTGGACTCAATGAATGCTTGGTAACGCCAAACATATCAGATTATTACCCTTTTCTGGCAATATTTGATCTTCAAGGAATTAGGAAAAAAACCTGGATTCTAGCAGGGAAGTTGGATCAAATCTTTGAGAGACTGATAGAGCAAAGATTAATGAAGGAATTAGATAGCAAAGAACAGAGCAAGGATTTCCTGGAGTTCTTGCTGATGAAACTAAAAGATGGTTATCTAACAAACATTCAAGTGAAGGGATTACTCATGGATATGGTTGTGGGAGGAGTGGGAGGAACCGAAACGATGTCGAACGCTGTCTAATTCGCATTGGCGGAGATGATGAACAAACCCGAAGGTCTGAGGAAAGTTCAGAGAGAACTGGAAAAAATTACAGGGAAAAACAGAGGCGTAGAAGAGTCCGCAGTAATGAAAGAAACGTTGAGGCTTCATACAGCGCTTCCTCTAATGGTTCCTCACTGCCCCAGCAAGACTTCCATTGTCGGAGGCTACACCATCCCGAAAGGCGCTCGAGTTTTCGTGAACATCTGGGCGGTTCAAAGGGACCCTTCCGTGTGGGAGAATGCGTCGGAGATTCGGCCTGAGAGATTCGCCGAGGCCGATTTGGATTACAGCGGGATGGATTTCAGGTTAAGATCAATAAAGGGTTCTCATGCCCCCTAAAAAGAAAATTATCATCTTAGTTAGCGGGCAAATTGAGGCGAAGCATAACTCTAGTTAAATGTTCGTATCCATCCATTTATACACAACTAAATATGCAGCACTTTAACATTAATTCATAGCCTCCAGGTAGATAGAAAAGGTGAAGAACATGTATTGATTGATCATGGATATCCCTGAAGAGGTTGTTAGTGAGATTCTCGTGAGGTTACTCCATTATGTACACTCCCAATGCTTATGCTTATAATGGTGCAAGTGATGAAATCTATTTGTGTAATCCTGCTACTCATGAATCTCGAAGATTGATACCTGATACCCTTATGTACAGAAGATTGATACCTGATACCACATGAGCTCAACAGAATTCTCAACTCAGTAAACTTAAGCTGAGCTAAGATGGTAGCTAGAATGTTAGTAATATTATGTAATGCTCAATTTAGTAGTGTATTTTAGCTAAATTATTAGTGATTAGCAAGTGCAGGTTAAGCTAGTTAGAAATTTCTGTTCTTCAAATTCACTCATTCTAAGGTTTTCACATGGTATCAGAGAATCATGAGAGATCTAATTCTCACCAGTTAATAAAGTGAAGATTACACTTTCCGACATCTGAATTTTACGAATTCAAAATTAATTGAAGATCACCTACTAAAATGGAGGATTCGCAGATTTTGAAGGAAGTTCTCACATGTATGGGAATGAAGATCCTTTGTATCTTCAAAGCCCATATCACTCTGGAGTAGATCCATGCTTATTGCTCTTGATGAATCCAGAGATAAAATAGAATTTGTAACTAGAGATGTTGAAATGCCTGCTGAAATTAGCCACTCATAAATAGTGAAAAAAAGGTGAATTCAACTGTTGTTTCCTGGAAATTAATTCAGTTGAATGAGGAATACAATGCAAATAGGAATCAAAAATTTCTGATGGATCCATTTCCTATAGTTAACAGAGCATATATATTCAATGATAATTTGTGTTGAGAAGCAGAAATTAGTACAAACTAACTATGCTGAAGCAAATTAAAGCAGTAAGAAACTGACAGATCCTATGCTATGGGAAAAGAAGGTAACAACAAAAGGTCGGCAATGCAAAAAAGAAATAGGTATGGAATTGAAGAACAAGAGGAGCAAGAAGCAGCAGAAGCAAATGGAATTGAAGCAGAGATTACCAGCGCTCCCAAGATCCAACTCCCGAGAGAATAACAAAAATGGCCGCTCTTTGTCGTCCTCGGCTTCTGTATCCATTGAAGGTCCTAAAGGTTGCCTTGGCTCTCTGCTATCTTCTTCATCATCACACTCAAAGCAACCCTTCCATCTTCAGAGAAAGCCCAAATCTTGCTCTAAAAAAGCACTTGTCACCTCGCTGCAAGATCAGAATCTGCTCCTGATTTAACGAGGCCTGGACATAAACCCTCTTCACTGAGGTCCACCAAGAAGCCTTTTTTCCTTCCCCATTGGCAATCTGGCAAGAAACCCACCTCCAAAGCCTCCCAAAGGTTATAAGTTTGAGCTGCTTTGAGCACTTCCTTGAGGAATCCAGCTTGTGGGTCTGAAAGATATGGGGTCAATCAAACAGAAGGAGGACAGGGTATAGGTGAGCCCTCTGATTTTAATTTTGATGTTCCTGATAATTTGGTTGGATTTGAGAACTGTACTCCTGTTGGAAAGTTATTAAACGTGTCTACTCTGAATTATGCAATTGGTGATGATAAGCCGCCTGTGGGAGAGGATTCAAATTCAGCTAATATTAATGTTAAGGCCACCACCCCACCTGTGGAGGTCTCAGTGTCTCCTGAAATCCATGGAGGTTCACATATTGCTGTTGAAACTTCAACTGTGACACCAGTTTGTTATGGGGCTGGACACCTTATCTCTGGGGTCACAGATAAAAGGAAATGCAGGTCTAGGGGAATTCTTACTGTGAGATGCCCCACTGATTCAATAGGTTTTGAAAAATCTACTTCTTGTGGGGATGATGTCAACAAATGTGCTGAAAATGTCCTATTTAAGTCGAGAAATTCTTTGATTCCTTTGCCAGCTGAGGCTTCGGTTATTTGGTTGCCATCTCCTCTTAGTAATGAAGGCAAGGTTCAGAAAGGAGATTCCTCAGACTCATCAAGGACTATAGAGTTGGCCCCAATCTGTACTCCGTCTTTATCTTCGTCATTCTGCCAATTGTCTTCTGATTTATTGAGTGATAGCTGCGACAAAAACGGTCATGGCTATTCTGGTGCCATGGCAAATACTGGAAAAAGTAGGATTGCTCTACTATCTCCAAGGAGATTTTCCACTTTTCAAGGGCTTCTGGAGTTCTCATCTGAAAGAAATGATGTAGATTTCTCTATCACTCCCAAAGCCAAGTCTAATTGTGGGACGGTTTGCTTGCCCGAAGAAGGTAGCTGTTCTTATAGTTTGATAGGAAATTCCATTGATAATTTAACTTGCAGCAATGTTGTTTAGTCACCAAGCTCAAATACAAGCTTAGAGAGTCGTGTTTGCCTTCCTGGATAGACGCGCATAGAAAACAATTCAGTCCTGATCAAGCTAGTGTGGAACCAGATTTTCAGATGGCAAGCTTATCACCAACAACTCAAATTTCAATGTGGGATCCTCCTGTTTTGGGTCCTCAGTTAGCTAACTTAGCTTCACCTTCCCATTCGACTGATGCCATAAAACTGGAGAGGAAATTGGATGGTTGTGCTTCTTGGAACTCTGATTCCACATTGGCGAATATTTCATTATCTCAGATGAGGATATCATGGAGGGAAGGCTTATCAAGTCAGACCTTTGATATGGATGAATTTGATTGCTGCAGATGTGTGTCCGATGAGGAAAACAATGATGAAAGATCAGGTGAACTCCAGCACAAATCACTGCACACTTTTGGAATAGAAAACGATGGAAGTCTTTGGTCTCCAGAGTTTCTTCAACAGGAACCAAAAATTCTTAGGAAAGAGAGAAATTTTGTCTCCTGCAGGACGTAATATTTGTGCCGAGTCCATAAGCACGGATGCAAGTGGCCTTGTGGCTTCTAGAGATTCAGATTGGAGTCTAGACTACAAAAACCATTTGTTTCAAGTGTAACATGTTCCTCTCATAATTCTTTTCTAGTTTATATGCAGATGCAGATTGACATTATTTCTTTGGTAAAGATAATGATGTAATTTAGTCTCTGGCACTCTTGTCTTTGTTGACCAAGATAACTTTAAATAAGATGCAAAATCCTACCTATTCCACATTTGAAGCGAAGCATTTATGCTGTCAAGTTTTATATTTGTTAATGAGCAATGTTCCCTTTCTTGGTTGAATTTTTGTCTTCATCAAGCTGTACTTACGCTGCTTTGAGCCAGTAGACTCTGAGTATTTGTTGATTGGGTAGATATTTTATTGGGAAGTAGTTCCTTTAATTTCCTTGTATGTTATTTTCCATATTTGATATGTGCATGAAAACAGAACAGTTTGGTGGGGTATGATTTCTTGCCTCCACTTCTCAAATTTTATTTAATGACTATGACTGTGCTGGGAATTCTGCTTCATAGATATCTGGTTAAAATTGCTATATGATGTGAATGCACTTGAGGGCATTTTGTTGTCAATCAGTGGCTAGTTCATGGTCTTTGAAGACAAACTGTTCAGGAGTGAGGAACCATTTTGGGCCAAAACTAGTAATGTGGAAGGGATCTTGTCATGTGAAGCCAATGAGCATTATTTAAGAATATTGGAACTTTGTTATTCTAGTTTGGGTCCTGAACACTGCTGCTGAATATTTTTCTAAGCGCTATATCAGATGAAGGATATTTTCACAGCGCTTCTAATTTTGATAAATGTGTCAGATACTTCATCCCTCTACTTGGGTACGTAGGCTTGGAGGTTGATACTGGATGACTGTCTTAGCTCTGTTTGAAGTTATAGTTATAAGAAATTCTCATTGTGCACAAGTTGATTTTGTAATTTTAAGTTTTTAAACAATTCAACAGCCTCCTTTCTTTTGTTTCCTTTGCTGGCATCTTGAAATGATCAGCCAAGGAAGTCAAATACTTAGCTGCATTTATCGATTCCAACTGTGAGGTTTTCTATGTATTTTTTTAGTCAAACTGACTCTATTTATAGTTTTTCTATCTTCATTTCTTTCTTTGCAAATGAAATTGGTGATTCATTGCAAGACTTAAGCGTTGTGCCTTTCCTATTGGGTATCAAGACTTCTTGCAGGTTTGGTTGATAAGTTGACTGCTCATTGCGTTGATGGTACAAGGTGTGCTAGTGCTTTCCATTCTCAGTCATCCATTTGATATAAGGAGCTTTGTGTTTAGAACTGATCAAATGCATAGTTATTGTTTAGAGTAAAACAATATTATGGTCCTTAGTTGGTGCGTTCTGTGTCATATATATATATATATATAAATATAAGAAATGCTTAATTTTATATATATATAATTAATTCACCAAGTATTTTGTAGAAATTTTGTAAAACACTACATAGATAAAGTAACATTTATACAATAAAATTATTGCAGTGGAATGGACACGTTATTCCCAATTTACTTCACATGGGTATGGGGTCCATACACAAAATGAACAATGACCATTCATCAACAACCAAATTCTACATCTGTGTTGACTACTGTTTCCTGCCAATCTATTATTTTCTTTCTTGCAACTCTCTGTTTATCATTTTCCACTCACTCAGATCTCCAAAAGACTTGCCCATTTATCATCAATTTCTTGCTTCATTCCTGAAGATGGCTGATGCTGCGATTGGCGTGGTTACTGAGTCTTTGTTAACGAAGGTGGCTTCACTTGTTGCTGAGGAGATCAATCTTGCATGGGGTGTGGAGAAAGAACTCAAAAAGCTTTCCAAGAAGCTCCATCAGATTCAAGCTTTGCTTTCTGACGCCCAAAGCAAGCAAATAACTATCAAAGCTGCGCAACTCTGGCTGAAAGATCTTCAGTCAGTTGCCCTTGATGCTCAGATTGTCTTGGATGAGTTCAGCTACCATGTTCTTCGCCAAAAGATCGAGTGCCGAAAGAGGGACAAGGTACGCAGCAGTTTTTCAAGTTCAAATCCTGTTTTTCTTCGTCCTAAGATGGCTCATAAGATCAAGGATGCTTTGTCATCCTTAGAACAGCTCTATGCTGAATCAGATAGCATTGGCCTTAGGCCAATGGAGTTGATAAACTCGTTTTCTCCTAATCTTAAAGAAATAAGGTCAACAGTGCCTTATGTGGAGGATTCAAAAATTGTGGGAAGAGATGATGATGTTTCAGAGGTCATAAAATTGTTAACTGGCTCAGACTCAGAGTACAGGGAAGACTTACCGGTCATAACCATATTGGGTATGGGCGGTCAGGGGAAGACAACCGTGGCTCAACTTGTGTTTAAGAGTGATGCAGTTGAAAGTTATTTTGATAAGGCGGAGTGGGTTTGTGTCTCAGATGATTTTAGTGTTAAGAGACTGTTAGCTGAAATGCATTCTCCCACTGAAACCAACTACCGATCAGCTACTAAGGTTGGCTTGGTAAATAAACTGAAGGACGAGTTGAAGGGTAAAAAATATTTGCTAGTGCTGGATGATGTTTGGAATGAGAATGGAGGTGAATGGGAAGAAATGAGAACTTGTCTGCTAGAAATCGGGGGTTCTAAAGGGAGCAAGATTTTGGCAACTACTCGTGGTGAGAAAGTTGCATCAGCTATGCGAACATCGAGGTACCATCGGCTTGGTACACTTTCAGAAGAACAAAGTTGGGAATTGTTTATAAAATGTGCATTTGCTGAGGGGGAAGCAACACGGAGGCCACAATTGGTGGATATCGGCAGAAGGATATTAAAAAGGTGTGGAGGCGTACCTTTAGCCATCAAGATAATAGGAGGCTTACTGTACTCGTATAAGAATTCGGAATCAGATTGGTCAATGATTGAAAGGAATGAGATGTGGAATGCATTTGATGAAGGAGATAGAGTTCTTTCTGTCATCAAGTTAAGTTATGACCATCTGCCTTCATTGCCACTGAAACAATGTTTTGCATATTGTGCAATTTTTGAGAAAGACGAGGTAATTCAACTTTGGATGGCGCAAGGGCTACTAAATGTTCCGCAGGGAAGTAATTTGCAAATGGAAGACCTGGGCAACATCTACTTGGATACTCTTCTGACGAGTTCTTTATTGCAAGATCATCCATACATGTTCCCTGTCGGCAAGTATTGCAGAATGCATGATCTTGTACATGATGTTTCAGTACAAGTGTCAGAGAATTATTGCTTTCTCATTAAAGATTCCAAGGCCATAAGCAATAATGAAATTGAAGCCGTGCACGGATCAATCCATTCAAGTGAAACTGAAAGAGGAATGTGGAAGAGTTTGAAAGGTGTTCTTCCCTCAAAGTTGCGAACACTCTATTTGTCGGTGGACTGGTTGAATGCTTTGGGACGCCAAACATTTCAGATTATTTCCCTTTTCTTGCGAGATTTGATCTTCAAGGAATTAGGAAAAAAAACCCAGATTCTATCAAGGAAATTGGATCAAATCTTCGAGAGGCTGATAGATCAAAGATTAATGAAGGAATCAGTTCGCGAAGAACAGAGCAAGGATTTCCTGGAGTTCTTGCTGATGAAGCTAAAAGCTGATGATCTAACAAGGACTCAGGTGAAGGGATTACTCATGGATATGGTTATGGGAGGAACCGAAACGATGTCGAACGCTATCGAATTCAGGTAGGGGAGGAGAAGCTGTGTGGGGATAGCAATGGGGGAGAGGATGTTTATGTTTTCGGTTGCTTCTTTGGTTCATTCCTTTGATTGGGAGGTGGGTGGAGAAAGATTGGATTTGGAAGAGAAGTTTGGGGTTGTTTGGAAGAAGAAAAAGGATTTGATTGCCATACCAATTCCCAGATTAGGAGAGGAATCTCTGTATATATGAATATGGCCATTAATTTGTTTCAAATCAATTCCCAGATCGTAACATTTGTTTATGTGTGTGGTGCACCAGAATAAGAATATGAAATGAAAGAATCATTCATTAAAATGATTATAGATTGTCTTTTACAACATATAGTAGCTTAAATAATCTTTTTGTTTTTACACGAAGCAGACATATGAATTTTAATTTCAGAAATCACTTACTTTTCACCCGCTTTAAGGTTAATTGAATATTGAAGCTGAAGAAGTTGAATGACTTGAATTTCAAAACCCTGGAGTCTACTACCTTTATTCCAGTGGCGGAACCAGAAAATTATAGCAGTGGTGGCTTGTGTGAAATGGCCTGCGGCCTGCGTCTGCCTCTCCTCTCAGCCTCTGCTTGTGTGGACTGTGGAATGCGATCTGCTGACTGCAGTAGTAAAATTATCAAAAGAAAAGAGAAGAGAACTTTGAAGGGGAAAAAAAAACCTCTTAAGAAAACGATTTTTTGAAAAGCTTTTTCTTCAGAAAATTTTTAAAAAAAATATTCTCCCGGAATCGTTTTCTTCAGAAAAATGAATTCTGAAGAAAACGTTTTCTTCAGAAAACTTTTAAAAAAATGAATTCT
This sequence comes from Leptodermis oblonga, assembly GCA_016801395.1. Taxonomy (NCBI): domain Eukaryota; kingdom Viridiplantae; phylum Streptophyta; class Magnoliopsida; order Gentianales; family Rubiaceae; genus Leptodermis; species Leptodermis oblonga. The sequence continues at coordinate 2,162,260 of CM028754.1, forward strand.
GATGAAACCAATATTCCGGAAATCGTTTCCTTCAGAAAACTAATAAAAAATGAATTCTCAAATCATTTTCATCAGAAAACTGAAAAAAAGAAAGAATTCTAAAGAAAACGAGAAAGACGAAGAATGCTGGTTTGAGCATCAATCTCAATTCTGGTGTTTCAGTCGAGCATGGGGGCAAAGGATCAACCATGGTAGAACATGACATGGAGACAGCAGGAATGCAACTTGTTTAGATCGTGAAGATGGAAACACACTGACATTTCAAGACTGCAACCATTACCTTGTTAGGAGAAAATGCCATTGCTGAACAGAAAGTGCAGGATCAACTCTCGCTCGCTAAAGACTTGGTTTTGCTTGGTAGCACTGGCATCATTCAGTATGAAAACGATACAGCAACAGAAAGAATTCGGCTAACTGACAATCGCAATCCCACAGATCAGCACGGAACTCTACTTTGGATATCTTTGACAAGGTGGAAAGGAGAGCTTTAATGTGGACCGAACTCAGAAAAAAAGGGAGGGAGAAGAAGACTGCAGATTTGCTTCTGGGGGCTGAGTCGCTGGTGGTGGTGGGGGCTATTCCATCTCGACATGGCTGACAGTTACTATTTATAAGCGGCAGCCGGCGAGCTTGGCGGGGGCTGGAGCCCTCACCAGTCCCCAAGTGGTTCCCCTATTGCTTTATTCCATTAGAAGAGTTAAGTTAAATTTTAGAAGATGTATAATGTTTTATGCATAGTAAGGTATAACAACTAAAATAAATAATTTGACATTATTTGTTCCGCTAATATCCTTACTTTCTAATGATGGATTAATTTTGAACCAACCCCTAATAGTACTATGTATATGTATATTCTAAAAGAGTAATGATACTCTTAGCGACTTCCCATCTCAATCCACGTGTACTATCCAACGTGGACTCTCACTATCTCCACATCAAGCCAAAACTCACGCCAATTCTGCTTCCCTCTTCTTCTTCGCGCAGAAAAGAAAACTCACCATCTTTATGCCTGTGCTGCCATCGCCCAATTTTGTTAACAACGAAATTCGCTTTCATGTCGCCCTCTTCTTTGTGCGAAATAGAAGAAAACCTGCACAACTCTGGATTTTCCAGATCTGGATTTTGTTTTTCTAAACGGGTTCTCCCTTATCAACGATGAGAACCCGATTTCTCCGAATCAAGTGAAATTTCTTCAAATTTTATTGATGGAGAAACAGACAAACGGGGATCGCGCTATATACAAAGAAAACGGCAAGAGTTTTGTGGATTTGATAATCAGGTTTGTATTCATTGATAGGGCTAACGACGGTCTTATCAAATTGGCGCCGTTGCCGGGGAACGGTTTTATGTTTTAAATCACCTTTTCCTATTAATTTGTGGTTTTTGTGTGTTTTATGAGCAGATCGTCGCAACCTGAATTGCAGTACGATCCAGAGATTGAAAAAACTGCAAGAAGACTCGCAAAAGAAGCACGTCAAAGGCGAGAAGCTGCTGTTTCAGATTCGGACAAGGTCCCGTTTGCCCTAACGGGAGGTAGAACAGAAGCTGAGTTTGAACAGAATTTTGTCCCTAAGCCTGATTCTAAGATGGGGGATAGACAGGAAGAAAGAAGACGAGTGGAAGCTCCTGCTGCTGAACCAACTCTAAAGGAGTTAAGCAATCATGACGCCGAGGATGAGTCGTCAGCAATTGTAATGCCTGAAATCACAGGTCACTTCCAACTCAAATCTAGTTGGTTGAGCATGCTACCAAAGTACCATGGAAGGCCAGGAGAGGACCCCCACAGTTTTTTGCGCGAGTACGTCAAGGGGTGCAAGTTGGGCAAAGTACCAGCAGGAGCCACTGTGGAGCAGCTCTGACTCGTGGCATTCCCGTTTGTCCTGACAGGCGAAGCCAATATGTGGTTCTCTTCCCTAGAGCCAAACTCCATCACTACATGGGGGGAGATGAAGGAGGCTTTCCTTAAAAATTACTTTCCCGCCACAAAGACGAATGCAGTGAAGAAGGAGATAAGTGGGATCCAACAAGACTATGATGAGTCCCTCCGCACCTACTGGCTCAGATTTAAGCGACTGTGCGACAGTTGCCCAAACCATAGGTACTCGGATGGAGAGTTGTTGCAATTTTTCTATCATGGAATGACGGAAGCCGAGAGGATGCATATGGATTCCGCCAGTGGTGGTGCATTTCTGAATAACACTGCCACATCTGCTCATAAGATAATAAAGGAGACATTGGAAGCACGCAATGACTTTGCTGAACCCAGGATCCGTCTTGCCAAGCGGACTGCCGAAGTGCGTATTATTGATGATGAGCACCCCGTGAACAACTCCCAGCTGGTAGCCGAAATGAGAAAAATGACTGAGATGATAACTAAAATGGCGGCTGGAACAAGTAAGGCACAGACAGAGGAAGTGTGTGGAATCTGCGGAAATATGGGACATTTTACCCATAAGTGTAACCTTGCACCTACAGATCCCCTGGCTCAAGCAAATGCTACTGGAAACTGGAATGGCCCACATCAAAGAAGGGACCCGTACTCCAACACATACAATCAAGGGTGGAAAGATCATCCTAGTTTCAGATGGACTGAACCAGGTAGCCAGGATCAATGTCAGCAGCCCCAGTATCAGGGTAACCAGAACCAGTACCAGAGTCAGTATCAGAATCAGGCATACCGACCACCACAACAGAGAGGGTTCCAGCAGGGCCAGAATTCATACCAACCACAGCGAAATGGTAGAGATTCTAGTGATATAATTGCAGCTCTAATGGATCAACAAAAGGAGCAGAAGGCCAGTATTGATAGTCTGGCAAATATGGTGTCCCAATTGGCTGCTTCACTCAAAGAATTAAAGGGGGACCAAGGCAGACTGCCCTCACAGGTTCAAATACAGCAGAAAGAGAATGTTAGTGCGATAACTCTGAGATGTGGGAAGGTTCTGCAGCCAGAAGTGCAAAAGAATTCTACGTCGAGGTCCTATTTGCCCAAACGGGACCCTGAACCTGAAATCGCAGGAACCGAAAAAGCAAGAGAGCATGAGACCCTGAACCTGAAATCCAGGGAATATGTCAAGTTTCCGCATCCAGAAGAGCAAGAGAGTTCTGCGTCAAGGTCCCATTTGCCCAAATGGGACCCTGAACCTGAAACTGCAGAAACAGGAATAAGAAGCAGACCCGAACCTTTTCTAAGCCTAAAAGGTGGAAACCCCTATGAAGACCCACCTTTTCCAAACCGACTGATCGGGAAGGCGAAGAAACCAAAAGAGGATCCTATGGACTATTTGGCAGCTTTCGAGAAGATGGAGGTTAACGTTCCTTTCCTCAAGGCAATAAAGATCCCTCCTATTGGTAAATTTTTGAAGGAGTTCATGGCTGGAAAGCAAAGGGGAGTACGCAAGGTAATCATGGGCGAGAACGGGTCTGCCGTAATTCAAAAGAAATTGCCACCTAAGTGCAAGGACCCAGGTATGTTTTCTTTACCTTGTGTAATTGGAGATAAACAGATTAACCATGCTATGTGTGATTTAGGTGCTTCAATTAATGTAATGCCTCTTTCTGTGTATCAAACTTTAACTGGTGTTGAATTAGTCGACACTAGTGTTATAATTCAATTGGCCGATAGATCATGTGTATATCCTGTGGGTCTTTTGGAAAATGTGTTGGTAAGAGTTCATTCTTTTGTATACCCTGCTGATTTTTATGTGGTTGAGATGAATAGTGATCCGTCAAAAGAGTCAGCCGAAGTCTTGTTGGGCCAACCTTTCTTGAAAACATCTAGAGCCCTAATTGATGTGTACAATGGATCTATTTGCCTGGACTACTGTGGTGAAAAGGTCACATTTAGTATGAATGATGCCATAAAAAGTTCAATGCCTATGGAAAATGTTTATAGTGTTGATATGATTGACCCTTGTGTCCAAGAGCATCTTGAGACTGATTTTTTGCAGGAAGTGAGTCAAATTCCCCCACAATGTGATACTGGCCAGCAGATCAGTCAAGGAAAAAGAGGTGGGTTTGCGAATTTTGAGATCAAGGGTCTACCTGGTAAGAAGAAGAAGAAGATAAGACCACTGGATGTAGTGTCCGTCTGTTCAAGTGGAGCTGTGCAAGTTCAAAATTCCAAGATTGGAAAGAAATTCACAGTCAACAGGAAACATCTTAAACTTTTCTGTGATGCTACCCAGGTCCAAACAGTGGAAGAAATTCCATTGTTATGCTGTCCGAATCATTGAAGGAGACACACTGCGTCTGGCTGAAGACGTTAAAGAGAGGCGCTAGTGGGAGGCAACCCGCGTTTTCTTTTATTATTATTATTATTATTATTTTTTTTTTAGTTTTATTTTTTGTGTTTTCCATTATTTCTAATTTTTGTATTTAATTAAAAAGAAAGAAAAAAAATAGTAAATTCAGTCATTTAGGATTTAATTTTTTAGAATTTAATTTTTTGTTGCAGGTTAGGTTCCAGTAGCCAACCCATGAAGTTCGAAGGGCCACCAATTCAGGAAAACTTTCCCGAAGAACATCTGCACCAGGCGACGTCCCGTTTGCCCAAACGGGAGGTAGAACAGTCCCTGAATCTGCGAATTTCATAGAAGAAGAGCTGCGATCCATGGTATGCAGATATGGTTAATTACCTCACCTCCAATGCTTTTTCATGTGTTGTTTTTGTTTTGTTCTTTTTGTGCTATTTTTGTTTTTGTTTTCCATAGTTGTGTTGTCTATGTATGCTTGAGGGCAAGCATCCGTTTAAGTGTGGGGATGTTTTGCGATTTTCTCCTGTGTTTTGTTTGTCTTTGGAGTCTTGAATGTGTATGTCAAGTACAGGATTTTTGCCCAATTCTGAATGTTAATCTGAAAAAGCAACATAGATATCATATTAATCACTTACTATGCTTATTCTTGTGGATGTGGTTTGGGATAGAGCCGTTATTTTAATACAGGTTGTGCATGAATTCCCTCTTCTAAAGCCTACTAAATAATTCTGAGCCGCACTGGCTGTTTTGCTTGAGAATCTCTTTGGTTTGCCTGCTTGACTGTCAAAATGGTTTATTGAGTAATGCATGGTTGGATGATGGGGGACCTTTTCTAGGATAAACCCTTTTGGCTTGAATTTTTGAACCGTCCTATACAGAAAAAATACCCCTTAGTCAGCAAGTTGAAGCCTTGACCTTTCAGTTCTGAGTCAGCAAAAAATTAGCCAAGCCTGTTTTGAGTAAATCCTTTCTTACCCTTGGTGTGCATGCTGCATGGTATTATGTGTTGATGCTGCGACAGAGAAGAAGTCATGAGGCACAATTGTGGAGTCCAGTTCTGTTTCTTTGTGTATCTGCTGAAGTTATATGAAAAATCAGTTCTGCTGTGAAAGAAAATGAGTCCACATTTGAAAAAAAAAAAAGAAAAAGAAAAAAAAAAAAAAAGAAAGAGATGATGAAATAAAACAAGAGCTGGTTATGTTTCTAACATGTTTGCAGAATAAGTTAAAGGACTGGATTTTGGAGATTATGTGCTGAATTTTTAATCATGTGCTGAATGAGTTTTTGGTGACTGTCACTGCTTGAATAATTAAAGAAAGAGCTGAATGTTTTGGCTCTAGATCAGGAAAAGCAGGAAGTGGAGTTAATGTCCAACTAAAAAGGAGCAGCAGGTTCTATGCATGCACACTAATTGTTGAATTCTGCAGGTGACTTAGAACCCCATAGGGCCCGACCAAATAAATAAAAATCCCTTGGCCCCATTGCGTCCCTATGAATAAAAGGTTGTTCTTAACATCTGTGCATTACTCAATCTTTACTGTGGAGATGGTCAGTTATCAAGCTTTTGAGTTCTAACTAGACTAGGGATGAATCACTTGTCCTAATTTTCTGAATTGTGAGTTGTGTGATTTACTACCCATAATAGTGCTGCTTGGGAATTTATGCATGAACTGTGTTAAACTGACTTGGTATGGTTTGTTTGGTGGAATGGTAGAGTTTGCATAGTTTGTGATTAAAAGGTGAATCTTGTGGTGCAAGTACAATTGACATGAGGAATTTGGGCAGAGTAATCCTGTGTTTATGTGGTGTCATTGTATCGTGTGAGTCATGTCTTGGGTCCTTTGGGTCATTGTTTGTTTTTCTTTTATGTTCTTTTGGGTCTGTTCAAGTTTTGTGTCTTTTCTATTCTTGTGTTTGTGTCTTTGTGTTTTTGTTACGTAAGAAAGGGAAAGAAAATAGGACTGAGTTTAATTCTTCACTTCACGCTTGAGGACAAGCGTCATTCAAGTGTGGGGATATTTGATACATGTCCTTTAGCTGCTGAATTTTAGAGCATAATTGTGGCAAATCTCACGGGTATGTGCAAGTTTTTGTGAGATAAATGCAGGTTTTAGGAAGAAGAATAATTAAAGGAATCAGATGCAAAAAGAGGAAGAAAAGAGCAATCCAGTTCAAAGAAGCAATGAAGGGAGGAATTATTAATATCATGCATGCAAAAAGGAGCAAGTGGGCCAAAGTTGAAGCAGCCCAAAGATGGAACAAGCAGCCCAAAGAAATTGAAGAAGGCCCAATGAAGCAATTAATTGATCAATCGTGTGAAGCAATTGGAATGGAATTTGGATTCTTTAATTATCAAGGATGCGCAGGAAGAAATTGGATGGAATCTGAATTCTTATCAGCATGATGTTGCGCATGGAATTATTTCCTAATTTATTTATCCTTCTTTAATTTGGAAATTATTTTTGGTAGTATCCTACATGGAACAGAATTGTAGTAGTTTACTATTAATTCTTCTTTCCATTCTACACCTATATAAAGGGATAGAAGGGAGAGGAGAAGGGTACGTACGTAGGAAGCAGAATATTATTCCATATTTTCATAGCTAGTTCAGATTTTAGAGCAGTAGTTTTCGTTTCTGGCGTTTGGAGAATTTCTGTCGGCAGAGGTCCCGTTTGCCCAAACGGGACGTTGCATACGCTGAGACTATTTTTCAGATCGCTAATCAAGTATTTCTTTCTTAGTTATTTTATTCTTTTCAACTATTTTCAGTATGATTCATATGATAATCATGTTCGTAGTTAGTTTAATTATGAGTAGCTAAATTATTTATTCCGGCATAATGTAATAGCAATTAATCCGGGCATGTTATGAAACCAAATTGTGCTTAAATTAAATTGCATCTGTTCCTTCTTATTCTCTGCTCATAACTTTGATTACTGATATTTAATTAAGACTGATCACCTTAGTTGAATTAGGTAGAGCCAATTAATTCCCAGTTAAATAACATAATATTTATTGGGCAAGATTAAGTAGTGGCAAAGTTACCTTCAGGTAATAGAGAATAAAGGGTTGGTAATTCTTAGATGTTAATTCAATAAGAATAACTAAAATCGGGTTTCCCTAGATCTTAAGGCTGTTAACTTGGTTAATAGGTGTCGATGCCTTATGGCCTGTTCCTTGTTAATTAGAGTAGCAATTATGTCTGATGCGGATTCACGGTAATTGCCGATAAAGTAAGGGGAGATTGGGTTATGTCTGATGCGGATTCACGGTAACCTATAACTGATTGATGACATGCTATTTAATGTATTATTGCGTTGATGATTAACATGCACGTGATTATTGTGATTTACATATTGCTGGAATACTTTATTTCATTGATTAATTTGTTTTTCTTAATTTAAGTTTGTTATTTAGTTTTCAATAATCTTTTACAAAGTCTCTCTGAGCAATAAAGGTGGTTGCGAACCAAACTTTTTAGGAATTAATAGTTTTTGTGATTTTAAGCAGTCCGTTCCCTGTGGGATCGACCCTGTTATCATTGTGCTACTTATAGCTAATTATTGCAGGTTTATACAGTACTTTTACTGTATTTGAGCAAATACAGTAAAAGTACTGTATAAACCTGCAATAATTAGCTATAAGTAGCACAATGATAACAGGGTCGATCCCACAGGGAACGGACTGCTTAAAATCACAAAAACTATTAATTCCTAAAAAGTTTGGTTCGCAACCACCTTTATTGCTCAGAGAGACTTTGTAAAAGATTATTGAAAACTAAATAACAAACTTAAATTAAGAAAAACAAATTAATCAATGAAATAAAGTATTCCAGCAATATGTAAATCACAATAATCACGTGCATGTTAATCATCAACGCAATAATACATTAAATAGCATGTCATCAATCAGTTATAGGTTACCGTGAATCCGCATCAGACATAACCCAATCTCCCCTTACTTTATCGGCAATTACCGTGAATCCGCATCAGACATAATTGCTACTCTAATTAACAAGGAACAGGCCGTAAGGCATCGACACCTATTAACCAAGTTAACAGCCTTAAGATCTAGGGAAACCCGATTTTAGTTATTCTTATTGAATTAACATCTAAGAATTACCAACCCTTTATTCTCTATTACCTGAAGGTAACTTTGCCACTACTTAATCTTGCCCAATAAATATTATGTTATTTAACTGGGAATTAATTGACTCTACCTAATTCAACTAAGGTGATGAGTCTTAATTAAATATCAGTAATCAAAGTTATGAGCAGAGAATAAGAAGGAACAGATGCAATTTAATTTAAGCACAATTTGGTTTCATAACATGCCCGGATTAATTGCTATTACATTATGCCGGAATAAATAATTTAGCTACTCATAATTAAACTAACTACGAACATGATTATCATATGAATCATACTGAAAATAGTTGAAAAGAATAAAATAACTAAGAAAGAAATACTTGATTAGCGATCTGAAAAATAGTCTCAGCGTATGCAACGTCCCGTTTGGGCAAACGGGACCTCTGCCGACAGAAATTCTCCAAACGCCAGAAACGAAAACTACTGCTCTAAAATCTGAACTAGCTATGAAAATATGGAATAATATTCTGCTTCCTACGTACGTACCCTTCTCCTCTCCCTTCTATCCCTTTATATAGGTGTAGAATGGAAAGAAGAATTAATAGTAAACTACTACAATTCTGTTCCATGTAGGATACTACCAAAAATAATTTCCAAATTAAAGAAGGATAAATAAATTAGGAAATAATTCCATGCGCAACATCATGCTGATAAGAATTCAGATTCCATCCAATTTCTTCCTGCGCATCCTTGATAATTAAAGAATCCAAATTCCATTCCAATTGCTTCACACGATTGATCAATTAATTGCTTCATTGGGCCTTCTTCAATTTCTTTGGGCTGCTTGTTCCATCTTTGGGCTGCTTGTTCCATCTTTGGGCTGCTTCAACTTTGACCCACTTGCTCCTTTTTGCATGCATGATATTAATAATTCCTCCCTTCATTGCTTCTTTGAACTGGATTGCTCTTTTCTTCCTCTTTTTGCATCTGCTTCCTTTAATTATTCTTCTTCCTAAAACCTGCATTTATCTCACAAAAACTTGCACATACCCGTGAGATTTGCCACAATTATGCTCTAAAATTCAGCAGCTAAAGGACATGTATCATTCATCCTCTGCAGGTTTCTTTCAACTTCATTCATTGACAACATCTGTGTATATGGATATTATGTGAACAGGTTTCGTTCATTCCATTGGAGGAGAAATGGTGTAAATCACTTCCAAAAAACAGAGAAGAAGCAGATTGGTGGTGGAAGAGCTGTTGTAGACAAGGTACACATATCCACTAATAGGTTAATTGTGAGCCATCGATTGAAAGAAGAAAGCATCAGATATGCAAATTCGATTAACAAACTGATTACTTGAAAATATCTGTTAATAGATACCATTAATCATTCCAATTCCAAAAAAAAGAATACCAGAGCAGCACAAGAAAGCTAAATGACATAAATCAGGACCTAAGGTTTGCGGCTTTTATATCTTCAAATGATGTTTGAGTGAGTTAGGCTGAGAGTAAACCATATTCTAAGATTAACAATATAAATAGAGGAACATTTTATTTTTATTTCAATCCTTTTGAAATTTGGACATAATCCTTCAATTGGTTTTCATTAGTTTTCTTATTTGTAAGGAAATCAATCTATAAATTTGTGAGAAATCCATTGTTTCTTGGTGTTTTGATTTAATCTCATTCATTACTCATCTGTCACTCCTTTAGGAAAGTATAGTCATTGCTCCTCCAGATAAATTTGGTAGTCATTTATTCTTTCTTGCCTACAGCATTTTGACTTGTAAGATTGTCTCTATAATTTTGATTTTTTGGAGCATTGTTTGTTTTAACAGAAGTAATCCATTCCAGCTCGCGCGTGGATTAAATCTTGTGATTTTCTTGGTATTGTAGTTTCACTTGTTCTGACTGTTCAATTCGTTTTTACTCTTTCGCCTCTGTAGCTAAAATGATCCCTATTTCTATGTCGGCTGATATTTGTTTATATTGTTTCGGCTAACCATTGAATATTATTGAAGCATATCTTTTACCATCTCTGAGCAGAGATTATTATTGATTGCAATGAAGCAGTGAGTGTATATTTTCGTTTGGTAATAGCTTATGATTCATGAATCACATTGGACAATGTTTTACCGGTATAAATACTTTGTTAATAAAGTTTTTAACTAACCATTGGCTTTTGGTTTTAAAGGGTGGCAAGTGTTCCATAGTTGATGACATTATTGATCATATCAAGTATTTACAATTGCAAATGAAGGTAAATGTACATCCTGTATTCAGTTTCAAATCAAGAATGAGAACGATCGGTAAATGAACATGATTGAACTTGGACATAAGTTTTGTGCCTAAAAACTCCCCTGCTTTTGCCAAACATGGGTCTGAAGGCTTCTACATAGCCAGATGCAAGGTGAAGAATTATTCTATTCTTTTTATTTTTGATTGTCTATTTTGGTGCTGTAGTTATGAATGTTGGAGCAAGGGATACTTGATCTCTTGAGAAGCGATATGATTCCAGCAAGTTTTCCTTTAGGACTTGGATTGATCTTAGAGAAGCAGGACACTGAGGCTGCATTTCACCTGATAATTTCTTTGCAGGAACTTGGAAGAGTTGAAGCTGATTTTGGTCTTTGGAACTAATTTTTCAATAGATTAGAAAATAATGGAATGGTAGATCCATCTGTTCCTTACCCCCTTGGTTTACTGTGATCTCTACGAGTTACTTTGTAGATTTCATTTGGAATTTCTGCTCTCGGGCCTAGCAGCCTCGACTATATCTCTTTTGTTAAAGTTGATAGGATGGATGGCTCATTCTTTACTATAACCAGCGTTATGCGCTTTGATGAAATTAAAGAGAGAGTACATTTCAAAAAAAAAAAAAAAAAGTTAAGTCTTTGTTAACTGAAGTACTAATAAATCAAAAAAAAATCATATTGTATGCTACAAAGTGCATCAATTTGGTCGAACATCCTAGTCTTTGGCTCTTCGCTGCTTCTTATAAATAGCCACTCAAAAGTGCTTTATTCCATCAAAATTAAAAACACAAATGAATCAGACAAACAAAAAGAGGTAGAAAAAAAAAAGCATTTTACTCCATCAAAATTGAAAAGACAAATTTATACAGAGTCGGTAATGTAGCAATTCTGAATTCAACTAACTTTCTACCGTTATCATTCTAAAGTGATAAAAAGAGGAAAAAAATTTATCAACATGTATTTCTCTTTAACTTCTCATTACTTAGAAGCTACTGTTAGTTCCAATGACCACATCAGGAAAACACCATGACAGATGCCTCACTTGTGCTGCATGTAGTAGTCAACACTTTCTGCATAATGGAAAAAAGAATAAGAAAAAGATAGAAAATTGTAAACTATGAAATACCAAAAGTATATGTGCTTGTACAAGTCATTACACTAATCACAGCCCATCATTTTTCCATAAAAATGTGTTCAGCAAAATTTGATGAGAAAAATTACCAAAACTTGCTGCTGAATTTTGGGTTACTGTTGTCTCCATCAAAATTGAAAAGACAAATTTATACAGAGTCGGTAATGTAGCAATTCTGAATTCAACTAACTTTCTACCGTTATCATTCTAAAGTGATAAAAAGAGGAAAAAAATTTATCAACATATAAAAAGATGGAGTCTCATGTCCAACCTTCTCACTGTCCGACAACGATAGTTCAGTACCTAAATTCGATACACGTGTTTTTATCAATACGCAATACATCAAAAAGTCACTACCATAGAATTCTAAGGTTTACCTGTGAAGAATTTGAAAAATTTATAAATTGCTCAGCTGAGTCATTAGTTAGTATAGAATCACCAGTGTATATCTATAAAAAAGAAGAAAAAAACCCTATAGATAGTTAAACTACATATTTATTTCAAACATAGTGCATAAAACAAAATTCGTATTCAAAAGTACCGAATTGTAATCATCTTTCGCTAAGTTTGCTGGTGGGGTTTCACATCTGAACTCACACGCCAAATTCTAGATACATATGTATACAAGATACAGGGTTAACAAAATGATCAATCATCTCAAATAACATAAAATAAACTATTCAGTCGGAACACAAAGTATTCAGAAATTATTAACTTTGTTATTTAGTTAGTTAACCATATCGTTGGATGTGAAATCCTCACTTTTAATAGTCTGAATTACAAAACACCACAAATGACATTTCATGTGCCATATTTTTATATCCTTAAAAACTAAAATGAAAAGAAAAGAAGAAATCAAACCTCTTTTTCTTGTGTTTGAAGTTCATCATTTGATATCACTTCCTTTTTCTTGCCCTGAGAAGAAAGCTATATATAACCAAAGCTTAGTTAAAATTCAACCCAATAAAAGGACAAAAATAAAACTATAACTATCAACCTTTTTTCGAGTCTTTGCATGTGCTTTCTTTACAATTCCTTCTAATTTAGATTGTTTCCTCTTTGTGGGTGGATGCCCTCAAGACCACACTTTTAATGGACTGTGCATCAACTTTGCATTAGATCTTGGTATTTCATGTAACTTCTTACCATTGGAAATTAATTGTGATGAATGGCAATCTTTTTCCCCCCTTGAATGATCAAATTCAATGGCAATAAGCTTTCCTTTTGTTTCTGTCAAGATCTCCATCAAAGTAGAACACATTTCATCATTTTTTGATCCAAGTTGTTGTACTTCATGGATCAATGGAGTGAGCATATTATACCGACGTCTTTCTTCTTCACAACCATAATCATCATAAATGTTAGTAATACTTTGATACCCACGTTTAATATCTTCGCGCCATTGATCCAAAACATAAGTCATTGGAACCTTAGTCACCTTATTCTTGATGACCACGGAAATAACATGCCTACACAGAATTCCTCGGAACTCAAATAGACGACACAAACACTTCACTTGACAATCTATCTCAGTATAACATACCCAAAAAGAAACTTCCCTTAGAGGTGCTCCATCTTTCCCTAACATAGTTTCTACTACTTCAAATATCAAAGTTGTTCCTTCTTGTTTCACAAATGTGGCGTTGCAAAACATCAACCCTCTCAATTCATCTTGGAACAACTTAAATATTTTGTGGGTATAGAAATTTTGAAATTGCCTTTCAATAGGATAACCAGTTATAAATGGAATGGTAGAATTAAAAGAACCAAAATCCAAGTCTTTTTCTTTTTCAATTTTCTTCTTCAAAGCATTATCATACTGCTCCACAAATTGCTTTAAGGTTGTTTTTGAATGAACATAATCATCAAAAAAAGCATTCACACTTTCACTTCTTTGAGATGCAGACATTCCAGCCCAGAAATTATCTTTGACAAACACAGGTATCCATTTTCTACGTGCTTCATACAAAGACTTCAACCAATCATTATTCTCCAATTTATATTCCTCAATCATTTTTTGCCACCCTTCATCACATTCATCAATTGTAAGTGAGTTATACACAATAGATTGACCATGATGGTTCACTCCAATAAATGGTGCAAACGGCATGTCATAACTATTAGTCAAATAAGTAGTGTCAAATGGAATGACATCAGAAAAATAGTTATAAGCAGCCCTACACCTTGCATCTGCCCAAAAAACATTTCTTATTCAAGATTCTCCATCTAAATCAACCACATAAAAGAAGTTAGAGTTCCGACTTTGCATCCGACAAAAATAATTACTTAAGGCTTCAGCATCTTCCAGCCCTGGTCTCAACCTTCTAGCTTCTGACATATAATTTCTACATTTTCTGTCATCAAAAGGCAAATTCTCATACCCACCTGCCTCCACAACAAATGATTGAAAACTTTTACTCAAAGTTATTCCAGCCTGATCATTTAACTCCAATTTTCTCTTTGTAAAAGAATCCAATACTTTATTACACCTAAAATGGCGTGACTTTCCCGGACTCAAGGTATGATTGTGGTCAATATAAACACGAATTATCTCAAAACAGTTATCACCTCGAACAGCAACATTAATCTTAGCTTTGCAATTTGTCTTGGTAGAAGGTCGAGGATGTAAAGCATTTGATCCTTGAGGTACTGTTTTACCACTTTTGGCATATCCAATATAAATATATTTAGGCTTTCCATCATCTCCATTTCTTGCACCCAATTTGCAAATACCGAAACCAACATTTTGAGCATAGGAATTATAAAAACTACGAACTTCTTCCTCAGATGAAAAAGACATCCCAATTTCAGGAATTTTAACTCCATCTACAAGAGTAGAGTCTTTCGGCACAGAATCATTATTATTTTCTGCCTCATTTGAATTCTCCTTACTTTCTTCCATTAGAGTATTGACCTGCGTATATATAAAAAATAAAAAAAAATCCTTTTTTATTATCGAGTAGGCTTTTTAAATTATTTGTACAATGAGACAAAACAAATCAAATTACATAAATTTATAATAATTTTCTAAAGCATTCAGTATGTGATAGTGAGATACTACAGAAACTATATAAGTTCCTCTATTTTTTGAGACAAGGGTGTTTATTTGTTTCTTTAGAGGTATCAGTTAGCCATTTGTGTGGTAGAGTTTGGTCTGGGATCATCATATATGTTTGCTTTAGTGATGATTCTAAGTAGAGAGAAATAAATTCTCCTCAGTACTGATGTAAAAAGGGTTGAGAGTTTAAGTGATATGATCTTCACACTATCACATAATTCATCAATGCCAAGAGCAGCTTTTTCAACAAAAGTAAGAGGATTAGACCAATTTTTTTTTATAAAAAACAATGTATGTTAGCAATAAGAATTACTTAGACTAGGGAGGGCAATGGATACGATAGTAAAAGAAAAATCCTGCAGAACATAAAATTAGTGTGCCTTTCGAAAACAAGTCTTTTCCTAAGGGTGGTGAGAGAAGAAGACACACTTCAACTTCTAAGCATCTACTATGTAGAACTTTACCTATAGCTGAAACTTGAAGCTACAAGATTTAAAGTAAACCAAAATATCTTATAATTTAAACTATTTGAATCAATTTCAATTAATGAAAGGTAGCAAATAAACATAGGAGAAACCTAAATAAATATAAACAAAATCTATAAGACTTTTATTATTCCAGGCAATTTATCTGGAAAGGAAACTCTACAAGATGAGAGGGTGGATGGAAAAGTATTTGTGGTCTGTTTATATATTGAATTTTAACTTACATAAATTTTTATGGAGGAAACAAGCAGATTAGGAACTAGATTGATATTTAAGCTTTGTTTTAACTGACCCATCTACCTTTCTTGATTTCTTTAATAACCAGGCACAAGTGACTCTCAGCTGTTTAATGAGTTTATACATGTGCATACCTGCGAGAGAGTGAGACCTCAACAATACTCCACTACTAATTAGGCCAAAAACAGAACATATATGAATTAAACCCAGAAGACAAAAAATCAAATAGCTTAGAACTACCATCCATCAAGTCAAATCTCCATCCACACACTAACAACATTTACCTGGAGAGGAATGATTGTCGAAACATACTAGACATGATTGAAAGAATTGGGTATCTCTGTCATACATGAACACAATAGAAACCGATAAAAGGAAAAAGTATTCATCATACGTACCAATTCAGGATCAATTGTAGCAAGGAGCAACTGGAGTTTCGTACTGAATTTGATGATGGCCAAGGCCTGCAAGATAATTAAAGTAGAAAATTTCTATAAACTGCTATGGGGTATCTGTCGACTAAAAATCTTGATTGAAATCCCAAAAATAACAGATTTGGTTGATCATTATCAAAGCAAAGAACAGAAATCGTAGGAGAAAATATTCCTTACTTGTACCAAAATAGTTTTCTTCTTTCTCGGACAAAGAAGAGGGCAACAGGAATGCAGAATTTCCTTGTTAACAGAATCGGCGATGGCAGCACAGGCATTGAGATGGTGGGTTCTTTTTATTGCGCGAAGAAGAAAAGGGAAGCAGAATTGTCGTAACAGAATTGGCGGTGGCAACACAGGCATGGAGATGATGGGTTCTTTTTTCGCGCAAAGAAGAAGAGGGAAGCAGAATTGGCATGAGTTTTGGTTTGATGTGGAGATAGTGAGAGTCCACGTTGGATAGTACACGTAGGTTGAGATGAGAAGTTGTTAAAATTAGTCGCTAAGAGTATCATTACTGATTCTAAAATTGAAATGATATATGTACCTAGCTACTTAATTTCTCGTACGTACGTGCAAAATACTGAAATGATATATAAGGTTGTTTCATTCATGTTCTTTGAGAACAATGATGATGACAATTACCAGATTGAGATATACGATCTCAGCTCTAATTCCGGAGACTAGCTTTGGTGAGAGGAGCTGCTGGTTTGCGGTATTCTGCGGATTCACTTGGTTGGTATGCAATTTGTGTGCTATTTTCCAGTGAATTCGGTTTACTTTTTAATGGTTCCTTCCATTGGATTGCAAGCATGGATCAAGAAAACAAAAACTTTATACTATGTTTTGATATGAGCGATGAGGTAATACGAGAAATCTCATATAATTGTGAAACATGATGAAGAATATTATAAGTTTGAGAATCTTCTTGTGTGACGATGGAGTACGGAGAGAACGAGTCATGGATAAAAAGATTTTTGATTAACGAGCCCGATTACTTTACAAGAATTCCATTTCCCTTAACCATCTGGAACGACGATACATTGCTGCTTCAAACCAACTGTTAGCCCGAAAATGCCTTGGCGCTGAAGTCTCGGCCACGAGGGTCGAGCGAGGTTTTGTAGCACGAGGCTGCAAAACAGTAGTCTTTCATGAGGAGGGACTTAGAGAAATAGTTGGAACCAGAGCTAGGAGGTTCCGGGCCAATCAAGGAAGACTCAAGGTAAATCTGGGATTTGCCGGAATGCTGATCTACCAGCCAGTCACTTGGGATTTTTCCGGTTAACCGTCAATAAGAAAGATTCCTTTGGAAGAGTCGGACCGAGAGAATGTCGGAACAAGCGTGCCTCGGAAGAAGGGGAATCACATTGACCGAGTTCGAGAAAGCGCGTGCACTGGGGACCGGTGGAATCTCACTGCAGTCGAGGCACGCGCTAGGAGGCATACATGGGGACAGAGGGAATCTCCGGAGCTCGAGAAACATGTGCCTTGGAAGGATCAGATTAGAGTTTTCTAATACCCACTTGGATGGGGTTGTCATCCAAGATCTTTCCTATAAATAGGTGAAGGGGCTGACTTGTTGGAGGACGGAGATTTGGGGAGTCTAGACTAGAAGTTAGATTCATTTCCTCCATTGTAAGTCTTCCAGAGAAATCCTTGTATAGTGTCTTGTTTTGAAGAAGTGTAAATTGCAAGGTAATAAAGCCATCGTTTTGGCGAAGTGTTGCTTGTGTGTTGTTTACTGTTTCTTTCCGCATTACTAGGCATAGCCTTTGTGTGAGTTGTGAGGTGCTTCGGGGAGGCGAAGTTGTGGGAATTTGTTGGTGAGCCAAAATTTCTATAACACCAACCATGGTGAGTTGGCTTCATGGGATCTCCTGGATCATTTACTTAAGAAACACCATATTTTTGAATATACTAACGATTACGCCGGAACTATTTATCCTCCTTGTTCCCTAGGAGCCATAATCATGCACAAAGAAAGTTTGATTTCAATTTCCCAAGATTGATCATCATGATCAACAAGTTTAATTGGTCCTTGCCACATACTTTTCTTATATTTTAATTAAAAAGTTCTTTTTTAATTTGTTTCGATAAAGATACTACATGAGCTCAACAGAATTCTCAACTCACTTTACTTAGCTGAGCTAAGATGCTAGCTAAAATGTAGATATTTTGTAATGCTCAATTTTGTGGTGTATTTTAGCTAAATTATTAGTAAGAGCAGGTTAAGCTAGCTATATATAACCAAGTTGTCACTTGGCGAAATTCATAATATCAGAAAATTCTTTTCTAGAAATTTCTCTCTCTGGTTTTCAGTTTCTGTGAATTCTATTCTTCAAATTCACCTCATTTTGAGATTTTCATTTGGTATCAGAGAATCACGAGAGATCTAATTCTCACCAATTAAAGGGAAGATTACACTTTCCGATGTCTGAATTTTACCAATTCAAAATTAAATTGAAGATCACCTACTAAAATGGAGGATTCGCAGATTTTGAAGGGAGTTCCTCACAAAGATTGGAAGGAAGTTCTCACATGTATGGGAATGAAGATCCTTTGTATCTTCACAGCTCACCTCATATCACTCTGGAGTGGTCTTTGTATCTGAATTTTTTACTGAAAAGAACTACAATGGATGGAGTAGATTCATGCTTATTTCTCTTCATGAATCCAGGGATAAAATAGAATTTATAACTAGAGATGTTGAAATGTATCTTCACAGCTCATGGCTTCCTTTTTGTGACAGATGCAAAGGTGTTATGGAAAGTATTGGGAGAAAAATACGGAGTTAACAGAGCATATTCAATGATAATTTCTGTTGAGAAGCAGAAATTAGTACAAACTAACAGAAATTAGCAGTAAGAAACTGACAGACCCTATGCTATGGGAAAAGGAGGTAACAAGAAACGTTTTGTGAAGAGACTGATCTGAAGTGTGATTTCTGCAATGCTGTTATGGCATTTTGACCTTTTGTTTATTTTTTTTGTGTTGTTCTAACTAGCACAAGTGACCTGCAAAATCATAAAACAAATAAAGAAAATAAAACAGATAATTCGTTAGCGAAGCTAATCTGGAAGGGTTGAGCCGCGTAGTCACTATCTTTAGGTGATTCAGGCCTTTCTGCAAAGAATTATTTTTGGTGCAACAGAATTGTCGAAACTTGTCACCCCTAGGATACAACAGCCCAGCACACTCGCTGTGTTTTCCTAACAATCTGCACAATTATTAGGAAACTGTAACCAAGTCTTCTAACACATTTTTGTTCCTTGCGAAAACTAAATTTTGTTTGAGGGATTTGTATGAAACACAGAAAAGATTGCACACTCAATTCTTTGCTCATTTGACTCATATATATACATAAAGAATTAAAATTGGCTTTAATTCAAATTGGTAAAACAGAAGGCATCATGTAATAATTGATTCCCTTATTTTTCACCCTTATTTTTCACAAATATGAATGGAATTACTTTAGTAGGCCAAACGGAAATGATCAATGCAATATTGATTCTCATTGAAACGCATGCTAATTATAATAAAATATTAAAGTAACATTAATTCATACAATTGTTTAGAAACTGAAGAATCAATTTACAATAATGTTTTAATAAAATAATTACTTCAATTGCATTTTCAAAACTTCGGTTACCAAAAATTAAGCATTCTCACAAATGCTAAAGATTATTACTCAAATCATTTTTGTAACTCATCAAACTTATAACTGAATTTTTAACACAAAAATTAAAGCTACAATTTGATTAATAAAAAATGAATTTTATTAAAATGTTCCAACATTTTGTCAGATAACGTTGTAGAAAGAGACAAAACAATCCATGAAAGTAAAAGGTCCCTCCATTCCCAAATTTGAAACCATGGAAGAGAAGAGCAAGAGGAAGAAGAAGCAGCAAATGGAATTGAAGCAGAGATTACCAGCGCTTCTGTATCCATTGAAGGCCCTAAAGTTTGCCTTGGATCTCTGCTATCACACTCAAAGCAGCCCTCCCATCTTCAGAGAAAGCCCAAATCTTGCTCTAAAAGCACTTAAAAGAATAAACACCTCGCTGCAAAATCGGAATCAGCTCCTGATTTAACAAGGCCTGGACATAAACCCTCTTCACTGAGGTCCAGCAAGAAGCCTTTTTTCCTTCCCCATTGGCAATCTGGCAAGAAAACCGCCTCTAAAGCTTCCCAAAGGTTAAAAATTTCAGCTGGTTTGAGCAATTCCTGGAGGAATCCAGCTTGTGGGTCTGAAAGTTATGGGGTCAATCAAACAGAAGGAGGACAGGGTATAGGTGAGCCCTCTGATTTTAATTTTAATGTTCCTGGATTTGAGAACTGTACTCCTGTTGGAAAGTTATTGAACGCGTCTACTTTGAATTATGGAATTGTTGATGATAAGCTGCCTGTGGGAGAGGATTCAAATTCAGCTAATATTAACGTTAAGGCCACCACCCCACCTGTGGAGGTCTCAGTGTCTCCTGAAATCCAAGGCGGTTCACATTTTGCTGCTGTTGCAACTTCAACTGTGACACCGGTTTGTTATGGTGCTGGACACCTTATCTCTGGGGTTACAGATAAAAGGAAATGCAGGTCTAGGGGAATTCTTACTGTGAGATGCCACACTGATTCAACAGATTTTGAAAAATCTACTTCTTGTGGAGATGATGTCAACAAATGTGCTGAAAATGTCCTATTTAGAAATTCTTTGATTCCTTTTCCAGCTGAGGCTTTGGTTAATTGGTGGTCATCTCCTCTTGGTAAGGAAGGTGAGGTTCAGAAAGGAGATTCCTCAGACTCATCAAGGACTATTGAGTTGGCCCCAATCTGTACTCCGTCTTTTTCTTCGTCATTCTGCCAATTGTCTTCTGATTTATTGAGTGATAGCTGCGACAAAAACAGTCATGGCGATTCTGGTGCCATTGCAAGTACTGGAAAATGTAGGATTGCTCTACTATCTCCAAGGAGAGTTTCCACTTTTCGAGGGCTCCTGGAGTTATCTGAAAAAACTGACGTATATTTCTCTGCCACTGCCCAAGCCAAGTCTAATTGTGGGACAGTTTGCTTGCCCGAAGAAGGTAGCTATAGTTTGCTAGGGAACAATGATTCTGTTTCCATTGATAATTTAACTTGCAGCAATGTTGTTCAGACACCAAGCTCAAATACAAGCTCAGAGAGTCGTGTTTGCCTTTCCTGGATAGACGCGCATAGAAATCAATTCAGTCCTGATCAAGGTAATGTGAAACCAGGTTTTCAGATGGCAAGCTTATCACCAAAAGCTCAAATGTCAATGTGGGATCCTCCTTTTTTGGGTACTCAGTTAGCTAACTTAGCTTCACCTTCCCATTCAACTGATGCCATAAAACTGGAGAGGAAATTGGATGGTTGTGCTTCTTGGAATTCTGATTCCACATCGGAGAACATTTCATTATCTCAGATGAGGATATCATGGAGGGAAGGCTTATCAAGTCAGACCTTTGATATGGATGAATTTGATTGCTGCAGATGTATGTCCGATGAAGAAAACAATGATGACAGATCAGGTGAACTCCAGCACAAATCACTGCACGCTTTTGGAATAGGAAACGATGTTCCACTCATAAATGGAAGTCTTAGGTCTCCAGAGTTTCTTGAACAGGAACCAAAAATTTTAGGAAAGAGAAAGAAATTTTTTCTCCTGCGGGACCTAATAATTGTGCCGAGTCCATAAGCACGGATGCAATTAAGTGGCCTTGTGGCTTCTAGAGATTCAGATTGGAGTCTTGACTACAAAAACCATTTGTTTCAAGTGTAACATGTTCCTCTCAAAATTCTTTTATAGTTTATATGCCGATGCAGATCGACATTTTTTCTTTGGTAAAGATAATGATATAATTTAATCTCTGGCACTCTTGTGTTTGTTGGGTCCTGGACACTGCTGCTGAATATTTTTCTAAGTGCCATATTAGAGGAAGGATATTTTCACTGCGCTTCTAATCTTGATAAGTGTGTCAGATACTTCATCCCTCTACTTGGGTACGTAGGCTTGGAGGTTGATACTGGATGACTATCTTAGCTCTGTTTGAAGTTATTTATAAGATGTTCTCATTGTGCACAAGTTGATTTTGTAATTTTAAGTTTTTAAACAATTCAACAGCCGAGTACATCAAATACTTAGCTGCATTTATCGATTCCAAGCGGTAGGTTTTCTATGTATTTTTTACTCACACTGACTCTATTTATAGTTTTTCTATCATTCATTTCTTTATTTGCAAATGAAGTTGGTGATTTATTGCAAGACTTAAGCTTGTGCCTTTCCTACTAGGTATCAAGTCTTCAAATTTGCAGCATCACTTCTTGCAGGTTTGGTTGATAATCATATAAGATAATTTTAGTGCTCATTGCGTTGATGGTACAAGGTGTGCTAGTGCTTTCCATTCTCAGTCATCCATTTGATATTAGAAATTATCAAATGCATAGTTATTGTTTAGAGTAAAGCAATATTATGCTCCTTAGTTGGTGCGTTCCGTGTTATTTAGTGTTTGAGCTGTTATACATTCAACAACAATAACAAAGATGCTATATTTATTGGTTGTTCAAAACGAAAAACACAGTCTTGATAATAACACTGAAAGCCAAAGAGATGATCCATTATTAGAGATGTTATGCAATTGAAGAGCATATTGTGTCTTGATTTCTGTGTGTGAGTTTTTACAGAACTTTTATTCTGTACAACTTTCAAAGCCACTGGATTCTTCTATACAACTTTTATTCGGGGGCGTATGACGTATCCCATGCTCTGTCTTACGTGCATCATTGTTTATCGACTCTTGTATTGATTAAGCAGAGAGCTGGAAACGAAGGTTAAATGAATTCTCTCATAAGTCCAATGTTGCATCATTCATCTGAGTTCTTATAGATACATAGGTTTATTAAAACTTGAGTGCTCTGCTCTCTCTGTTTTATGAGCGTTTTTGTTGCAAGTTGTGCCTTTACCTTTCCGCGGCAAAATTTTGACACATAATTGTAAAATAGAATCAGCAATATTCAAGACTAGCATTGCGAACTAACCAAATATATAATTAAAATGCATTCACTAATACATAATTGACTTTTGATGACCACAAAACTGCAACAAAAAGCATACATAAAGGGCTATTTTGCAACTGCTTAAACAAAATGGACCAAATGTGCCACGAGGCCAAACAAAAAGGACCTAAAGCGCGATTTTTCCTTTTTGTGTGCGTTGACTATTAGTTGCTGCCATTCTACATTCTTTTCTTTCTTGCAACTCTCTGTTTATCATTTTCCACTCACTCAGATCTCCAAAAGACTTGTCCATTTATCATCAATTTCTTGCTTCATTCCTGGAGATGGCTGATGCTGCGATTGGCGTGGTTAGTGAGGCTTTGTTGACGAAGGTGGCTTCACTTGTTGCTGAGGAGATCAACCTTGCATGGGGTGTCAAGAAACAACTCAACAAGCTTGACGCCAAGCTTAAAGAGATTCAAGCTTTGCTTTCTGACGCCCAAAGCAAGCAAATAACTGGAGAAGTTGTGAAACTTTGGCTGAAAAAGCTCCAGTCAACTGCCCTTGATGCTCAAATTGTCTTGGATGAGTTCAGCTACCAAGTTCTTCACCAAAAGATCGAGTGCCGAAAGAGGGACAAGGTACGCAGCTGCTTTTCATGTTCAAATCCTGTTTTTCTTCGTCCTAAAATGGCTCATAAGATCAAGCATGTTTTGTCATCCTTGGATCAGCTTTATGCTGAATCAGATAACATTGGCCTTAAGAAGCCAATGGAGTTGATAAACTCGCTTCCTCCTAATCTCAAAGAAATAAGATTATTGTTGAATTTTCATTTGCTTATCATTTCTTCTGAGTGTGTCATAAGGTGGCAGAAGTCTTAAGGGCATGCTCGTTATCATCATGTCTTAAAAAATTTTCTTTTTTAAAAAAAATTAAATGTAAAAAGTACGTTAAAAATGTAAGAAAAATATATTGAACATAACATAAAAAATAAAAAGTATTGTTGAATAGTAAAGAAATGCATGAGAATGTTGACATATAAATATAAAATACAAATATACATCAATCTTGCTCACCGCTAGAATATTACCAATTCCAACACTTTTTTATTTTATTTAACTATATAAGCTTCACTTTGACAGTTTATTTTGTATAATAATTTTTTTCCCCTATATATCCATTTAATTTTGATCATGTCTTTTTTTAATTATTATTGACATTTCTTTCAATTGTGGAGCATCGATGAAAAGTTAATTTTATATCCCACTAGGTTAATTTTATATAAGCCATTTACATATTCACCCGTGCATATACATCCATCAATATTAACTATTTAAGAATTTTTATTAAAAAAAAACCATTTCTTTCCAACTATGCTTTTATTATTAAAAAAAAACTATGCTATCTATTTACGTTGACAAGCTGAATAAACTATTTTATTCTTGGCCGGGGAGAAAAATTATTAATTTGAAGAAGGCAATTTGAGGAGTAAGTTTTGAGTAATTAGTCAAAATTTATTGTCAAGGCTATTTGAAGTGGAAATAGGAATATGATATGTAAATGGAAATTAATTACAAGATCCAATAATTTATAATCAGTACTAATGTGTTTTTTTTTTTTTTTTTTTGTTGTAGTCATTCTTCCCTTTCATTAAAAGAGTTTACTTTGACCAATATGTAACTTATTATGAATGTTAAGGTACAACACTTAAATTAACTAATTTGACATACTTTATTCCATTTATATCCTTACTTAATTAAGTATGGACTAATTACGGACCACACATGAATATTATACTAGTAAGAGTAAAAGAAGTAAAAGAAAATTAAAAATGAATTCTTGTATTGAAAAAAAAAATTTCAAAATAGACCATTCTAATAGAACGGAATGGGTATATAATATGTAAATGAAAAAAAAAGTCCAACATTTTAAAAGGTAGGAAATAGATATATACGACTTATTGAGTGTATGGGGACGGGGATTGGGAATATTCCAAGCAGCTCCCATGGGGGAGTCCGGATCCTCTACTCAAGTTTGGGTGTTCATCTCTGCCCAAGTGCGAAAGCAACATTGTTTGACACTCTTTTTACCCTACTCAAATTTCTTTCATACTTTATTTACTGACGGTGAAAACTCAACCCAGCAAATGGCCGTCTTCTCCGTCTTCCTCTTCACGAATCTTCTACGGGAAGCCAAAGCATTGCTCTCAAGAAGCGATTAGGTTTCTTTCTGGTCCATTAATGGGTTTCTTCTCAGTTCCTCGTCAACATCACTGCTGTCCAGCCTGAGATTTTCTGATTTTTATCAAGGTATGTTTTCTGAATTATTTCTCCAGTTCTTAGTTAACCTAAAAAAAAAATTTGAATCAAACATCTTTTAGGGAATGATGGAGTTGGGTTCTCAAGAGTTCGATGATCAAGAAAGTATAGTGTCGCGTTGATGGTTGAAGAAGTCATATAAATTTTCAACTATTCTGATTGCCAAAGTCTCCTTAGAATTAAAACTTGGTTCAGGTTTGTATTGTCTTCAGAAACTTGGAATTAGTCATTTACCCATTTCTGCAATTTCTGTGGCATGAGGTACTGCTTCGCCACAACCACAAAAGCCTAGACAGACACCTTGTAGAGTAACATGATATATTTTCTTATGTATATCTGAAACTGATTTCATAACTGGAACTTTGTTGGAGCAAGACAATGAGTGTTATATAAGTGAGGATACTTGAAAACCTATTCAACTGGAAAAATTAGTTGATAAAAACTCTATGAACCCACATTTCTTGCTGGTCTCGGTACTACGGCGATGCAACCGGAGTTTTCCTCCTTGGTCAAAGTGCGGCTGAGCTTTTTTTATTGAAGTAAGACTTGATTTGGCCACATTTTCTCCCATGTAGTATTTTGGGAAAAATTTAATGTTTGCTGGATAATATTTTTGGAAAAAATATGTTTCCGCCTACTGCAGCCCAGCAATTGTTGCTGCTGTTGCTGCAGAGGCGATTTTGCCTCTGCAGCCCAGCAATGGCTGCTGTTGCTGCTGTCGCAGGGACGAATTTATATCTAAAGCTATGTTTGTAATTTTCCTCTGCAGCGTTATTTGTGGTTAAATTTATGTGGTTGTAGGGCACTATTATTTTGGAATTGGATTATGTATTGAATGTGTTCTTAGATTAAATGTTTCTGTGTGCTTAAATTTATGCATTGATAAAGAATTTGCTCAAATTCATGTGGGTTGAGAGTTCTGTGAGATTAAGTTATGTTTTGCATCCATGGAGGAGAGCTGAGAAACAGTTGTCGACTCTACTAGCTCCGAGTCTTGGCATCCTTGGCAACGTTGCTATGGTGGCAATCGAAAATTCTGGTTCTAGAGATTGACTTTTGGGACCAGGGAGTGGAGAAATGTATGCTTTTTTCCATTAACAGATCTGGCGTCTAAGAGATAGTGTCACTGCTACGAGGAATTTTGTAGTGACTTATTACCATTATTGAAGGAGATGTAATGTATTAGCTAGAAACTACGGTGATGAAAATGAACTACTATTTATCACCATTCTATCTATAATTAACATTACAGAATAAACCATTAAATGTAAAAAAATTTAAATTGTCTTTGAACATGACAATAATTTAATAATTTTTACTATTTATGTGCAAATCGTAGACCCACAATACACACACTTTGAAAGTCACTTTCATCTAGATCAAAATGTAATTATTTGGAGTTTCAATGTAAGGGGAAAAAAACACGATGAATGGGTAAGGTTTCAATAAATAAAAATGAATGATTGTAATCATGTTAGTTAATAAATCAGTAAACTTTTTGTGTGGTATCATTAATGTGGCTTTTAATAAATATATTGAGTTAGCAGATATTACATTATTGACCACTAAGATGAATGTGTATTGTATTTTATTAAATATATGAAATTAGTGTTATAATATTTAAACCCCTAAAATAAACTATTATATTTTATAGGGCTAGACAATAATTCCTTCAAATAGGACGCAATTACTGTTCAAGATGGGCATGCGAGAATTTCTCGATATGATATGTAAAGTTAATTAGTTGATTGTAATGTGTATATTTGAGTTAGACTAGTTAGTTACCATGCTGACATGGTACAATTAGTCTAATTATGATAGGTGGACACTGATGTATATAAAGGCTAAGATAAGAAATAAAAATTGTAGGTTCTGCTCCATAACATTCTCTCTGAATGTTCCCCAATTCTGTGATTGTAGTTAGAGTTTATTTTTACACATGTATTAAGTGGAATTTTAATGCTCCATTTGTGCACCCGCTGAGGAAAAGTCACATTGTTTCTATTGAAGAAGTGGTGGAATTTTCGGAGTAGAAGGGAACAAAACTTGCCGAGAAGAACCGCAGGCAAGCTCGTCCAATTCGAACCAAGAGGTATCAGATTGGAGGACGAATCTTTTTGACGTGGGAGGGGATGATGAGGGTATATATGATGATGTCAAGTGTCAATAGGACGCAATTAATGTTCCCGATAGCTAGCAATGCTTAATTAAACTTGTTGATGATGAGATCGGGAAATCGAAATCAAACTTTCCTTGTGCATGATTATGGCTTCTAGTGAACCGGAACGATCGCCATCATTAGTATATTTATTAGTATATCCATAAATATGGTGTTTCTTAAGCATATGATCCTGGAGATCCCATGAAGCCAACTCACCATTGTTGCTTTGAAGCAGCAATGTATCATCGTTCCAGATCGTTAAAGGAAATGGAATTTCTGTAAAGCCATTAATAAAAAATCTTTTGATCCATGACTCATTCACTCCGTACTCCATCATCACCCATATCTCAATCCAAGCTCTGGGACTAGTTCCATTTGGTATTACAGCTACAATCGACGCCAAGGAATCCGCCAACACAACGAGATTCCCTATCTTATAATTTTCATCATATTCACAACGATAAGGAGCATATGGGGCATATGGAATCTCTCGTACTACCTCGTCGCTCATATCAAAACATAGTATAAAGTTGTTGTCTCCTAGATTCATGCTTGCAATCCAATGGAGGGAACCATTAAACAGTAAACCGAATTCATTGTAGAATACTACACAAATTGCATACCAACCAAGTGAATCGGCAGAATACCGCAAACCAGCAGCTCCTCTCACAAAAGCAGCATCTGGCATTGGCAAGATGGTATCTGCTACTCTCCAGGAATTAGAGCTGAGATCGTAGATCTCAATCTGGTAAATTCCATTATGATACGCGAACTTAAAATTATCATCATCTTTGTTCTCAAAGAACATGAATGATACAACCTTATATTCATTAGTATGAGGATCAAATCCGAAACCCAAACCCTGCCTCTGGCAAAAGAATGCAGGAGGAATCCCAGAGGAGAAGATGTAAGGAGGAATCCCGAAGGGACGGTCAGGAAGTCTTCGAGATTCACGAGTAGCGGGATTACACAAATAGATTTCATCACTTGCACCATTATAAGCATAAGCATCGGGAGTGTACATAATGGAGTAAGAGTTACATGCGACACAAACGATGCCGTTGCAAGGTCCAGAAATCATTTTCATACAGCGATCGAAGGCAGGAAAATCAGTGGTATCCACACGAAGCGAGCCATCAATTAGTCGAGAATAGAATGACAAGACAGTGTTGCTGTTCTCCATCTCACAACGCTTGAGTAACAGGTAGTCTGTTCTGGTGTTTTGAGAGGGGTGGTTGAGATGCAAATTAATGAAATGAGGATTTCTTATCAAACCACACCAAACTCTGCAAACGCGTTGTAATTTCATCAAGCATTTGACGGGTAATCTTACGAGAATTTCAGTCACAACCTCTTCAGGGATATCCATGATTAATCAGTACGTTGATAATGATCGATCAATGATGTTTTTCACCTTTTCTGTTTAATTAACTGGCCTGCAAGCATAATTAATTATAAACGGAAGCAGGGAGCTGAATGAATAATGCTCCATTAATTGCCATTAGAGTTATTGATAAATGGATGGAGGATACGAGCATTTAACTAGAGTCATGCTTCACCACAATTTGCCCGCTAACTAAGACTGTATTTTGTGGTTAGCATAAACATATTGAGCCTAGGTGATTAATTAAATGCACGTAGGAGAAACTAAGTAGCAAGGTACATATATCGATCTTTGGCAATACAAATCTATATATAAAAAGTAGTCCTTATATGAAAATATTACACACACATATATTTTGTTTGATGAGGGTAGTTAGGCAAGTTGAATGTCCTTGCAAAGATGGAAGCATGTCGTAGATCGATGCATATTTGGACCAAAGGGACAATGAATCCTCGTCGTACCATATATGTCATAACATATCCTCACTTCTTGGAGATAACACGTTCGATTGTTGGTACTGTCGGGAAAGCAGTGGAAATCTGCTACCTTCCCAACTCCTTGAAAAACTGTATGGTTTAGTGTGTTGAAGTCACAGATACTCCCTGGTGTTATTTGAGCATTTTTGAGGATTGCCAGGACGTCGACATCGTTCTTCAATTTGACAGCAAGATGAAAATATTCACTCTGATTGTAGACCTTCATGGAACAAACTCCATGCTTGTCCCACTCTCCCTTCCAGAATTTTTGGTACTTTAATGCCACCCATTCGGCTCTGAGGAGATCCGGCCAGATGTTGTACAGCTTCGTTGCCTCAAGTGTAGGCTGGAAGAGCACAAAAATATGTAATTAACGGTTATCTAAATGTATACAGTACGTTCTCCAGTGACAGATATTCATGCATGAGATCGATAAATACATTTGTAACTTATAAACAGACGAAAATATATAAGTTAGATTTGATTATTGATCATGTCATGTCATGTCATGTGTACAAATACATGTACCATGTGAACATAAGTAGTACTGGGGGCACGGCAGGGGTTTATTGTAGTGAAATTAGTGGGCCACAACCCATGGATAGTAAAATTTGGTGTTATATTTGGTGGTAATGAAAAACTGGGTTGGTTTCTTAATTCTAAAATACGAATTGCATTTGGCCACTGGACAGCCATTTTTAGGAATTCAAATTCTGGAAGAAGGACTTTGGTTGGGGCGAATAATATTTTGTCAGATGGGGAAAGGCGAAGGATGAGGAAAATGAAATCAATTCAAAAGCAGCAGCAGGAATCAAAAGCAACATGACGAAGAGCACAAATCTTGATATGCTGGCGGTGGCTGTGGCTGGAGAGATCGATGTATAGAGTAAATATATATATATATATATATATATATATATATACTTTGAGGGACTTGGATCATGCAAATGCATGTGCTATGTTTTACTTACTTTTTTACATAGTCTCACACTCCTCCAACACATATCACATGCAATGCTTTTGATCAATTTACATACCATTCCATTACAATATTCCATTTTAAAAAATATTTCTTGTTCCAATAGAAAAGTACACTTTTAAAATTTTTTTTTTTTTAATTAGGCGTGGGATTAATTACGCATTTATTTATTGCATAAATAAAAGTAAGAAATAAAAAAAAAATTAACCCCTAAGGTTTACAATTTGTTGCCCAACTTGTTGAATTTACTATAACTCGCTTTAGGCTACTTCCGAAACTGACACTCATAGAAAGTCTCGAGCTTATTGGGCTTATTTTGTGGGGCCAACATACACCTTTCGCCTTTGTCATCCGAGACCCCTTCATCATCTGTTTCCCATGGGCCATACTCTACCTCCCTGTCATCGGTCATCATCGTTGTATTTTGGAGAGTGTGGCACAGACGAGGTGATTGAAATATTCGCTTTAGCGGGCATACTATCCAATAACTGAGCGTCAGACGGCATTCTATGCACAAACATTGGGGTGAAAGTCTTCGTCAATGGCTTCAGCTTTGGTACTGGGGCCGACCTTTGGGTCATAGGGTAGGTGTGTTGATTTAATTCTAGAGCACTTTGGAAAACATCAGACCATAATGGGGAGTGAGATAGCCTCCCTAGGGAGTGGTTCGTCCGCTTCGTTGATGCTAAGGTGGCGTTGATCTATTGCTGATTTAGAGACTCCAAGGCTAGTAGTTGACGGCGTATTGCCGTGGGGCTGGCAGCCTTCAATTGCTGAGCTGAAGCGGGGCTGTTGGCCAAGTACCAAGGCTGGGCACAGCAAGATTGGGGGTTGGATGGGCGTAGGTAGCTTGAGCATTGGGGCGCTGGGCACAAGCTGTGCGCAGCTAGCTGAGGCAATTGGTCGAACTGATGAAGTGCCAAGTTCGAGGGTGTAGCCTGCTGGGACTAGCTGCACGCTGGGCTTATGGGCAACGGACTGGGGTTGCGCCCTCAGTGCAAAGCTCTGGGGAGCGTCAGGGAAGGCCTGTCGCGCAGTTCTGGGCACTGGGGCTTGTTTGAGGTGGCTTGTGTGTGCGGCGATGCTGGGATCTGGGGCACGTCTGGGGAGGCCTGTGCGCACGGTGCTGGGTCAATCTGGGGGGAATCTGGAGTGGTGGGTGGCTAGGGGGATTGCAGCTAACGCTTCTTCTGCACAGGGGTATTTTCTTGGTGGAGCTTCTACAAATACCACTTATGTTTCACTTTCTGAGTCAGGGTTAATAATTGGAGGGGCAACTTCAGCAGATTGGGACCTCGCTTCCAGATCGACAACTAGGGCTGGATAGCCACCCATTGGTTGTTTGTCCTGCTGGGTAGGTGGCTGTGTTGAATCATTCACAGGGATCTCTTGCATAGAAAGAGTGGGCTTCCCCTTATCTGTTGGAGTTGGAGGCTGCTTCCTTTTCCGTTGATGCTTTGGAGGAGGTTTCTCCCCCTTGCGACAGTCAGATTCATATTGCCCAACCTTGTAACAACGAACACAGTACTACGGCATCTTCTCAAAATCCAGACCTGGGAGGAATCCTCTTCCTCTAGTCTCCAAATATACAGAATCCGGCAAAGTCCTGAGCAAATCTATCTCCATGCACACTTTTAAATTTTTTACTTTTAATATAATTATGTGTGGTTTACAATTAGTCTATACTTAATAAATAAGAATATAAAGAGTGTTAAATTAACTATTTTAGGTGTTGTACATTGACATTTATAATAAACTATACATTGATCAAAGTGGACTTTTCTGATGGAACGGAGGGAGTATTAGTACTACTCTTATTTATAATAATGCTATGTTGTTCCCATTTTGAGTATTGTTGGACACTTCATCCAGCCTATGCTTTTCTTTTCTTTTCTTGACATTCCTACCGTATCTCTTTTTTTTCTTAATTTGTTTGGAAATATAAGTTTTCAATGAGTTTTATTTTTACTCATGATATGGTTTGGAAGCTCTCTCTTCCTTTCTTTTTTTTTTTTTTCGATGAGATCTTTAGTTTAATGAAATTCAGCTTATCTCCTTTGCAACTCATCTGTTGCTCTCCAGCCAACTCACTTACAGCTCCTAAAACTCATTATCTTGTTATAAACTGTAATTTTTCTGAAATCAGTGGTGAATCCATAATCAAATTTTTATGGATCCAACATATGGACAAATTTTATTTTTAGAGTAAAATACATATATAAATTTTGTTTCACCACTAAAAAATACACTATTAATAAGGGTGAGGGAGGGGGTTGGAGCGGTCCGAGGACCATCCCCTGGATCCGCCATGTCTATAACTCATAAACGGTTATAACACTTAACTCTTCTATTTGAACAGGCTGTTATAAAATGTAACACTCTTGTAACTCATAAGCTATTATAACACTTGACTCTTCTACTTGAACAGACTGTTATAAACTATAACTCATAAACTGTTACTCTCCTGTAACTCATAAACTGTTATAACACTTGACTCTTCTATTTGAACAGACTGTTATAAACTATAACTCTCCTATACACTCCCTCCGTCCCACTCAAAGAGTTCATTTTGAAATGTGTACAACTTATTATGGGTTGTGAGGTACAATACCTAAAATAAGTAATTTACCACTATATTTTTCATTTATACCCTTACTTTAGAAGTAAGAGTTAATTGTGAACCACACATTGTAATAATAGTAAAGGCATGTAATATAAATAATTTCAAAGTAGACTCTTTAAATGGGACAAAAAAAATTTAAAAAGTGGACTTTTTGAGTGGAACAGAGGGAGTATAATTCATAAACTGTTATAATAGTGAATACAAAAAGTTTGTAATGAATTTAATAGTGAATTAGTGATAAATAATCACCATATAGTTAGCTTAACGTTATTGACTTGTAAATAACCTTTTCATCAATTATATAGGGAAATATTATAGTCCCTTCATGAAACGATATTCAACCATTGAATAATAGCCTATGATGCATTACTAATGCAATTGCATGGGCCATTACTTATGAATTGAATGGTTACGTGAATGGACTATAGTCTGACCCTCAATTACATATTTTTTCTATCATATATAAAATAATAATATTGGATTATATATATTACAAGAATAGGAACACTAAACCAGGGGTAGAGTCAGAAAATAAGATATCCGCGTGGTCCAAGGTATATATTTTATTTTGCATATATATATCTTTACATTTCAGCGAACTAATATGAATTGTTCATTTTTTATTCAAACATATTTATATTTTTGAAAATCTTATTGTTATTACATCATGCACAATATGAATTAACTTTTCTACTTCAATATGAAATAAGTATTAATACTAGCCGTCACATTAAAATAGTTCAGTAATACAGCGACTTTTGAGTTAAAGTACAATTCAAAATATGATTCTTTACATGGGATGGATGAAATAATATATACAATGTTTATAACAAAAATATTTAAGTATTTGTACTTGAAATTCAACTTTCATATCCAAAATCATTTAATCTTTTAAACCTTAAACCATGAAAAGTTATATTGTATTTAACTAATAATCCTAAAAGATAGAATAAACTGATAATTATAACATATTTTTATTTCAAAACCTCATACATGTTCGTCACTCTAAAAATTTAAAAATAAATCACACTTACCTCTCAGTTATATCTGGCACAATCTTATATGATACGGTGAATGCACATAATGATTCAATTAGAGAATAAGTAAGACTTATTCAAATTTTAAAATAAATATAACCAAGTTAGAAAATGTAAGTTATCTAAAAAGCTACTATGACTTGTAAAAACCGACAACAATCTGAGTTTGCATTAAGAAAATTAAAGCTCATACTTTTTACCCTCAATATTGTTATTTAAAAATAAGTTGTCTAAATTTGCATTAAAATACAAATTTAAGCTATCAAGGAAGAAAAAAGAGCGAGCGTTAGTCGACTAATAGAAACATTAATTTGTTGTTTTTCTTTTCAATAAAAATAATAATTCTGAGTGTGTAAACAAATGAGATTCTGTATATTTTTAAAAAATAGAAAACACAAGTTTTCAGTCAGTAAATGCAAACTAAGGCCTATGCTTTAGAAAAAAAAATAATAATAAAAATTACGCACGTTAACTATTATGGTCACGGCCATTTTTTGCCTTTTTTATAATTTAATTTAATGAAAATAAAAATTTTGAGTTTGTATTTGACTAATGCAAACACAGGAGATTCTCTTAATTTTTAGAATGAAAAAAAATATATACAAGTTTGCATTCAACAAATGCAAGAACATAAGCCGGTCATAAGTACTAAAAGTATACAACAAGACATAGAAGAGGGATCAAAAGCGTAACGAGGGTATAGAAGATGGACCAAAAGTGCGATTTTCTCCTTTAATTAATTAACTTTCATCTTATCACAAAAGATATTAGTTCTGTATCTTTTACACACAGACACACAAAAAAAAAAAAAAAAACTAATATGTGTATAATACCTTAAGAAAAATATTTTTACACGATTTTAAGCCTCATTTTCCTTAGACAAATAAATTATGTTAGATCTTTGTATTAGTAGAATATTCTTGTACTCTCAATATGTCCCTCTGCAGTCATGGATGTCTAACAATACTCAAAATGGGGACAACATAGCATTATTATAAATAAAAGGAGTAGCTCAGAAATATGTGAATATTTAGGATCAAAAGCATTGAATGTGAAATAAAAGTTATATTATGTTGGAGTAAAAAGTAAGTGAAACATTACACATGCATTTTCTCATCATCAGTACCTCTAAGTCAATTTATTGCACGTGCATGGTTGGTAATTTTACACTTCGTGCGTGGCATTATAAGAGACCATCTTGACAAAAATACAACTTATTATGAACGTCAGGTACAATACATAAAATAACTAATTTGATATTATTTGTTCCATTTATATCCTTATATTTTAAATATGGATTAACACATGATTATATTAATAAAGGTAGGAATAAAAAATAAATGAAAATTGACTCTTCTAATGGAATAAAAAATATTTCTCAAAATGCACTCTTTTAATGGAATGGAAGGAGTATGTAAATTGAGGCGAAGCATGACTCTGGTTAAATATTCGTATCCATCCATTTATGAATAACTATATATGGCAATGGAATTAATTCAGCTCCCTGCTTCTGTTTATAATTAATTTATGCCTGCAGGCCAGGTAATTAGATACAAAAAGTGAAGAACATGTGTTTGGGGAATTTTGGGGTTAGGAAGTGGTCACTAAGAACACTTAATAGAGAATACAAGAATCACTTGTAAACGGGGATTTATGAATAAAAGTATTGAATCTAAGACGTGTAATCGCTGTTTTTAAAGAGTTTATTGCTCCCACTGTACTCTCCTAACCGAGTTTAATGGCAATATCCTTCTAGGATACAATAGATTCTGCAAACAATAAAGTAGAGAGTCTTTTGATTGTTTGACTAACACACCTATTTATAGAGGTGAAGAGTCACCAATTCGTTGGTTTTATTGAGAAAATTTCCTGAAGCAACTGTTCAAAGAAATAGGCGCAACTCTTCACTCAAAACTGTACCGGAATCAGTTTCCGCGAAAAGGTTCGACACTAGTTAGACGTCGAAACTCGACGTCTAACTCAGTCTCTAAAAATTCTCAACACAACCAAAATTCACTGATTGCGAACAAAGCTGGAAAAGAATTGTTTTGGGTAAAATGGATTTATACATGCAACTATTGCTTTTAGGCTTTTTTTTTTCAATCTTTTCCGGAAAGAGTTTGTTGTGTAAAATTGATTTAAACATGTGATTATTGTTCTCGTAAACAATATACGTTTTTTCATAACTTTAAACTGATACACACAATAAAAAATCATTGATACTTGTGAGCTACTAGTACTATTCACTATCGGAGCGAAAACGGACGTGGCCAAAACATATAAAGATACTCACAAACAATAGTACATATAATATTGTTAGCAAGTGTCAGTTACACTCTTAAATAGAATCACAGGAGAAAAGGAAAAAAAAAACAAATAAGGGAGGGGGGGGAAAAAACTGCTACCCATGAAGAGATAGTGGGATTACACTGCACTATGCACAATGCCCCGTGATATAAGAAATATGGTTTATAAGAAAATCATAGTAATTGTAAAAATATAAATGTTTATTAAGAATATACTCCTCAAAAGTTCCCTACACGAATTAGGAAGCAAACACGAGGAGTTTTTGTCACCATAATTTCTGAAGTCCCAACTCAAAAGTGTCATCTTAAAAGATGGATAATGTGCAGCTCACTTAACATGTTACCTTCAATATGAGTAACAATGCATTCAAGAAGTCCTTCACAATGTATCAACATACCTCACCCTTAAGACAATCACAAGTAAAAAATTTGACAGTAAAATTTTTGACAATTCTCTAACTTTCCTATCTTTTGGCATGTAGGAGCAAAATTGCCTATACAAGGAGTCAAAAGGTTTTAAAAAGCAGGCATTGGCAGAAAATAGAAATGTAATCTTAACTACGTACCTTGTGATTAGTGGCTGTATATGCATTGATCACCTGTTCAAAAGTCAGAGCCAAATTCTGAAACCTTTGGTTAAAAACATCCTCACCCTACAGTATACAAGAGTAAAATGAGAAACAATACTACTCCAAGTAAAAGATTTTATTGTGTTCCCCAAATTTTATCTAAATGGTCCAACTGAGTTCTATTGTGTATTCCCACTTATTTCTTTTCAAAGTTATGGTTTGTATAGTACATGTTTTAGGAAATATTAGCCTCATGATCATAGAAACTCAATCAACTTAGAACATAAACTTTTTAAGTTGTAATGGAAGCTTCATAAGACTAAAATTCCATTAAAGGGGTACAGGTTTACAACGAAGAAGAAGAAATAGGGAATACACGAGAGGCTACCCAAAAACACACACACCCACCTCAACTGAGAAAGATTAGAACTTCATCCCTGAACAAAGGAGCTCATGGTTGTCTCCTCTTTACAAAAGCTATGAGGTACTAATAAATATTTTCAATGCCATTTCTGCTGTTTAATGCTTCATTGAAAAATTGCTTCTGATGCAAATAAACAGGAATTAATATAGAAAAGGCAAATCTCAGCCCCACTTCTGATGACCTACTATTATTTTCCTCTCCCTCAATATTGTTTTGAATCATTACCCGTTGCTTTTTCTATAGATACTCCAACTTCCAAAATGACCCAAAGTTTAAGGTTAATCAAACCAGAATACGAACAACTAAAAAATGTCGTATGGAGATTCCATAATGCATGGTTATTTCATCAAAATTTCACCTTTTCAAAAATCAATCTATTTGCCTGACATCGCAACAGCAAAAATTATTTTGGCTACACTAAAATAAGAAAACACATTAGAAGATAGATTCAGAAAGAAAAGGACAATGATCTTCCCTGTCTATTTATTACATAGCTTAAACTCTCTGTAAACTGTAGTTCAGTTGTTCCATAGGCTAAACTATAGAAAATCTGTTATCAACAAATAAGGTGTTTGCATTAACTAATGCTAACCTATAACAGCCCAACAAAAATACTTTGCAACCAAAATTCCTTGTACTCACTCATATGTACTTGAATTCATCGAAATTTCAGAAATCAAAGAATGCAAGAAGATTTTAGAAAGACAATGTCAATGTACCACTCCAGGAACCACCCCTGTTCAAAAGTTATAAAATCGACACAACAGAGAAATTTTTTTAAAATTCTCCAATTAAATTCAAATCAATGAATTTGAAGCTAAGAATTCCCAAATTTGGATCACATGGGGACAAAACAGAAAATCCGAGAAGAGTTATGAAGAGATTATAGAATTCAAGATCTAAGAAAAAAGTTGAGGGAGAAGATGCTCGCCTGGGTTATTGACGAGATCCAACGGAAGCCATCCATGAGAGGACGAATGGTGTATATTTTAAAAAAATTAAGTCAAAATAATTTTGAAGTAGAAGTACCATCTACAGAAATTTGTAAGCAATTTTTCATAGAGATATTTTGTCAAACACCACCATCCCTAACACCATTGTGAATTCTTTGTCCTCATATTCATCGGAACTTCAGAAATCAAAAATGCCAAAAGAATTTCGAAACTCAAGATCAACTTACCAGTCCAAACCCTAGAGGTCTAGGAAAGAACCCGTCAAAACGGTGGGAGAGTTATGAAGCAATGCCGCCAATCGACATTCAATTTGCTTCAACTCCAATATTTGTAAAAAAAAAAAAAAAATGTAGGGAGAAGATATAAGTTTGCATGGAGTATTATCCCCTATTTGTGAAGAAAATGACTGTAGCAGATAGAAGGGTTTGTTACGGGCTTTTTAGTCAGCTAGGAATTTCCCTTGTATTTGTGATGTATTTCTGTGAATTGAGGTTTTTGGTTGTAATAGTTAGGTGTTAGTGAAGAACACTTAGACTGTTAGGGAGATTGGTAGACTTTAGGGAAGTTTACTGATTTCACGTGTTGTATGCCCGCCGGGGAACTTGGAAGTTTTCTGGTCCGGCCCTATGACGGAAATGACACGGTCCAGCCTCAGTAAGGGAAATTCATGGGTTTGGCTCGAACCTTGGCTGAAGTATAAGTCGGTGGGACGAGTTAAATGGTGCTAAGTGTAAGTGGGTTACACTTGGTATGTGGATGACTCAAGCGGTGCGAGCCATGGTGCGGCGGTTCGGTGCGGTGGCGCGGGACGCCGGGAAAATCGGTGGACCTATGGTGCGGAGCTTGGTGAGCTGGCAAGCCTATGGGTTCGCGGCAACGGTTGTGGGCAAAGGAGCTGGTGCGCGGCTGGAGCAGTTGGCCATGGTTGTGGCCCCGAAAAGCGGGGGTCGTGGAGATCGTGGGGACGTTGAGGCACGCGGCCGCGCATGGAAGGTTTCTTGCCCACGTTGTGAACGGTTATTGAGCCTAGGTGGTTGGGGCTGTCAACCATGTGTAATTGGTTATAAATAGCCAAGTAGTGAAGATAGCTCAGGGACAAGCCGGTGGGATTGAAAGTAAACAATCTGCAGCTTGCGAGTTGCCTTTGCGAGTGTAGGGCAAAGTGTTGGCCGAGTGTAGGCCTTAGTGTGGGGGCCGAGTGTAGTCCATAGAGTTGGGCGAGGTAGGCTGGGTTTCGGGAACTTAGCCTAGGTGGTGTGCATTGGCGCACGAGCCTTCCTGCGTGTTGGAATGGCCTTACTGTAGGCGTGGAGTTCTTTGTATATTTGTTCATAGTGTGGCAATAAATATACTTAGGCTTGGGGCAGATTGCCCAAAACTTGTGTGCTAGGCTGCGGGGCCGATAAACCTCAGCGTGTTGTGCGCGATCGCGGAGTGGGCTACGAGAGCGTACGTGTTGGTGCAAAGTTATTCCGCAACTTTGCGCTGTGTGGGCTGGTTAGGTCGCGGGGGCCTAACGCCATCGCATCCTTTATTCCTAGAGTGAAAAAAAGGGTGTGACAGCATCCATGACAGGAGCCTGTGTGCAAATTGAAGAGTGGAAAGTCTAAGCAAAATTAAACCAACGAACATGAGCGTAATCGGTGTCTTCATTTACATCACCCTTCATTACACTTGAAAAGATGTCTCCCTTCATTCCACACGGTGAAAATGACTTCACTGTGTTAGTTTTGCAGATCGAACTCCGTAGGAAGCAAGTACAGCTGTTGGATGTGAAGGACGACTACCAAATGAATATACACCCTAGATTACTCACATCCTCCAATTATGTCATCATATAGACACGGGCTACTCTTAAGTAGCCATGCTACTCTTCAGAACTTTATGTTTAAGAAGAAACAAATTTTGAAATAGTATCATGTTACCATTGAAGAAGTAACATGTTACTCTTGACGGAGTAGCACTCCTTCAATAGTAACATATTGCTACAATTGAAAGAGTATCATCCTGCTCTCGAAGGAGTAGCTTGTTACTCTTTCAAGAGTAACATTGACGGAGTATCATGTTACTCTTGACGCAGTAGTATGCTCTTCAAGAGTATCATAATTACTCTTGTAAAGCTTGAACAATAATACTGCTACTCTTCAAGCGCAAAATGTTACTTGAATGACTATCAATATTGCTAGAGCAGCAGGTGCTGTAGCGAAACTGATTGCAAAAGCCGAGAAAGTTTACGGTTCGAGTACGTATAGCCCCAAAATGAATTCTAATTAATATTTATAATTAATCATTTATTAGAAAATTATATATTAGAAGATAAAATTGTCAGATCGCGTCGTGAGATGGTTGGCAAGTCCTACAACGAGTGAAACCCTCGTATTTTAAATTTTAGAAAAAAAAAAAAAAAACTAGGACTGGAATCAAGGAACAAGAGTGATTTATTACTCGAGTTTGAGAGTATCACTTTTAACCTACGAGAGTATAACTACCAACAAAAAAAAATTTAAAAAACTTTAGATAATACTAAAACTAAAACTACTGTTGGATGCATGTGAGCATCCAAACCTTCTCAAAATTCTTGTCGCATGTATAAACTGGTTTTATATGAGGTTTGAGCAAGAAAAAAAAATCCTTTGTTTTCTTCAAAAAAAATTTATATCCAAGTATTTTCATTATTTTGAGTCCTAAAACTTGGTCTCATGTCACATTTTTATCCCTAATATGAAAAAATAAATAAATAAAAATGCAACCCCTAAATTCAAATTTTCTCTCTCCATATAATTCATCGCCTAAATTTTGAGAATACAGAGTTTCAGATTTGATTTAAAAGCTGAGAAAATAATTAGTTCAAGTAAGGCTTCTATTATACCTATATTTGTTCATGTAATTCTTCGAAGGTACGGATGATTTTTTTTATTGCCTCCATTATTAGTTTTTAAACTTGCTTTTGCTTTAGTATTTTCAATTTTTTTAATCATTGTTGATGTTGGATTCAGTATTGTCAACGTGTAATGATTTTGGGATTAGATTATACGGTAATTGATCGAGCAGCATAGATGTTGATTTCCACAGATATGCCACATTTTAAAAAGGCCAGACATCTTTCAAAAGCTAATGCGGTTAGTGATGCTCTTGTCCGACAAGCAAACACAAAGACAATTTCAAATAGTTCACTCCCACAGGAAATGAAAGGTATAGATAGTAAGTCCTTCCCAAGACCCACTTTATGAGGGCCTTTATATATTATTTATTTTGTAGAGTGAACTGTCAGAAATATCACCATATTTTTTCAAAATCTCTTGTTTGGTCACTAAACTAACTTTTTTTACTCAAAAATATCGTAATAATTTCAAAAAGGGACCAGAAATGTCACTCCGTTAGTTTTTTCCGTTATAGCTAACGGAAAAGTCAGAATGTGCCTCTCACATGTTTTTTTTGGGGGGAATTTTTGCCTTTTTATTGTTCATTTCTTTTTCTTTCTTCTTCTCCGATGGTTCGAATCATCTTCTTTGTTTTATTTCTTTCTTTTTCTCCGATGGTTCAGACCAACTTCTCTTTTTTTTCCCTTTCTTTTTCTCCGACGGTTCATACAAGCTTCTCTTTTTTTTTTTTTTTCCTTTCTTTTTATCCAACGGTTTAGACCATCTTCTTATTGCTGCCGCAACTTCCGTCTGCGTTCTCTTCACCAGATCCAGTCGTGATTTCTGTCCAAGAGCTCTAACTTCGCTCAGATCCGCTACCGCCACCTCAAAAAATTTTGGCTGAAGGAAGTGGTGGGGATAATTAAGCATGCACTTGTTGTACGCTTGAGAGGGGAGGGAGTGGGAGGGAAGACGGACATAAGCGGAGAAGGGAGGAGGGAGGTGGAGGGTGGAGGGATTAGGGGAAGAAGAATAGTAAAAATGGGGAAGAAGGAAAAAAATAACAGTAAAAAGACAAAAATAATCTCAAAAAATGAATGTGAGATGCACATGTTGCCTATTCCGTTAGGGCTAACGGAAATAAACGGAAAAATGACATTTATGGCTCATTTTTGAAAGTATGGTGACATTTTTGGGGAAATAAAAGGTTTAGTGACCACACGGGAGATTCTGAAAAAATATAGGGACATTTTTGGTTGTTCACTCTATTTTGTATACACTACTACAGAATTCTACAGTGGATGTGGGTCCTTAGGGGTTAAGGAGGCGGGTGCCCGGTGTGTGCACCCGCCTCTAGTGTGGGCGCCTCCAATTTATGGCTTTAGTAGGAATCGATCTCGCGCCTGCAGAATCACTTGACTCTTGCACATTAAATTTACCACTAGGCTACATATATATACTCGTGTATTAAAAGTTAAAATCGAAAGTAGATATTTGTATATTTCCTTCTAAAACTTGTGGTTTTTATTACCTACTAATTTATCGCCTTGCTCGAATCTCGACAAATTTTCAAAATTATTTTCAACTTTCAACAGTCCAAGACAAAGAGAATTTTCGAAACACTATTAAAAAATTTGCAAAAATGCACCCACCTCCTTTTGGTGTTTTGGAATTGGAGGCGGGTGCAAAGCTTTGTTCGGCGGATCCAATAGATATCTATTAATATGCACCGGCCTCCAAAAGCTTTGCCGGCCCTTTTGGAGACCCGCCTCCAAAGGGACGCCTCCATTGATGAATTATGTAGTAGTGATATATATTATGTAGAATATATATGAGTCATGTTATTTACAATAATCATTTTACTAAATACAATAATCACTTAAAGTGAAAAGTACAAGAATATCCTTACACTCACAAAAGTGTTTATCACTTTTTTTTTAAAATAAATAAAAGTAAAGGATGCACTGCTCGAAAAAATAAATAATTAAAAATCAAATTCAAAAAGTCGGTCATCTTCAACCTCCTCCGCCTGGCTATGGCAGACGCCACAGGTTGTCTTCAACCTACGCCATGTGCTGCAGATCTGCGCACCCCTCCGCCATGGGTGCCGCAGATATGCAGCAGCCGTTTTTTTCCTTCTTTTTTTTTTTCTCAAATCCAACACTTTTTTGAAAAAGAATTGTATAAAGGGTGTTTATATTTTTTCACCCACTAAAATTTGAAATTGATTATTGCAAATAGTAAATTGGTTACTTCATTTAACAATTTCTTTATATAACTCTATGTTTGATTTCAGAGTCTGCCGTTTTTGTCAATTGCACATTATTTTAATATTAAATTATCTTTCAAGCCTTAGGGTTTATTTTGATTTTCTATTAAACCTTATTGAGTGTTTTTAAATTTACTCTTGTTTAATTGAAGGATAATTTGGGTAAGGGGGAGGGTTGGAGTGGTAGTAAAGGAAGGGTCTTGTAATCTCGATGTCATGGGTTCGATTCTTGGGGATACAAAGAAAAAAAAAAAGAAATTAAAAAAAAGGGATCATTTGGGTAAATTATTTTTTCACATTTTTTATGCATGGTTTGGAGACCAAAATATAAAGGGCATAAATGTCATTACACAGTTTTTATTCCTTTGACTTACGGTCAAAGAGGGCAAAAAACTAATTTTGTAAATTTAAGAGGCAAAAGTCAAAGTACTATGAAAACGCAAGGGGCAAAAGTCAATTAAGCTTTTTATTTTATTTTTTTGGATTCTTTCGATTCTTAATTGAAAGTGGGAATTTTTTCGGTAGTAAAAGCAAAATTCAGAGTACAAATTCCAAAGCGGGTTTTCTGAAAGCATCCGCATTGAAGTCTAGACGGCAAAGGCGCTCCCTTTTTGCACTTCCCTCACTCAGCCATGGCTGTGGAACAGAGAGCTACAGCAACTGTGAGAGTTCAACACATCCCTTATACAGCTACTGCTAAAGACCTCTTGGCTTTCTTGGAATCGGTCATCGGGGAAGGTACAGTATATGCTTGTGAAATCTTCTCAGAGAGGAAGAATTGGAAGTCCAGAGGCCATGGTAGGGTCCAGTTTGAGACCCTTGATGCAAAGCTTAAATCTTTAATGCTAGCCGAGGAGAGAAAGCTATTGTTCAGAGGTTCCCATTTGAGGCTCTCGCACGCCATTGATGAGGTCATCTACAGACCTCTCAAGCCTCAGCTCAGAATTGAAAATGGGGCTCTGCATGCTGGGTTCTTGGTGAAGGAGGACTGTATGAATGTTTTGGAAGCTTGGGATAACGTTAGATTTTGGGTTATTCTGGAGAGAGAGATCATTGAAATTTGGTTGAGCCATGGCCAAGAATGCTATAAGCTGGAACTACAGTTTGGTGATGTGCTAGAGACCTGTAACTGCTCTTTCAAGAATGCTCCAGACTCCACTACTGCAGTTCTTCTGAAGGTAGTTTAATTATTATTATGCCTTTTTTCACTCTTTTATACTGTGTCTTCTGGGATTTGTTGTTTATATATATGTGATTGAAAATCTTTTGATAATTGGGCCATTGATGATAGTTAATGTTTGGATTGAAACTTATTGCTTATCTGGGGTGTTGATTGGTTTCCATTACTCTTCTTTCTTGATGTTTCTTCCTATTTGACTGAGTGATCAGTTTAGTTGTGAATATTTGCAAGAACTGATCTTTGTGGTCTGGCTAATTTAATTTGTAGTTGACTAAATTATGAAGTATAACAGATGGACAGTTGGTAGTTAGCTTTGAATTTTGTATTGATGTTTCTTTTTACATTTTCATGCAAAAGCTGCAGATTTATTTAAGATATTGTTGTAATTCAAGTTCTCTTTTTCTTTTTTTCAGCTTAAACATGCACCAAAAATACACCAAC
This sequence comes from Leptodermis oblonga, assembly GCA_016801395.1. Lineage (NCBI taxonomy): Eukaryota > Viridiplantae > Streptophyta > Magnoliopsida > Gentianales > Rubiaceae > Leptodermis > Leptodermis oblonga. Next base: position 2,207,191 of record CM028754.1, read on the forward strand.
AAATTTCTGGACCCAATATTAATTCAAAGTTCAGTGCTGACAGATATCATATTTGCAAGGAGAACTTCGACTTTATTTGGGTTCGTACAACTGACTTTTCTAGTGTGAAGTCAATTGGACTTTCATCATCTCTTTGTTTAGAAATCAAGGAAGGATGTCCAGATTTGATAGAACTTTTTAACAAACTGCCATACTACAATCAAGATTCGATAGAACTAGCTCTTGACAGCAGCAAAAGTTTCCATTGCATCTGACCTAGTTCCACTTATAAAATGCCACCCTGATTTCAAAATACCATATGAGATCCTTTTCCAGCTTAACTCCCTGGTCCATACCCAAAAACTGAGCTTTGGGGCTGTTGATGCCAACTTGATGGCAGAACTTAGTAGATTGCCCATGGAGACTGCAACTTTGATTCTTCAAAAAATGCATAAGCTCCCACGTATGTGCTATGATCCCGTGTCATTCATCAAGGACAGGTTAGAAGAAAATGGTAAAGGTCTAGGTTCATCAACCCCTGTCCGTGCAAAAAACAATAATATTATGACATGTCATAGACTGCTTGTAACACCATTAAAGATTTACTGCTTGGGTCCAGAGGTTGAAACATCAAACTATATTGTGAAGAACTTTTCTGCATATGCTTCAGACTTTGTGAGAGTTACTTTTGTAGATGAAGATTGGGGTAAACTTTCACCACATACTGTTTCTACATATTTGGAGCGAGGTTTGCTTGCCAAGAATTACCGGACAAACATCTACTACCGGATTTTGTCTATTCTTCAAGATGGGATTGTAATTGGACAGAAAAGATTCCTTTTTCTGGCCTTTTCGGCTAGTCAATTACGTTCAAGTTCGGTTTGGATGTTTGCCTCTAATGAAAATTTGAGAGCAGAGGAGATTAGAGATTGGATGGGTTGCTTTAACAAGATCCGAAGTGTGTCAAAATGTGCTGCCAGGATGGGTCAGTTGTTTAGTACCTCTTTGCAGACTCATGAAGTACCGGTACAGCAGATTGAGGTTATTCCTGACATAGAAGTAACTACTGATGGTGATACCTATTGCTTCTCTGATGGTATTGGCAAGATTTCCCGGGCTTTTGCCAGAGAGGTTGCCCAAAAGTGTGGATTAAACCATACCCCCTCTGCATTTCAAATACGCTATGGTGGCTATAAAGGAGTGCTAGCTGTTGACCGCGGCTCTTTCCGGAAGATATCCTTGCGGAGTAGCATGCTCAAATTCGAGTCGGAAAACAGGATGCTTAATGTAACCAAGTGGAGTGAAGCAATGCCTTGCTTTTTAAACCGGGAGATTGTTACTCTTTTGTCCACCTTGGGCGTTGAGGACCAAGCATTTCTTGAATTGCAAGATAAGCAACTACAAGTGCTCGACAAGATGTTGACAAGTCGAGAGGATGCAGTCGATATTCTGGCAAGTATGGGGATTAAGGAAACAAAAAGCATTGTGGTGAGAATGTTGCTTCATGGTTATAAACCTGATGCTGAGCCTTATCTTTCAATGATACTTCAGTCTCATCGTGAAAACCAGCTTTCTGATGTAAGGAGTAGGTGCAGGATATTTGTTCCAAGGGGCCGGATCCTACTAGGATGCCTGGATGAATCAGGAATTTTGGACTATGGACAGGTTTTTGTTCGTATAACAATGACCAAGAATGAGCTACAAGGTGGTGAAAAGAAATTTGTTCTAACAGATGATGGAACAGCAATAGTTACGGGGAACGTTGTGGTTACAAAGAACCCATGTCTTCATCCGGGAGATGTCAGGGTCCTTGAGGCTGTTTATGAGGTGGCTTTAGAAGAAAAAGGTCTTGTGGATTGTGTTTTCTTCCCCCAGAAAGGTGAAAGGTATGAATATCATATCTAAGTCCTAATATTAATTGAATCGTTGCCATAAGTAGTGTTGAAGAATATTTCATGACATAATCTACTGTCATCTTACTATATTTGCAAGAAGTTATTTAAGAAATGCATATGCTTTCATCTGGAGCTCTTGGTTTGTGGATAAATGTATTCATTCAAAAGAGAGGCGAGGCCTGCATAGTTAAAGCATCGTTTGTCTACAACTGAATGAAAGTCACTGGTATTATATCGAAAAGATTAGAAAATTTTCTAGAACCTCATTTTTTTTTTCCCAGTGTTGAAGGTCAAACTCAGCAAGATTGCATGAAAAAACTCTGGACTTGCTGTTGTTATTTGAGCTCATTCTTCCTGGTCTATATGTGTGTTATTACTGTCCTTGGCGTAGTAATGTTTTTTCTGCATCAAGAATATATCATTCCTCTAAATATGGAACAGTACTTTTGTTATAAATGTGCGCCACTCTTGCATGACCCTCTGCAAGGTGACATTGTCTTTCACTTTCTTTCATCTCGGAGAAAATGGGGCTCTGCATGATTGAAACATAGGAAAACTTAAAATTACTAATAACTACTTGTATTATATTCAATTGATTTCTTCTGCGTATTTGGTTGCTACTTCTCTCCCTTTTGAAGAAGAGTGGCATATATCCTTGGCAAATCACAAGTGGCCCTGCTGCTTAAGAATCCAAGTAGTTGCATGTGAAAACTAAAGGCTTTGTATTTGCAGGCCTCATCCCAGTGAATGTTCTGGTGGTGACCTTGATGGTGATCTATACTTTGTTAGCTGGGATGAAAGTATTATTCCGCGTAAAACAGTGGCACCCATGGACTACATTGATAGGCGAAAGCGTATTGTAGATCATGATGTCACCTTAGAGGTAACGTTTGCTGTTCACCTGTATCTGATAATTGGTTTCCTTGTCAACTCTACTATTCTTCAATCTTGATGATATTTGCAGGAAATTCAGAAATTTTTCGTAGACTACATTATTAGTGATACCCTGGGCACCATTTCTACTGCACATTTGGTGCATGCAGACCGTGAACGTGATAAAGCTTTGAGTGCAAAATGCCTTCAGTTAGCTGCACTTCACTCTATGGCCGTTGATTTTGCAAAGACAGGGTCTCCGGCTGAGATGCCTCAGTTTCTGAGACCTAGAGAGTTTCCAGACTTCATGGAAAGGTGGGAAAAACCTATGTACACCTCACAAGGAGTGTTGGGTATCCTTTACCGGGCCACTCTGGCATCTCCTGTTCCTAGCAAGTCTAGCTATGCTTTCTCAGCAAAGATGGTCGAGGATGCTTACGACAATGAACTTGTAGTCGATGGTTATGAGGCCTTCCTTGAAACTGCTGAAATTCACAAAGGGATGTACAAGGATAAAATGAACACTTTGCTGACCTACTATGGAGCAGAGACTGAAGATGAAATACTGACAGGGAACTTGCGGTACAAATCAATGTACCTGCAAAGAGATAACAGGAGATATGGAGAGCTGAAAGACCGTATCTTAGTATCCATCAAAAACCTGCAGAAAGAAGCCAAAGGGTGGTTTGAGAGCAGTTGCCAAACAGGTGAGGAAATGAAACTGGCATCGGCATGGTATCATGTTACTTACCACCCTAGCAACTGCGAAGGAAGCACTAACTGCTTGAGCTTTCCATGGATTGTTGGTGATTTGCTTCTCAGTATTAAGTCAGGAAATCAAGAACAACTACAGGTTTGCTCTGAGAGTTAGAAATCTTGTTAACAATAGATGGTGATGTTTGACCTCCCCTGATTGCCACCGCTGAACGGCGTCGTAAAAAAGACTCATCCTTTTGTGAAAATAGCAATTCTAGTGTGTATGTTTAGCAGTGTTTGCTTCTGGTCTTAGAAATTGTCAAATGCTACTGGATTCGATTAACAAGTGTGTGCTTTCTTATCTCCTTTTCCCATCTTTGTTTTCTCTCTTGTGCTTCCACTAGTTCATTCTTTATGGTTTGGTCATAATTACAAAATTAATCTCTATTAATTATGACTGAAAACAAACATAAGCTTTCATCAAGAAGTTCAAGATTGGATCAGCAAAAGTTCAGTTCAAACTCATTCCCAAAAACAGGGCAACAAATGTTTTAAAAAACATGGGGCATGTAATTTACATGATCCGTTTTATTACATGACACTTTTTAAAATTTTTAGTATTGAAAAGACAAAAATTATCACTTACCTATTTTGGAGAAAAACTACCAACATAAAATTATCACCTACCTATTTTCACTCTCTACACGTGAACGATCCATATTTCATCGTAGCCTGATCCATATTGCATTTTTTTTTTTTTTTTGCTTAAAATTGGAATTTTTTTGAAATTGTAGCCTGATATACAATCTCGCTCAGCGTAAGCGACATTTTTAGAAAATCTCGCCACAAGACACCAACATTTTCTCAAAATCTCACCTGTTCCTAGCTGGATTTTTAGAAAATCTCACCTGTTCCCAGCTGCAATGCAGAACAAAAATAAGGGGTGACTTTAGAGCCATTTTTATTTTTATTTTTTTGTCATTAAAGAACATGCATACTGCTACAAAGTATCAAATAATATAATAATATCTGTCAAAAAAAAATCTAAAACTAAGAAAAGAAAATCTGCAGTAAATACATATTAAGCAAAGAGATCAAGTGTGGAGAGAACATAAGGGAATTTTAAACAACAGCCTTCAGTCTTTAAGTTTAGGCGTGGGGGTTCATTATTAACCCTTCATGGACTCAAAGTAGCCCTTGACAGCTGCTATCTTGTTGTTGTTGAAGCTTTGAAGGCTTTAGTTCAGGAGGGGAACGGGAATGGGATATTGGGTTATTGGGGATGGGGAGAGATTAGCTTTTGAAATCGCTTGCCTTTGTTTTTTTTTTTTCTTTCTTTTTCTACTTCTAAATAAAACGACATTGTTTACTTAAAACTCTTAAGTAAAACGGAGTCGTTTTACTCAAGCGTTTTCTTTCTAAAAAAATCAAATATGTCTTCTTCATCCTTGCATTGGGCGCTGCTGGAGGCGGAGGGGGCGACTGGTTTATGTCCTCTCCTCCACCGGTGGTAGTACCCTTGCCTCTCGGACCAAGGCGGGGCGGCAGCACCGGCTCGCCCCCGCCAGTGCCTGTTCCTAGCTGGATTTGCTGAAAATACCGCCACAGGACAAAGAAGGTATTTTTCTTTTTCTTTTTTGCCTTCCGATTACAGACGAAGCTCTGCAATCGGAAATTGCAGAGCTTAGTCGAATCGTTTTCCTTTTTTTTTATATATTTTTAGTTTTTTGCCTGACACCGGCGAGAATGTCAGGCACTCTCGCCGGTGTCAGGCGAGGGTCTCCAAAAGTTCATCGATCTGCTTCGCTGTCCATTGTGCATCAATGGCGACTGAAGCTTCAATCGGTTAGAAGGCAAAAAAATGGGTAAAAAACACAAAACAATTACTGAAGGGTATTTCAGTATTTTTACTACAAAATTTTAAAATATTCCTGCAAATGGTAAAATTGTTCCTATGAATAACATTTTCCAAAACATTCGCCATAGGGCATATGTTATAAAAACATCGGCCACATGTAGGCATATGTGTGTCCTCCCTCTTTTTTTTTTTTTTTTTTTTAAATGTTACCTGTCTATTAGTAGAATGGTCCCTACAAATAACAAAACGCTTCAATTATTGTCACTCTCTTTGTTAGAAAAAATATAAAAGAAAAAGGAAAAGCCAATACAAATCTTAGGGACTCTTTTGTCTCTTAATATTAATTTTTGAAAATTCAAATGGCGAAGAATGGTAATTTTCCAAATTTTCAGGGATAGTTATATATATGTTTTGCTAGAAGGATAAATGCAATTAAACCTAAAAAAAAAAAAAAAAAAAAAAAAAAAGAATATAAGCAGAAAGCCGCAAAGACGAAGAAAAAAAAATCTGAGAAAAGTTCTTTCAGAAATTATTTTTTCCAAAAAAAAAAAAAAAAGGAAAGGAAAAAAGATAGAGAAAAAGGAAGAACCCTTTTCCTCAAATTCCACCCCTATCATCATCGTCCTATTATCTTTCTTCATTCAATCAGCCATATCTATCTCTCGCTCTCTCTCACTATTCACACTCACACGGTGCTCAAAAGATGATGAAAAAGGTCCCAAAGGGCTAACACCAACAAGGGATAGCAAGCAGTTTTCAATTGATTATCAAAAAGAAATCCAATCCAGTCAGAAGCAGAAGCGGAGAACAATATTTATTTGCAACCAGAAAGAAGAATTTGTTTAGATTACAAGTTTGGAAAAAAAAGGGAGATGACAACACCTTTGTCATTCAGGCTGCTGCTGTTGCCCCATGCTGCCTTTTCGCCTTTGGATTCTTTCAAAGGTTCTCACTTTTCCACTAGTAATGCACCCTTTTCTGCATTGCACTCTCTGTCTTCATCCCATTGCAGAACAGGGTCTTCTTCACTGAGCTCTTTCAGCAAGCACAAGGTACAAAAAAAAATTCTCCATTTTCTTTCTTTCTTCTTGACTTATTCATCATTTTCAGTGTATGTATGTGGGGTATGCTGTTATTGACTGAATTGGATTAATGGGTTCTCAATTTGTGAGTAAGCTGTTTGCTGGCATGGAATGGAATGTGGGTTTTGTGCTTTATGACTGTAGTTTTGGGCTTTTTAGCTTTTGTTGAAGCTGTGTAGGATTTCTATGGCCTTGCTGTTTAGCTGAGAATGTGATTTGGAATTCTGTGCTTTGGGATTTTTTTCAAATATTCTAGATTTGAAATGGCTGTCATTGAGTTTTTGTTTTTCTTGTCTATAGACTTTGATTGTGCTTCTTTGTAAAAGCTGGCTTTTGTGAGTGAAATTTTGTTGACAAATGGGGCAATTCAATTATCCTATACAAATCTACATAGTGAATTTTGAGGAAGGATGGCACTAATTGATCAGCTGGAATACTCGTTTGAAACTCCTCATTGTTAGCAATAGTCTTTCGCGTTAGAGTGTAACCTCTTTCTTTTGTATCCTTTTGCCAATTTAGGTTATACCTATAGTCTAGAAATTGGGAGGGAGATGTTATAATGGAACTGTATAGCGTCAGCTCTTTGTTTGGGTTTTCAGAAGTTATCTGTCTACAGTTTCCAACAAATGGCTAGATGAAATGGATTTATTGAGGGAGAGAGGAAACAGTAATATGTGCTGAAAAAAGTTGACGAAGGATGGTGTATTTGGCACATTTGCCACATAGCTGAAAGCCTCCTTCATTTTCCTTCTTACATATGTATCTTTATGCGTGCTTGTGTGGGGATGTATCATTTTTCAGTGACACATGTTTTTGATATCATGAATAACTATCAAGGCATTTTGGTCTGTCTTTTACTCCTTATCCATTTGGCAGCAGTATACTTTCCTGAACAACTTTTTAGTATCATTTTGGATGATGACGAATGTTATTCTTGGGCGTAATAAGGTGTTTCCTCCAATCTAGAGTTACATTTTTGTAATTCCATATTCAGCCTTTCTAGAGACGCATTCTGTCTAGTTCTTGCACTACATATAGGATTTTACTCTTTTCTTAACTTTGAATATCAAAGGTACTTTTTTGTTCACATTCAAAATGGCGCCACTCCTCCAAGATTCGTGATTGTCCAGAGTATGGAGAAGGTTCTTATCTTGCCTGGAAACCTTCTTCTATTTTCTACTTCTCCTTCCTTTTTGGTTCAGCATCAGCTATGCAATTGAAGGTGTTCCTACCTCTTGCCTAGGAAAACCTTCTAATGTCAGGAAAAGCTGGTCAAGCTCAGTTGGGTCAAACCACTGTTTAAAGAACTTTCTAAGCAAGTTGTATGCATGGAAGATTCTTCTTTGTTCCTGTTGTCCTTGTTTGGTGAACCTCTATGGTCCCACCATGACGACAGGCTATATGAGCAGTCC